>QEOT01008566.1:793402-877914 GCA_003123785.1 Pterocarya stenoptera | reverse complement strand
TTTTTTTTTTTTTTATAAGTAAAAAAATTTTATATATCAAAAGGAGAAACCAAGTACACTGAAAGTATACAAGAAAACACCTTGCCCAAAATGACCCAACAAGCCCCTGAAGACCCAAAAAGCCCATAAAAAACCACCCAAAATACATCAGACCCGACCCAACCCCTAGCTTCCCGTAGAACTAAGACTCTACCCAAACACCAACCCTAACACCTTGATTCCCCCCTCCCCCGTCTTCACAATGCCCTCCCTTTAGACTTTCCTCTAGATGAGCTACCACCCTTAGCGTTGTAGTTGATTGTCGAAAAAAGACGTTGTAACTCCCTGTTTTTCTTGAAGCTTGATTTGGTTTCAAGCGTGCGGCTTGCCTCGATTGCAGTAATTAATTCTTTAAATTGGTCTTCACATCCTCCATGTGAAATTCCCACACTACTGAATCTTGTTAACTTTAGGCAAAATCCAATCTGCTATTGGAGGAAGAGAGACCAGGGGAGCCACAGTATCTAACTGCACTCCCGACTCTAGACATTCCTCTACATAAGGCACCAACGTCAAATCCATTGGTTCTCCAGTAACTCCATTGGTTCTCTCTAATGGTGTCGGGGTCCCCATTGGAGATTTTCTACAGCAACTTAGATAGGTCTTATCTCTTGTATACCTTCTTGTGTACTTGGGCTATACCTATTCTTATTAATACTATCGTTTACTTATAAAAAAAAAAAAAAAAGGATGTAACTGAAAATAAATATGAATGTGGATTATAGAAAAAAAAATATTACATTAGATATTTGAAAATTTCTATGGAAGACACATTTCTTCTACTTATCTTAGTTACGTCAAACTGTGTTCTTAAATATCTTGGAAGTACTGAGCATGGATATTGGTTTAGCTAATGGATTAGTTGATCAGTACAGTATATATGCAGTGGGTTATTTGTGGATGAATTATGATTTGAGCTACATCCGGTCTTGTTTGAATAAGAGAAAATTTGATAGAAATTATTTTGATTAATATTGCAAACGAAGAATGGTAATCCCCTTTTTTTGCATTAAGATTAACTTTCTGATCCCTACTCTCCCATTTTGTGACTGGTACAACCTCCTTCCTTTTTTTTTTCCTCACATGGTTTTTTCTTGGTTTGCAGTTGTGGGACGTAAATATGGATAGCGGCCCAGTTGCAAATTTTCAGGTTCATGAATATTTAAGACCTAAGGTGACACATTCCTTTTCGAAGCCTCTATTAATGCTTATGATGTAAAATAGGTCTGATGCATTTGTCAAGGAACACAACTTATTTTATTTCATTGCTTTGATCAGCTGTGTGATTTATATGAAAATGATTCTATCTTCGACAAATTTGAGTGCTGTCTAAGTGGAGACGGAATTCGTGTTGCAACAGGTTCCTACAGGTCTGCATAAATATACTTGCTTGATCATGTTTTACCACTATAATTAAAACCCTTGACTACTGATAAAAAATAAAATAAAATCCCTAACCATAATCTCTGCACCTCAACATTTGATGATGTATTTTCCTATGATTCCAGCAATATGTTTCGTGTGTTTGGTTGTTCTGGAGGGAGTACTGAAGCAACAACATTGGAGGCTAGCAAAAACCCTATGAGGTATTTTCTGAAAATGTATATCTTGCTATTTAGGTATATAACAATGGGAATATCTGTATCTGCACTTCAAAGTACTCTATCTGATTGAATGGTACCATTCATTGTCAAAAAATGCTTCTTCTTCTTTCATGTCCCGTGTACTTGGGCTCTTGCCTACTCTTTTGATCAATAAAAATTTGTTTACCGATATAAAAAAGAAAACATTTCTTCTTTCTTTTGTTTCCTTTACATGTGATTTTAATTATTTCTTGCACTTCTAGGAGACAAATTCAAACACCATCAAGGCCTTCTAAATCTCTGGGCCCTCTTCCCCGCGTTTTCAAGCGAGGAGGTATGCTCTTGCTCATGTGATAAGCTTTATACAGGTGTCTGCTGAACGTTATTGTTATCTTCCCTACCAATTCAATTACTTGTATGTCACTTACTTGTTATGCTCAACACGCTCGGTTAACTTTTCCGCTAAGTTTCTCAGTTGAATTGATTTATGTTGAGGTTCAAAATCTCATGATGGTGAGTTTTGAGTCTATTCGGTCAATATATAATTCGTACAAGTTATGTAGTTCGTTTTAGGACCAATAGAACCCCCGGAAACTTATCTGTTGGGCACTTTCCTTGTGGTGTTTGTTTGTAATCTTGTTGTGATGTTCTCTGCACATCAATTTTTTTTTAAACTGCCACAGGAGCTGACACCTCTGGAGTTGACGCGAATGGAAGTTCATTTGATTTCACTACAAAGTTGCTACACCTAGCATGGCACCCGACTGAGAATTCGCTTGCCTGTGCTGCTTCAAATAGCCTTTACATGTATTATGCCTGAAGATGGTACTGGAAGAAAGACTGTTTGCCGGACAAAGCTCTTCTGGTTGCTTTGCCTTGCTCCCCAACCAGTTCTGTCGAAGCTGCACCATTTTTTTCAGAATACCCCCTAATAACCCTTGCCTTTCTCCAACCCTAGGATTCCTATCTACAATGTGGAAATTTTGGAAGGAAGTAACTAACCTTTTGCTCCTGGCTAGCTTGGCTTTGCTGTTTTGCTGTTTCTCGATAGGCTGAAGAAAATGTGAGTTGCATTTCTGCAACCGAAACGAAGTGCGAGAAGATGCCCATGCTGCTAGGTTTCACATCAATTGTGGGTCCTAAACTGAAGCTAGGAGATGAAAATAACATGGGGCATCCATTCTTATTTCTTCTCCCTGGGGGCTTCAACCTTGTATTATCTGAAAATTTAAATTATAGGCTTCTGAAAATTTATCATGATTATTGCTGTCTTATATTTTCTAACCATTCTTTCTCCTCTTTAAGAATATGCTGATCTGTTGTGATCTTTGCCATTGTAATAGTATAGTTGGCTTAGGATAGAACACCCCATATGTTGCAATCTTCCAACCCAAGCATGTGGGGTTTTACAGATCTAGTTTTGTAAGGCCTTTACATTGTAAAATCAAGGGTCTCTTTTGTTTGGTACGGTCGGTTCTATCTTCATGCATTCTTGTTTTTTAAATAAATGGTTGAAAAAACTTTTCATTATTTTGTTTTTCTCTTGGTCTCCATCTTTATTGAATTTCCTGGCTTGAAACACTTGATGACTGTTGGTTCTTTCTGTAATAGAAATGTGCCCAAAAGGTATGGTCCATAGAAACACATAATTAAGAACACAAAAACAAACAACGAAATCATAAATATTCAGCCCATTAAAATCTATTGCAGCTGTCCAAAGAAAGAGTATGCGTAACACCACACTGGACAAGAGGAGCTATCTTCCATGCAGTTATAATATAGAGAAATGACATTTGCAGTCATAGTGTGTAAGTGTAATTTTTGAAAAAAATGAATAAATATGGAATATACAAAAAAAATTAGTTTTTTAATGGTAGATTTCACTTTTTTCTAAAAGGAGTGTATAATGTTTGCATGATCATGATTGTATCTATCATTATTTTTTTTTAATTATTATTCATGACAAAGAACTTCCTTAAAAATAGGCTATCCAAGTGAAAAAGAAAAAGGTTCCGTTTGAAATTTGAACTGACTTTATATCAATTCAGTTCAGTCTAATTTTAACCTTAGTCTAATATTCAAATATCTAATTTTTAAATCATTAAATTCATCTCAACTCAAAACTTCTTTACACGTGGGACTCATAATCTTTTTCAACTTAACACATATTTATACATCATTTTTCAATTTTTTATAAATACATTTTAACTCATTTTAACATCTAAACACGTCTAAACTCATATTAGGTGGCCCTTACAAAATCCACTTCATCATTTTAACTCACTTTTATTCATAAAGAATTTAACTCATCTCAACTTAGCTTAACATCCAAACGGGATTAAAGTGTTTTAATTTGCTAAATATTCTTCCAAAGAAAAGAGTTCGGTCATTGCTTTCATTTTTTTTTTTTTTTTTAATTCTCACAATTCTAAAAGTAGGAAACCAAAAAAAAAAAAACAAAAAACAAAAAACAAAAAAACAAAAAACAAAACAAAAGGGTCATGTTTCACCAATTAATTCACAAGAAATTGAGCCTTCGGCATTTGTTAACTACAAATGTACGTTTTAACTGAATGGAAGGAAGGATTTGATGTCCTAATCGGAGAAACGATTTGCCTGCCTCATTAAGAACTTCGTTTTATCTTTTAAATATATACCATCTATTTTAAATTAAATGGAAAGTATCTAATGATCCCAAAATAGCTGGCTGCTACAATCAAATTAATAATTAATTTATGTGGAAATAAATCATGATTGACAGAGTTGTACATGCCTATAGTTGAAGACATCATTTAGATGTTGAATGACGTTGCTGCCTGGATGGCTACAAAATTCATAGAAATAATGTCAATTTTATTGTCCACAATATATAATCAAATAGGGCACTCCAAAAAAAAAATTGTTGTTAGAAGCATTTTCATCCACCTTATTCCCAACCAATTATTCATTAAAAAAATAACAATTGCTTATTTTTATGAATGATGGTACACATTGTAAATCCTCCCACCCTCCAATTATAGTTTAGAATTTAGACAAAATTTTAGGAGTGGGTCATTATAATTCTGTAGTCTCTCCTTGTCATGAGGTACCGATTAATAAAGCTTCATCTATTGTTAAATGTTACATACAATAGTAGAATATGTAAGTTTTGTACAATCTCTTTGAAAAAGTAAATAAATATCGGATCCACATGAAAAAATTAAATTTTTAATAATAGATCTCACTTTTTTTCAAAACGACTGTGCAACGCTTGCGTACTCTACGACTGTATGTAATATTACTCTTTCAAGAAAGTGGTTATGGACGACTCAAATTCGTTTGTTTTCACAGATGAGATGAGATGAATTAAGATTAAAATTAAAATTTGAATAAAATATTATTAGAATATATATTTTTAATATTATTTTTATTTTGAGATTTGAAAAAGTTGAATTGTTTATTTTTTCTTTTGTGTGAGAATTTAAAAAAATTATAATGATTAAATTAAATGAGATGATATAAGTTGAGAGATAATGTGGATGCCATGGTGCAACAATAGGCTATTGAAAGCCAAGTTGATCATCTCCTAGTTGCAACCACTTTTTTTTTTTTTTTTTTTAAGAAAATTGTTTAAAATATTATTTTTTGAATTCTTGATATTTATGAAAATTTGAATAATAGAATTTTTATGCTTGCATGGTCAGAAATATAAGATGATCTTGACTGTAAAATATATTTGACTTTTAAGTTTGAGGTTCAAGGTTGGGTTTAGATAGACAGTTTAGATGAGATAAAATGTTTTGAATAGTAGTTGAATAAAATATTGTTAGAATATATTTCTTAGTATTATTTTTATTTTGAGATTTGAAAAAGTTGAATTGTTTATTATATTTTTATATGTGAATTTGAAAAAGTTGTAATGATTAAGATAAGATAAGATGATTGTATATTCAAACTGAGCCTAAGTACCCATCAGTGGACCTACATAGGGGTAGGGGTGGCCATGGCCTCCCCAAAGTTTGGAAAAAAAATTAATTTTTTATTATTTAATATGATTATATTAATCTCATATTGTGCTGGCTTCTTCTCTAAAAAATTATCTTGACCCCATTTACAAAATTATTTTGATCTTATAGATTATTTTAACTTAAAAATAGAACAAAAAATATTTTATTTCAGTTTTAGCTTTACTCGACCTCCTACAACACATTCTTAATTCCGACATTGTAAGTATCCAAACATTCCCTTAAGGTGTTGATGTTAGGGTAATGATATTCTTCACTTTCTTTACTATTGTTTTACTACACAACTTTTCTTTTTCTTTTTACTTTTTGAATTTGAATAAAAAATTTCAGAACATGACTTTCTTACATAATTTAGGAGAAAATAAATTTAATAACTAATGTGGTTCCATTTGGATACAGAAATACTCTCAACCTATCTCATCTCATCATTACAATTTTTCCAAATACTCATACAAAATATAATAAACAATTCATTTTTTTTCAAATTTCAAAACAATAATAATATTAAAAAAAATATTATAACAATATTTTATTTAATTTATCTAAAACCGTCTCATCTCATTTCACTATCCAAACGAGCCTGTACTCTTATAATTTAATTAAAAATAAATTTAATTTTATAAAAATTGACATTCTTACTTTTTTTAGTCAATTTTTTTAAAAATTGAATTTATTTTTAATTAATTTACATGATCATTCTTTTTTTGATAGGAAATAGACATCATATCATTCATTTCATAAAGAAGTTACAGCTGTGACTCAAATTACAAGTTAAACTAAAGTCTGTTAAAAGTTTCCCGTACGCTAATAGACGGCATTGTCTAACTTCAGAGACTCTCAAAAGAGATAATCCCGCTCCATCCTCCAACCAATATCCAAACTCCACCCTCCAAAAGAGGCAAAGTAATCCCAAAAACTCCACCCTCCAAAAGAGGAGAAGTAGCCCCACAAAGTTATGGATATGAGTCCAAAAGCCTATTTCACCTTATTTCTTACAAAGAAAAACCAACAAAACAAAAAATACCAACGTAGACATACCGACATAGAGTCAGAATTGCAGATCACTACAAACAAAACACCACAAAAACGTAACCTCCACCCTCCAAACAAAACACTACAAACAACCACCAGCCAAACAACAGACTCAGAAAAGCAAACAAAATAGGATCCGTGGTGGCGCGTGGAAGTCACGCGCCACGTTGGGAAGGAGCCAAACAGTCGGTCGAGACAGCGCCTGTGTACTGGACCCTAAGCTGTCGCGCATGGCTCCGACACGATGTGATATGCAGTGGCTCGCGTATGCCACACATTTTGTGAACTCCGCGCGTGGGTGCGATGCGCCACTCTAAATGGCGCCCAAAGCGGACGACTGATAGATCGGCGGACGAGGGTACTCTTGGTGGTACGCGTGTAGGAAGAATCCACCGGAGGACCTCAGATTGACGACCTCCCTTTATTCCACCGAAACCTGTAAAAGGAACAAAAAAACACAAAGAAAACCCATCGAAGAGACGGTGGAGGGGGAGGAGAGGAAACGGGGAAGAGGAAGCAGAAGCTTCCCCTCCCCCCCACTAAGATCTGACGGTAGAGCTGTAGAGAGAGAGGGTGTTGTAACCGCTTCCTTAATCGCCGGATCGACTACAAAAAAAACTTTTTAAGTGGTCATATGATCATTCTTATTTACAAATAAAATTGAATTTATTTTTAATTAATTTATATGATCATTCTTACTTTTTGAGTCAATTTTTATAACATTAAATTTATGTTTAATTAATTTACATGATTACGGTAGTTAATTGAATTTAATTTTTTTAAGATTATACAATAAGATTACGTTTTAAGATTTTTAATCTAAATTCAAATAATAATAATAAAACATTAATAAAAGAGGCGTAAGTTACATTAGGCCTTGTTTGTTTTCAAGATTAAAATCTAAAATTTTGAAAATTTTAGAAATTTTAAAAATCTTCCATCTCATTATTATAACTTTTTCAAATTCTCATACAAAATAAAATAAACAATTCAATTTTTTTAAATTTTAAAACAAATATAATATAAAAAAATATATTTTAATAATATTTTATTTAACTTTTTAATTTTAATCTCAACTCATCTCATTTCATCAATGAAAACAAACGAGACTTTAGTCGTTACCTCGATGTTATACCGTTTATAAATCAGATGGTTGTAGGTTGATCCGTAAATTCTATAATTGGCCTGCCTCTGTCTGTGTCGCTCTCTTCGTCTCTTTGAGCTCGGCCATGGCTCTCCTGACACGAACCGCTAGGCGCCTTCCGCTGTCGCTCTCGGCTCAGCGTGTCCTCTCCCTCCACACCACCCTCCCTTCCCTCTCTTCCAGCTCCAGCCCCAGCCCCACTCCTTATGCGAGGGCTCCACCCCCTTCGGCCTCTCCCTCTCCAGCCGGCCTCTCCAAGGCCGCGGAGTTCGTGATCTCCAAGGTAGACGATCTCATGAACTGGGCACGCCGCGGTTCCATCTGGCCCATGACCTTTGGTCTCGCCTGCTGCGCCGTCGAGATGATGCATACCGGCGCCGCCCGCTACGATCTTGATCGCTTCGGAATCATCTTCCGCCCTAGCCCTCGCCAGTCCGATTGCATGATCGTCGCCGGCACTCTCACCAATAAGATGGCCCCCGCTCTCCGCAAGTACGTTTTCTTTCCCCTGATTTTTTTGGATTCCTTTATTTTTGTCAGTTTTCTGTCTTTTTTTTTTTTTCCATAAAAACGAGATGTGTGAGATGTTTGTTGGTTTCGTCTCATTTTAAATTCTTCACTCAGTATCTTGAAATCTTCTAATAGGTTATTATTCTTTTGTAAATGTTGGATTCGTTTAGATTCTTAGGGTTTTACTATTGATCTGGGATTGGGGCGTCTTCCGTGGCTAATGTATTTGAAGGCACTGAGAATTATTCCGCGCACGAGAACTTGGTAATCGAAGAGGACGTGACTAATGCCCAAGATTCGATTTTCAATTACTCGCGTTAATTTCTCTAGCAACTGTTACTGTTGCGATTACCATTTTTGCTAACTTTTCCGGTTAACTGATCTTAGGGAGATTGACTTGTGAAAGATAGAGTGATTAGGCTCGTGGATCCTCTCCTCGTGTTAACCTTTTTGTCAAATGAGATGGAGAAGGTTTGCTGCATCCTGGTTGATAGGGATTGTGATTTCAGAGTAAGGTGGATAATTCATGGGTATTTGATCCTCTGTTTTGAGTACATTTTTGTTGATATTAGTATAGAGTAATGCTATTAGATACAGTCCTAGGTTGGGCAAGCCATGTCGTTTTGGAAAAAAGTGAGGTTTATCATTAAAAAAATGATTTTTCATTTAGGAGCTAGATTTACCCTCTTTTTTCAAAGGAACGGGATTGCGCGGAGCTTGCATACCCTAGGCCCATATCATTTCTCATTAGTATAATTAGGACATGGCATAATGTCAATGGGGGCTTATATGCAAAGGATTGGTAGAGTAATCATTTATATGGGGTAAGGGGTTTAGAAGGTTGGAGATGGTAGGGCTCAATTGGTACCATTGTGCTGTGGAAAGAACTACGACGCTAAGGGTGGTAGCTCAACTAGAGGGAAGTCTAAAGGGAGGGCATTGTGAAGACGGAAAACAAGGGGTTGGGGTTGGGTGTTCGGGTAGAGTTTTAGTTCTACGGGAAACAAGGGGTTGGGGTCGGGTTCGGTGTATTTTGAGTTGTTTTTCACGGGCTTTTTGGGTCATTAGGGGCTTCTAATATGGGGAAGGTGTTTTCTTGTATACATTTAGTGTACTTGGTTACTCCTTTTGATATATATATATATAATATTTTTACTTATAAAAAAAAATGACATGGTTGTGAATCATATTAGATATTGGATAAGGTGGATATGAACTGCCAAGAAAGTAGATTCGCCATTCTGAAGGACTAATGAGTGAAGTGGTTTATGAATGACTATTTAAAATACCAATCATGAAGTGAGCAAGAATGTGTATGGCATGAATTTTTTTTGTTCAAAAGATGACTTTAAATCATAGGAAGCATATGGCAGTTTCTTTAACCAAAAACATTTAAGGTTGGTTGATCTTGGCTTTGCTGTGTTCGGGCTTGTTCTGAAGGATAGCTGAACCTACTTGTATGAATTATGAGACACTTATTCTTTCAAAAGAGTGTGCTTTGCCATTTTCTCAGAGTGCCTATTTTCCTTTTTGAAAATTTTCTTATTTGGGAATGTGTTCTAAGGAGTTTGTGGTAATAAGATTGTTTTTGACGAGTAATGCTTGGAGAAGATTTTGCAAGATTCACAAGTACTGATAAAGCAGTGTTTGAGGCTTTGCAGCCAATATTTTAGTTGCACGATCACACTTTTACAGAGTCAAGCTTTAACTTACCTAACTTTACACTCTATAAAGAGATTTGACATCATAAAAATACCTCATGTAACACCCGGACTTTTGAGGTTTCTAATTTAGGAAGTTAGGGTTTCTATTTTTAAAGAGTGAATTAGGGTTAGATCTAAAATTAGGCCCATTAGGCCCAGGCCCAAGCCCAAGCCCAAGCCCAAGCATTATCCTTGCCAAACCCATACAGCCCATGAAAGTGAGCCCACATGTTTTTTTTAATCGGTAAACAAAATTTTATTGATCATAAGAATAGGCAGCCCGCATATGTTATACCCGAAATCTACTTGCTACATGTCTAGTTGCAAACACAAGTGTAGTCTTACTCCAACTACAAGTCACCAATTCCTACTCTAACTACAACTCCTAAGGCAACCACAACTCCTGAGGCAAACACAATTTCTAAGGCAACCACAACTCCTAGGGCAACTATGACTCCAAATCACATTCAAACACTCCACTAGACCCACAACACTAGGACTACCATACCCCTTGGACTCTATACCCTCCAAACTCTATTTATAGACCCCATATGAAAGCCTACCTACCATTTCATGAGCCCTAAGCATGGCCCCTTCCATGGCCCCTCCCAAGCCCCTTACAATACTCACACCACACCTTAAGCAAGAAGATCAAGATCCAAACCACTTAGCCAAGCTGTGTACTCCAACCCAACCTTTGGATTGAGCTCTTCCTTTAGGTAACTCTCTCTGTCTCTCTCTCTTCTTTTATCTTTTATGATAGGTATGTTAGACTAATGCCATGAAATCATAAGAAATTAGTGAAATTCGGGATTCATAAAGGGTTAGGAAATACACATGCTAGAATTAGGTTTGATGGCATTAGAATGCATCTTTATACATGGGATTGGATGAGCATACATATAGGGTGATTATTTGGATGAAATTGTGCATATTTGAGGACTTGGACCCATGATTTTGATGGTTTAAACATTGGGAAAGATTTTACAAAGAGAGCTCATGAGGAATTTGGGTGACATGTAGCATAGGCTTGCACATGGATGGATGCATTAAGGTTCAGATTATAGGAACTCACATGACTAAGTGTTTATTTTTATAAGTAAAAATATTATATATATATAAATATATCAAAAGGAGTAACTAAGTACACTGAATGTATATAAGAGAACACCTTGCCCATAATAGAAAACTCCTAATAACCCAAAAAGCCCGTGAAAAACAACCCAAAATACACCAAACCCAACCCCCCCTTGCTTCCAGTAGAACTAAAACTCTACCCAAAAACCCCACCCCAACCCCTAGTTTTCCCGTCTTCACAATGCCTTCCCTTTAGACTTCTCTCTAGATGAGCTACCACCTTTAGCGTCGTAGTTGATTCCCAAAAAAAGACGTTGTAACTCCCTGCTTTTCTTGAAACTTGATTTGATTTCAAGCTCGTGGAGGTTTGGAGGCAGGGGGCAAAAACGGTTTGGAGGTTTTTTGCAGATGCATGCCGAGTACGAATTCCGCACGTTCTGAGTTGGGAGGGGATGATGGGGAGTTGGTGGCTTAGAGCTTCAATGTGCTCTCAGGTTGGATGGCTTCGGGGAGCTCTTCCTATAGTCATTTCATGGGCACCATGGAGAGCACGATGTGTGGCCCGAATGGAAGGTTTGAAATTCATGGTTGAAAATATTATTAGAATTGTTAAAGTATGGATTAGAGATATTGCTTACAAGCTTAAAAAATTCAAGCATATGGGTAGAGAGGATAGGGAGGTTATGGAGCGGCTTTCAAGCCCGATTATTCCAATTTATCCCAAACAAGTGAAGTTAATTGCTTGGTTTCCACTAGAGAGAGGAAGATTGAAGTTGAATGTGGATGGGGCGTCTTGTGGGAATCCGGGAATGGCGAGGGGAGGGGGTATTATTCGAGATGAGAAGGGTAACGTTATTGGGGGGGTTTACACATGCATATGGACATGCCACTAATACCGTTGCTGAATGTACAGCTCTCCTTGATGGTCTTCGGTTGTGCAAGCATTTATGCTTGAGGGACGTTTTGGTAGAATCGGATTCTATGGTCATAGTTGGTTGGTTAGCATCCGGGGTATGCAAATATTGGTTTCTTTGGGATTTTTGGGAGGAAGTTAAAAACTTGGTAAGAGCATTAGCATTGGTTTCATCAAATTCATCTTCAAAATTTGATGAAAAGTACATGTTTTCCATAAATTCAAGACTTACTTATCTATAACTCCACATTGGATTAGCCATTAGAATCATCAAAATAATAATATAATATTATTTTTTTAATAATAATATTTTTATTTATTTTTTTCATATTTTACAATTACACTAATCATATGTACTTTAATAATTTAATTTGACACTTAAATATTTTTTTTTCATATTTTGCAATTGCACAAATTATAGAAAATGTAAGAAATACATTTTATAATAAAATAATAAGTATAGATAATGAATAGTGTATCTTTAAATATGAAGATGAAAGTAAAGTTACTGTAGCTCAAAGCTTAAGCTTTGAAGGTATAGCCAATCCAATGCTGGCTTTTTAGTCCCAAAATCATCAAATTTTGATGAAATCTCTCTTTTGATGAGACGGATGCTGGTGCTCTAAGTGAGCTTAATGTTCGATTTTGCCATATTTTTAGATAAGCTCATATGGTGGCAGATTTTTTGGCAAAGGAAGGGACTCAAGGGATAACTTCAGATTTTTCTGATTCATCTTCCATTCAAGGACATATTCGGGGTTTAATTTGGTTAGATAAAATTGGCATGCCATACCTTAGACGGTGATGTTGGTGGGTAGAGTTTTTGATTGGTTTTTTGGCACCTAAGTTTGGTTTTTTTGTATTTCTTTGATTGTTCTTCGGTGCTCTTGAGATTGTTATCATAGTATTCCTTCGCCATAAGTGAGGTTTTTTAATAAACTTAGAAGTGGGTCACTCATGGAAAGGTGACCTACGTCTATTCTTAAAAAAAAAGAAAAGAAAAGAAAGAAAGCGCGTGGCTTGTCTCGATCACAGTAATTAGTTTTTTAAATTGGTCTTCACATCCTCCATGTGAAATTCCCACGAGCTGTTAAATCTCGTTAACTTTAGGCAGAATCCAAGCCGCTATTGGAGGAAGAGAGACCAGGGGATCCACAAGGTACCAACGCCAAATCCATATTCAAATCCCGTACCTCCTCAGCAACTCCATTGGTTCTCTCCAATGGTATGAATAGTCATAGGTTTGTTAGACAAGATTAAGGTTTGAAGGTCTTATAGTGAATAGGTATGAATTGTGATGGAGGATGATGGACTAAAATGATTGAAGTGACCTGGCAAAAAGTTAAGGGCCAATAGTGTTTAGGACCTCAATAGGCATTCGGGTAGTCCAACTAGAGACGCTTTAGTGTTTAAATACATAAGTTGGTAAACAATGGATTCAGCATGCCATACACAATTGCATCAACAAGCACATTTTCATAAATCAGCGAAGGTTCATGAAAGGGGCTCACATTGAACTTGGCTATACATAGCATAGGTAAACAATACTTTTTCAGGCAAAAAGAATAATTTCAGCAGACATAAAGGTTATGATCATGTGACTTCCCTTATCTCCTTAGCTTTGAGAATCAACTAAGCACGTCAATCAAGCACCTATTAAGTTATATAAATATTCCATGCCAATCTCTACTCAAACTCTTACTATTTGATGAAGGTATAACCTATACTCCATAGTGTTGCTTGCTGTCTATCTAGTGACAGCATACTATGGCTGGCTAGAATTAGGGTTCAAAATCCTCAAGCTGACGCAAGTTTTAGGGAAAGGAGCTGGCTGAAAGTTGACCCAGCTGTTTCCTATTGTGATTTCTCATAAAGTTGAAGCTTTCCTAATTTGGTTTGAAGGTCTCATAACAGGGGCGATATCCACTGGATTTTTCTGACCCGGCAGCCCTTATTTTGAACTTTATTGGGTATATACTGGGTTTCTAAGCTTGCTGCATATCCCTAGATTCTAGGAATTTCCTTGTGAGTTTTACATGTAAAGATTTCCCATGCTTGCTGTTATAGGCCTGCCGGAGTGTTTAATGCTGGCTGTACAGCTATTTCTAGAGTCAACTTCTTTCCTAATTAGTTGTAAAAAATGGGCAGCCTCTTACTGGGAAATTCCTGGGTTATATTCCAGCCCTTAAATCAGACAAAATCCCTAATTGTATTTTTCAAAATTTTGTTACGATGAATGCTCACCTTCATGATATGGATAATTTTAATTTGTTAATTACTACTTTTTCCTAACTTTTTTAGGCTATTTTCAAGAACACAATGAGCAAATAAAGTTAAATAGTTGATATATTATTATATATTTACTTATAAAAAAAAAATATTTTCAAAACTGGAAATTCTTTGGGCTTGTTTTTAGTTGGGCCAAAATAAAGTGTTTATTGGTAAGTTGGGGTTTTAACAAAAAGCTGGCCCATTTTGCACAAGCCCGGACCGGAATGGACTGATACATAACGGTTTGGTCCGGTCTAGAGGTACCATCGGTTCAGTCTCGGGATGGAAAATGGGTGGACAGAAAATTTCAGTCCAGTCCAAAAATAGCCCTTTAGATAGACCGGACCAAACTGATTACACCCCTACCTCGTTGGGCTATGAGTAATCCTATGCTAAATGAAAATCTTTCTCCTATGCTACATTTCTACCAAACGTGCCTAGAAACAAACATTTCTTATGAAACTGGTAGTCCACTCTTGGTGAAGAATATGTTTCTACTATCAAATAACATCTTAATGTTCCTATTTCTTATGAAATGTAAATGTATTTCAGTTTCATGTTATAATCTGGTTCCAGGGTTTATGACCAAATGCCTGAGCCTAGGTGGGTCATCTCCATGGGAAGTTGTGCAAATGGTGGTGGGTACTACCACTACTCGTACTCGGTTGTTCGAGGTTGTGACAGGATTGTGCCTGTTGACATCTATGTTCCTGGTTGCCCTCCTACTGCAGAGGCCTTACTCTATGGACTTCTGCAGCTTCAGAAGAAGATCAACAGGCGCAAGGATTTCCTCCACTGGTGGACCAAGTGACTGAGGGCGTTCACATTTGAAGAAAGATCCTTATCACACTAATAAGTAGTCCATCTGTGGCGCGATGTAAAGGGAGTTAACTGTGTTTAATTTACATGTTATGAAGTTAGAGGGTACTGGCACTTCACGTCTCTTATTTTGTTCCATGTTGTTCTATGTACGGAGCGTTTATGGTGGCTCCATATTCTGTACAACATTTTCTTTTTGTCAGTTTTAAGTTTGTTCAAGGTGCCTTGTGGGATTAAATAACGGGTTAAAGACTTAAAAGCGTTTGCAGTTTGGTTCAAAGTCAAATTGGTTCATCTGGTTTTCAATTGAACTTTTTACTCAGTGATTGTAAGAATGATTGAATTAGTATTTTTTTGTTTATTTCATAGTTCGGTATATACGAAAGTTTGACATGTGTCACTGGACACGCAATATATGCGTGCTTATGTACATAAAAAATAAAAATAAAAACTGGTATAAATACTTAAGAAAATTCATTTAAAAAGTTCTTAAAAATACAAAGCCCTTTATGGGTGCCCTCATGACCACTACTTCTTGGTGTTGGCCAAGAAGATCAGTTCAAGTGACGAGCCCGAATCTTGTCCATTGTGCTTCGTACCTTATAGTTGTAGTGTCTATTCCGTCCATGTGGCTTCCTTCTCAACCAATTCATCGGTGAAATATAAATGTATAACAAAAAATAGTTTCAAGACATGATTTGGTGATTAACATGGTATCAGTGTTAATTTTAATTTTTGATTTTAATTTTGATTCATATATATAAGTTCCAAACTTCAATAAATGTAGTTCTTATATAGATAAAAAAAAAGAGGTAAAATATATCTAATCGTTACGAGTGAGACGTACATACCTACGGCATGCAGAAGGATACAAAGTGTTAAAGATAAAAAAGAAAGAGTTTTTTTTTTTTTTTTTTATTATCAAAAGATTTTAAGTGAAGAATTAGAAAAAATAATATAGATATAATTCATATTCCCATATATGCCAAAATCATTGGTCCTCCCTCGAGACAATTAAATAATATTATCTTCATGGAGTGAATCAATTCATTTGACAACCTTCTAGGATTTTCAATCCTCTAGAAATTTAGCATGACTACAAATCCAACAACCCTGATTGAGTAATTACATATATATAAACCTCCAAAAATAAATATAGAATAAAAACTAAGAAAAGGATAATGAACAAACCTAGCTACTATAACTTAAAACAACCTCGTACAGATCAGAATATACACACTGTTTTTGTTTTTTTGTTTTTACAAGAAATAAAAACAAAACGAACAAAACAAGCAGTAGTATTACTGCACTCATTGAGGGGTGAGTTTATTATTGTACAACTCGTTTTCCCTTGTCTTGGAGCGTGGATGTGGGATCAAAATTGGGTCTTGTTATTGATGTTGTCTCATGATCTTTATGGCGCTTTTGCTTATTGCAGTGCCTTATTGTTTCCTTAGACTCATCGTGCTGGTAAAGAAGACGGAATCCACACTTGTGCACTCTCAAGCTTAGGCAATCGCCAGCAATGGAGGCCTCTATTCGAGTGCATTCGTTCAACCACTCTGGAAGTGATCCTTTTGGTATAAATGATAGCCACATTATCTCACCTTGACGTACCAACTTGATTTCTTCCTTTGTAAATGGGCGATGGGAACGTAGATAAGGTTCCACACTGCCAATGTCCGTATCCAAAAGACACAGTAGATAATGAGGATTTCCTAAATCCAACATTTTAACATGGGCAACCTTATCATCCTCGTATACCCAAAAAGAAGCACACATGGCAAGCCCCAGCCAATTACTGTCATTATAAAAATCAGGAGGTAACTCAAATCCCACTGAGGGCTCGTTGCTATTATAGCTGAACCACTCCGTTATTCCACATGGAAGGAAACAAGAGCTGCATTCAAAGTTTCTATGGAAGACCTGAAAAATAGAAACACAAAATCCAGTCCATTAGTATGAGACAGGTCGAGTGGGGAGGGAAGCAAATGGCGATTCAGAGAATCTAAAACTTTTTTTTTTATCTTTTCAAATCAATCTCTTTTAAAATTCTCATGATCACAAAAGTCATAATGATCATGTATAATTGCCCCCTTGACGGTATATATTGCAAAGTAATTAATGCATATATATCGTTTATTACCTCACGGTTTTGGTACTGAAAAGGCGGGGTAAAGCACTTGAGAAATGTTTCCTCAGACTCTTCCATATCTTGATGGTATAAGAGGCGGAGGCTACCGTTTTGCATTGTCAAATTAGGGCAATTACTTCCAAATAAAGCCTTAATTTGACTACATGGGTTGTACAAGCCATCTCTCAGACGTCCATGCGGTATATAGGCTAGCCAAAGGAATCCACGTAAATGAAACCATATGCATTTTTCTTTAGGAAGGCGAATGACAAGGAGAGGAATCAACCCACCTAAATCAGTATCCAATCCACAAATAAGCTCGTGAGAAACATTGGAATTAGGATTTTTACTACAGAGATAAGTCGAATATTGATCATCGTGGGTTGAAAAGGCAGCAAATAGAGCAAGCCCCATCCAATTCCTATCATTCATGACATTTGGAGGTAGCTGGATATTCACAAACGCCCCCCTACTTTGATGGTTGCACCAAACTTTTGTAAATAAGCGGTATTTATACAGGTTGTGGAGGATAGATTAAAGGCCTATAAAACATAACATGGTTCTAATGAGAGAGAGAGAGAGAGAGAAAGAGAGAGAGAGAGAGAGAGAGAGAGAGAGAGAGAGAGAGAGAGAGAGAGAGAGAGAGTAAATAAAGTACCGTTATGCCTTTTTGAAGGAAGTACTCAAAATCAGTTTTCAACGAAAAAACTGAGTCACTGGTATGGTCTAGATACCCAGGTGGTAGAACTATTTCAACACCATTTCCTGAAGCAGTGTTATTTGAAACTCTTTCATTCGAGAATGTTTTTGATGAAGAACATTGTTGATGTGCTTCATGTTTACAAATAGATGGGGGCTTCGGTGAGGATTGAAAGCGCCTACAAAATAGCCCAAGTAATTAAATATGTTTCATGTAGGGAATACGAATAATGATGCATTCATATAAAGGGATGACAATGGATTACCTTTCAATTATGGGAGAGTGACCTGAGCTCCCTGAATTTAGTTCTATTACCACGGGTTTTCAGAAAGTTCAATTTTTCTACGAAGGATAGATAATAGTAGCAAAGCTGATCGTTTGGAATATCTACTGCACACTCTGCCATTGTTTGAACGAACCCAATCCAATGGTCATGCACGTTGATTCGTTCTTAATTGGCAAATTAAGCAATTATATGAATATATCATCTTCATGTATTAGTTTCCGTAGAACATATATAATGATAAATTAGTACTAGAACTGAAACAGAATTATTTTCCAAAATCAGGTTTCTGAAGATGATCTAGAACGTAATTAAATTATTTACCCATCGAGTAAATCCCATCCGGAGATATGGCCCACTTTTTGCAAAGCAGATCTCCATGTTTGCCGATCATCTACGACAATCCTGGGATCATTTTCATGTTTATCAGAAGCTTCTGTAAAAGTACCTTTTTGATTTCTCATGTGAGAAGGATCCACGTGATAGAAAACTAGCGAAATTATCAACCTCGTCTTTTTTATGCATTCAATGATCTTGGCCAGTTCATTTAAACACCACCTTGAAAAAGCGTAGTTTGGTGAGAGAACGACGACCACATACATGGAGTTTTCAATTGCATTCAAGAGTTCTTCGGATATATATTTTCCTCTTTCTAGATCTTTATCGTCCCCAAAGGTAGAAAGGCTTCTTTGTTTCAAAGCAGTATACAGATGGGCGGTAAAACTCTTGCGGGTGTCCTTGCCATGGAAACTGAGAAAAACATCCCATGGAGGCAAAGAAAAAGAAGAAGAAGAAGAAGATGAAGATGAAGATGAAGGGAATGTTTGAGTGGTTGGAGAGTACGCCATTAATTCGAAACTTGCAGGGCCTTGTTTGCAGATTTTGTTTACAGGGCCTTTATACTGGCATGACTTGATCTTGTGCTATGTACTGTATGCACCAGGAAGACAAATTGATTAATTTCTGTTCAGGTGACTATAAATAAAGTCAAGTTCAGATTGCTCTTGAAGAAGATAAAAGGAAACTAATTTCTATTCACCTAGAACTTTCCTCAGGTTGGACTAGAGCCAGACTTGGATATAGTATTACGAAATGAATAATTGAGAGACATGGTCCCACTATCTTTAAGAAATTCAATAGCCGATAAGGATTGATCCTGACACAATTTTTTTAAATTCTTTTTTTATTTCTGAAAAAAATGAATGTAAAAAAAATAAAAAATAAAAAAATCAAATGATCTTGTCTGGATGTAGCAAGGCTCATAGCGAGAATATAAAATTAAAAGAAATACTACTCTTACATATGGAGCTCCGGTCGGAGGTTTCCGGCTGTGCCACGTGTAAAGAAAAAGGTACGGTAGCATTTGATCTGCCGTTTGAAAAGTCACCCATGAAAAGATCGAGCATTAATCTTCCATGCACGTTAATAATTGCACCTTATTTTACTTGAAAATTTTGTCTAGTTGTATCATCACTTTGAAAGGTTGAAGATAAGTTATAAAATATATACTGACTAATCACGATAGCAATCCTATTAGAAAATTGAAATAGCATATATATATAAAAAAAGAGTATTGTGGGAATTTCTCAATAACTTCCCCAATCTCCTATATGGGGTGTAAAAAAAAATTAGAAAATTAGTTGGACTAATTGAATTAGACCAAATTGGTTGGTTTGATTAGTAAAGACTCTATCAGTTCTTAATAATCGAAACGTGTCCGAAATCAATTCAATATTGATTTTCATATATTTTTAATTTTTATGTTATATATAATTTTTTAATATTATATTATATATATTATATGCTATATTGATAATTAATATAACATATACATAGAAGATGATTTTGTAGCTTTCTGAGTATTTTCATGTATAACTCAATATAAGTTATTTTTATTCCAATGTTAGATATATCAAGGTAGTAAATATGGAATATGCGAGAAATTGATGAAGAAAATTACTTTTATTTGATCTTTATCATGGGCGGTAGGGGTGTAAAAGAAATTGAAAAGCTCATTAATCCCGACTGAACCGGTCCGATGCTTGTTCTTAAGAGTTGAAATTGGTTCGGTATCGGTCTTCATCGATTTAGACCGAACCAGACCGATATATATTTTAAACTTTTTTATATTATATATAAAACATTTTTAGATAATTATATATCTTATATATTAAATTGTTAATTAATATAACATAAAATTTTAATTTTAAATATGAAAATTAACCTTGAGGGTTAGCTCAACTAGTCCGGCCTTGAGTTTGCTCTCCAATGGTCACCAGTTCGACTCTCCTTAAGGCTATTGGAGGTTTACCTGTCGTTAACTTTAGGGCTCATTGAGATTAGTCGAGATGCGTGCAAACTGTCCCGGACACCCACGATTATCAAAAAATTTTAAACATAAATATTAATATAAAATTTCATGACCAAATGCCTTGAGCCTTGTAAGTTGGGGTCATCTCCATGGAAGTTGTGCAAATGGTGGTGGATACTGCGAGTACTACTCGTACTCGGTTGTGCACTTGTGACAGGATTAATGGCCGTTGACATCTATGGACTTCTCCAGCTGCAGAAGAAGATCAACAGGCACAAGGATTTTATCACACTCTGTGGGGCCATGTAAAGCGAGGAGTTAACTGTGCTTAATTTACAAGTTATGAATTTAGAGAGTACTGGCACTTACTTCTCTTATATTTTGTTTGATGTTGTTCTATGTACGAAGCTTTTTTGCTTCAAAGTCAATTTGGTTCATTGGTTTTCAATTGATCTTTTTACCCATTAATTGTAACAATGATTGAATTAGGTGGGTTTGGATTGAAAGGTGAGATGAGATAGTTTTAAATAAAAATTAAAAGTTGAATAAAATATTATTTTTTAATAAAATTATTATTTTGAGATTTGAAATAGTTGAATTGTTTAGTATATTTAGTGTAAAAATTTAATAAAATTATAATGATGAGATGAGATTAGATTAGATGAGATATTTTCACAATCGGACCTAATGTTTTTGTTTTTTTCGTTGTTCTATCTCACGGATAGAAGATGGGAACACAGAAATCCTAAGGGCGGCAGACTGCAGTTGAGAAGGAAGAAGCGTAAGATCGAGGAAGGGAAATACACCAAGTGACATAGAAACACCTTAAAACATTGGGCGCGGCTACTATGCCGCCCCAAATTGATCGTTGGGCGTTACCGCCCAGTGTAAAATTTTTTTTTTTTTTTTCATTTACTTTTCACATTTTTTTAACATATTTAAATATATTTAAAAAATAAAAAAAATACATCAATACATTTAAAATCACTTTCTTAATCACTAAGTTAAAAAAAAAAAAAAAAAAATTTGACCGAGCGGTCAAATAGAATGGGCAAATGGAGGAGGCAAAGTAGTGTTTCTCTAAAACATTAACAAGTTCTTGAAATACACCAAGCCTTAACCAAAAATAAGCCCAACACGAGTTAAGCCCGTGGGCTTTAATGGCAGACTTGTAAATACTGAAGGTACGAATGTGTATTCTGAAAAGAAAAAGACCTGCAAGATTCGAAGCAACAAAAAGCTCAGCTAGCAGTGTTGTGCGGCTGTACCTATCCAAGCAAGAAATCGGAAGCAAAGGCTCCGTGCGGCTGAGCAGTCCGTCGAAGTTTACGTTAGGCAAGGAACAGAGAGACGCAGCGGAAGTTTGCGGAGGGTGATGCGGCGAAGATGCCGTCGAGCTGAGCTGCTGAGCAAGAGAGAGAAAGAGAGAGTGATGAGCGAGAGAGAGAGGGACAGAGAGAGAGCTCGGTGTGAGAGAGAACGAAAACTACCGTGAGACTGAGGTGGCGTGCGGCGGACCTGGGGTGACGGAAAGTCTTCGTCGGCGGTTTATGTGCCTCAACGTGATGGATTTCTCGGTGGATGGTGGTTGCAATGGCTCAAGGTGGGAGAAGCACTTCCTCTGTTTTGGGGAGTAAAAACAGGGGCCACTTGGACAAGCATGGGTGGTGCAGGAGCCGTGTGGTGGAGCTCGGACGGCGTGGGTGGTTCACTACAGAGGTGCACGGTGTGGGGCAGAGCCAATTTTGTCACATTAAATTATTGAATATCCATGATTTCAGTCCAAATTACTGTTTCTAAATTGCAACCTTAATTTGTTACTCGATCGTTTAATTGCGTGGCTTCCTAAATTTGTTACAAGAGAAAAGAAACTAACATACGTTAATGGTTCTTTCATTCATTAGGTCCTCTTCTGCAGTTGATAACGAAAGCATCCCAGCTTGCTGTCTTTCAATTCACGTTGCGTAGATGAGGTTCTAAGGTCAACGAGAGTCACTAAGGTCAACGAGTTTTAGCCTGTGCAAACTCTGGGATAAAACAATATGATCGAGAGGAAATTTATACAGAGCAATTAACTTATTAAATTTTTACATAAAAATCAAAGGATAAGAACACTGCTCGTATAAGTGAGAATATATGTTACCTTAAATTCCTGCCATGGTTGCACAATGTGGCTGCAACGCATATTGAGTTCAACGAGTTTATCAGGCGGGAACCCCACTGGCAAAGAGTTAAAAGGACATACATGCCACTCCATAACCCGCAACTCTGTAGAAAGATAACTAAGGCCTTAAGAAAGGTGCACATTACCTATGGTCTTGAGCAATCTTAAGTTCTTCATCTCCGAGAAGACGCCAGAATTCAAGTTTAGTGCTTCCTGTGGAGGAGAGTTTAGGACAATGCCTTCGATCACCAACGAGAACAAATCAGTGCAGTGCATGATATAATCAAGAATACTGAAAATTTTAATTGCATTAACATATGCAATTCAATGAGCGCACTTATTCTAAGATCCACTTACAGTACTATTGTTCTTCAGTACACGAATGATATCATTAGTAACAGAAAGGAGAGATAATTTAAATATCTTTTGCTTGTCCCCCCTTGCTCACGGTAATTTCATTGGTTCAAATCGAAATGATATGTTAAATGATGTCATAGATGAGTCATCCAGATTATGCGAGGTTATCTGCGTAAAGATAAACATATGTGGGCTAAATCGATTCAATAACTGCAGCATCTGATTAAATTGTTTGGTAACAAATGCATGTTTAGACCTTTTTGTTTGTCATCCCTGTATCTGTTTCTCCCAATTAACATAAGTTCTTTGAAACAAGTAGCAGGATCTGATGTTGTGGACGTAGTAGAGCTTGCCATTAAGCGCCATTCATCAGATCTCACAACTAAATCAATGTCTTTGATTGCTCTGTTAAAGCTCTCTTCTCGTTTTCCGTCTTGTTCAGAGTATGTTTACAATCTTCCAACTTTTGGTTTGATTTTCGCTTTAATTTTTTTGCCATGATATATGCTTATAATTTTTTTTGGCCATGATATCGTGTTTATTTCTAGTTTCCCAGCTGTTTTGTTGGAGGTGTAGAGTTCTAGTAAAATGTTTACATTCTACGTTTTGATAGCTGGAGGGATTTCCACTTTCGGGTTTTGCAACTTGTTGCTTAATTTCTTCTGATATGGTTGAATCTCTCTCTCTCTCTCTCTCTCTCTCTCTCTCTCTCTCTCTCTCTCTCTCTCTCTCTCTCTCTCACTATTTATATACATAAATATATGTTTATAAATATAAAAAATTGGTTTTTGAATTTTTATTTTATTTTATACAAACCATGTATCCTGTATTTCATTAAGTATCAGTCATTACAAATTTGTCCTGCATAACAAATCTATCGAGGCCCACTGGACCATCTTCTATCCATACCCTTTCTTCATTTACAGCATAAGCATAACTAGCTAAAAAATGGGCTATCTTATTTCCTTCTCTATATGTATGTTGGATCTTCCAAAAAGGTCTATTATCAAAAACTTTTTTAATGTCTTCTATCAACTGTCCCTTCCATTCCCAGTAATACTGCTCATTGCTTTGATAATACCCAACGCATCCCCTTCAAACATTGCAGTACCAATCCTCAATTCATCCCCCAACTGCAAAGCTCTCCATAAAGCGCAAGCTTCAACACAGGCAGGAGAAGAAACATGCATTTTTGGCATGCTCAGAGTAGCAAGGACTTCCCCTCTTCATCACTAACTATCACACCAGCCCCCATCTCATTGTTCTTTGGATCAAAAGCTGCATTCCAATTAATCTTCACTGTTTCCCTTAAAGGTGCTATCCATCCAACTCTTCCTCTATCAATTTGAATGTTGGTTGGACCCAAATCCTGAGTATAATCTTTTGAACTCATCCAAACTAGACCTAGCTTGCTGAACAACCTTCCCTCAACTGAGAAAAACTTCTTCAAACACAAACATGTTCCTTCACAACCAGTTGTTGCGCATAACAATTGCTGCTAGTTCTAGTTCTTCCTCTTTTAGTTTCTCTACCATCTTCTGCCAAACAGAATTCATATCTACTTCACCATTACTCCACTTCTGGACTGGACTTTCTTTCTCTGCCCATACATCTGTAGCAGCTAGGTAGCATCATAGAGCATGGCATATAGTTTCATCTTCCTTCACACGTATCGGGCAGCCTGTCTCTCTAATGACCTTCCTCTGGAACAAGTTCCTTTTAGTAGGCAAACAATTGTTTAAGGCTTTCCACATGAAGACCTTTACTACGCCTGGTATCTATAGCTTCCAGAGAACTTTCCAGCTCTCCCTCCCCTCAGAACCCATGGATGATTCCCCTACCCTTCCCTTCTTTCCACTTAGCTCAAGATGGTAGCAGATTTAACACTAAACAAGCTAGACTTTGAGTGTGCCCAGATCTGTTTATTAGGAATTCCTGTGTGACTGATGGGAATTTTGCATATCATCTCAGCTTCCTCCTCATAGAAGGTTTCCTTCACTAGTTCTTCCTTCCATCTCCCTTGGCCTTCTTCAATTAAGGCTTCCACCCTTGCCTCCTCAGTTAGGTTCTTTACTACTGACTGAACCGTACGAGAGGTCACCTTAGGTAACCATTTATCCTTCCAAATCTATACTTTCTGTCCATTTCCCACCTTCCATACCAATCCCTCCTTCAATTGCTCTATGGAACTCCATAAACTTCGCCATATCATGGAAGGTCCATGGCCTAGCTTTATTTCCAGCACTCCTGCTTGTTTACCTGCCTGTTTATAATACTTATCCTTCAACTGTAACTCCCGGGTCCAGCACGAAATTCGCATTCAATTTTCTTTACTGTTATTTTATCTTATTTATTTTAAGTTCATTTACCATCAAGATGTAGGTCCAACTTTTTATGAATGTCCCATGCACATTGATCTTCTTCTCCACCTCAGGAGTTGTTTCTTCCAGCCAACCACCATGCATGTTGGAAAAACTATAACCATTGCCATGCACGTCGATTCCCTTAATTTTTCTTTCCCCCACGTTTTTTTTTTTTTTTTTTCGGTTTCAAATCTCCACAACTACTTCCTGATGCCTCCATTTCCCCTCTGCACTGATTTTTATTTTTATTTTTCCCTTCCCCACATCGTACTCAACCTCTGTTTCCCCTACACTGAAATAGAGCACAACCTCCACCGACACGATTGAGAAGCCAACTCCATGGCCATTGTGGGTTGTCCACACTTTTTCACTAGCAATCATGTCCAACGACAAAGCCACTACTCCTGCACAACGGAAGCTGCCAAGACTTGTTGCTACCGCCAGCCATTGCACGAAACACCAGCCACCATGCATGTCCAGAGGGCCACTCGAAACTGTTACACACCCCAAGCCGCAGCCCCTCCACCAACGACCACCGTCACCGTTGCCAACCCATGGATGAGTAAGCCATCTTCTGTCCCTCACTGCAAAATCGCAAGCCTGCTCCATTCTCTATAAATCAAACAAAAACACTCTGTTTTTAATACTCAGAACAGAGTACAAACCCCATGCTTAACAGTTTCACACCGCAGGACGCCACCCACTGTCAATCCAACCCAACTACCACGTCCTAACCACCTAGTCACCATGAGCCCTATCTGGAACCACCAACCGTTGGTCCAAGAGTCCCCTCACACAGCCATTCACAATAGATAGATGAGGGCTCAGGACATGGTTCGATCTTTTGACCACCATTGGTATTACACACTATGCATGAACAAGCTGCTGCAAGTCATTCTACAGCAGCTACAAGTCGTTCTAGAGAAGGATAAAATCCCTTTTATTTTTGTTTATATGTATTTTGTCTTATTCACTTCTTTTATTTCTGTTTATATGTATTTTGCTTTATTCACTTTTCATTCTATTGGCTGATTCTATTTTGGGTATACGGTTCTGTTAGTTTGTTAGGTCAGAGTGTCTATATGAGGATTTCATTGTATCGTGCATTTCCATTGACTGAAATAGAACATAATATTTTCCAGACCTCCGTGCCTTATGCTCTCTGCTATCTAGCATTGCCTTCCTCTGTTTTATGCTTTCTTACATGGCATCAGAGCTATAGAGCAAACCTTCATGGAGGACTCTATGCAAAGTTCTGTAGATTCATCCTCTACCCACACTGAAAACACCTCTGTTCATTCACACCTTGCAGCAAACACCTATCGTGCCATCAATATGGCCCAATATTGAACCTAAGTGATCCAGGTAACCCCATTCGGCTTGATAACGATGACAATCCTGCTGTGATTCTAGTCACCGACTTACTCATAATAGATAATTATACCACCTAGTCGCGGGCTATGCGACATGTCCTTTGTACTAAGAGCAAGTTAGGGTTCATCACCTGCACCATCCCCCAACCAATTGACCCTGCAGATCCTCTACTTGAGCTCTACGAGCATTGCAACGATATGGTGGTGTCTTGGATCCAAAACTCAATCAGTCCCTCCATTAAGTCTTGTGTTGTGTTTGTGGATGATGCGTGTGACATTTGGCTTGACCTTCAACACCGATTCTCCCAACAGAATGGCCCACGGATCTCCAGCTTAAGAAATCCCTTACCAGCATTCTCCAAGACACTAATTCCGTAAGTGTCTATTATGGTAAGCGCAAAACTCTTTGGAATGAACTTTCAATTTATGATCCAATTCCTGTTTGCAATTGTGGCACCATGAAAACCCTTTTAGATAGATACCAACGGGATTGTGTTTTCCAATTTCTTATGGGACTACACGATACCTACTCAAACGTCCGTGACCAAATCATGCTCTTAGACCCCTTGCCATCAGTTACCAATTTTTTCCCTCATCCAGCAGCAGGAGCGACAACACGACCTCATTTCTCATACCCCATCCTCTGATTCCATGGCCTTAGCAATCAGAAAACCTTTTGTTCCCTTTTCCAAACACTAAAATCAGCCACGACCCTCACCTAAGAGAGAACGAGCCTGTTGCACACATTGCAAAATCTCTAGTCACTCATTTGAGGCATGTTTTAAAGCTGGTAATGCAAAGGCCCCTGTGTGCTCTCATTGCAATCTATCTGATCACACAATGGAGAAATGTTACAAGTTAAATGGCTATCCACCGAGTCACAAATTCTATATCAAATCCCATAACTCTACTGTTTTTGCTACACAAACCAACTTATCTCCCACTTCTGACCTTGAAGAGATTAGTGATGGAAAAGTGGGTTTAACTTGGACTCAATATCAGCAATTGCTAGCTTTACTTCAACCAAGGGCGCCTTCCACTTCTGCTTAGTCTTCAGCTCATCAGATTCAATCCAACCTTACATTTGCAAATATGCCTAACACGCATTCCACCCTCTCTGGTATTTCACTTTGTCTCTCTACTTGCACACACACATCACTTCACTCCACTGATATTCCTTGGATCCTTGATACAGGTGTAACAGACCATATTTCACTTCACTCTACTTGCACACACATATGGTCTGCTGCACCTCATTGTTTACCACTATCACTGCTCATGTTGCATACTCTGTTAAGATGCCAAATGGTACTGAAGCTCCTCTCAGTCACATTGGCACTATCCAACTCACACCATCCATATGCCTCAAAGAGGTTTTATGCATTCCATCCTTCCATTTCAATTTAATTTCAACCTCTCTCACATGCTGCTTAGCTTTTATGTCTGATTATTGCCTTATTCAGGACCTTTCCTCTTGGACAACGATTGGGAAGGGTGACGTCAGGAATGGCCTCTACCACTTGTCAAGAACTGCAGTCTCTCCTTCTACTCTAATCAACACAATTTCACAATTCTCAACTGTCAAGTTTCCTAGTTCAGCTTTTGTTTTACACACTACTGATGTCACTAACCTATGGCATTGTCACCTAGGTCACCTTTCATTTCCTTGTTTAAGTTTAACTACAGATCCTGTTGTAAAGAAGGATGTTTCATCCATTAATAGAAAACCTTGCTACATTTGTCCATTGGCTAAGCTTCATCATTTACCTTTCTCCCACAGTCAACATAAGACTTTTAGACCCTTTGAGATTACATACTGTGACCTTTGGGGACCCTACTTAGTTGTTGCACATGATGGTTCCAAATTTTTTCTCACAATAGTTGATGACTTCACGAGAAGTACTTGGTTGTGCCTTCTCCAAAATAAAATAGAAACTAGAAAATGCATTACATCATTTTCTAATCTAGTTGAAAATCAATTTGACCTTAAAATTAAAATTTTAAGAAGTGACAATGGGGGTGATTCCAAATGATAGAATTTTTTAACAATAAAGGCATTATACATCAAAAATTATTGTGTTGCCACCCACAATAAAATGGTATTGTGGAAAGGAAACATCAATACTTACTTAATTTGGCTTGAGCGGCAACACAATAAAATGGTATTGTGGAAAGGAAACATCAATACTTACTTAATTTGCTTTGAGCACTAAAAATCCAAGCTAGTCTTTCCCTTGAATATAGGAATGAATGTGTCTTAACAGCCACATACCTAACCAATAGGACCCCTAGTCCCCTTCTTAAAAAAAAAAAAAACTCCATATGAGCTTTTATTTAAGTCAAAACCCACTTTTGCTCACATGAGAGTTTTTGGATCTCTTTGTTTTGCAACTACACTATCTCATGGTAGAAAAAGTTTGATCCCTAAGGTCGCATGTGTATTTGCCTTGGATATCCCTTTGGTATCAAGGGATATAAACTTCTAGATCTAACACAAAAACAACATTTGTCTCTCGGGATGTTGTTTTTCATGAGTTAATATTTCCATTTCATTCCTTGTCTTCTGAATCATCCACTACATTTTACACACTAGATTTTGTTTTTAAAATACCTTTATCAAACCTTTTTGATTTCTCAACTTCCATTCCTAACTCTAATCCTCTTCCATCAACTGATTCTGCACACACTCCCTTATCTACCACCTTTCCAACACCTACAACCACAATCTCTCCTAATTCACCTTCAACTTTTGTCCCTACACTTCTCATAACTACCACTTCCAGTTCCCCTTTTCTCAGTATCTACAAGAATTTCACTGTCAACAGGCTTTAGTTCCTGCTGCCCAATCATCGCTTTCCAAGTCTCCTATTGCTGAATTTGGTAATAGCTATTCATTAGCAAATTTCTTACATACCAGAAATTTTCTCCATCCTTTACTGCATTTTCCACTTCCATTTCCAATATTTCTGAGCCACAAACATATAAGCAAGCAATGAAGGACCCTGGCTGTTGCCAAGCTATGAATTCTGAGCTGCAAGCCTTAGAAAAAAACCACACTTGGCTCATCATTGATCTACCTTCTGGAAAAGAAGACATCGCCTGCAAATATGTGTACAAAACAAAGTTCAATTTTGATGGGACTATTGAAAGACTAAAAGCAAGGCTTGTTGCCAAGGGTTTTACACAATAAGAAGAGATAGACTACACGGAGACCTTATCTCCAGTTGCTAAACTGGTCACGGTTAGAGTTCAACTCTCCACCAATTTGATGTTAACATTGCATTTCTCCATAGTAATTTGGAAGAGGAGATTTACATGCGTAAACCACCGGGCTACAACAAAGGAGGACCTCACCAAGTGTGCAAATTGCTTAAAAGTCTTTATGACCTTAAGCAAGCCTCAAGACAATGGTATTCAAAGTTCTCTTCCTCTTATAGCCTTCGGTTTTGAGCAATCTAAAGCTGATTACAGCTTGTTCACTAAACTGGAGGGCACTTCATTTACTGCATTATTAGTCTATGTTGACGATATTATTGTGGCTAGAAATTGTTTAGCTTCAATTGCCTCTCTCAAAAATTTTCTTAACAGTCACTTTAAGATCAAGGACCTTGGATCCTTGTGTTATTTTCTTGGGTTGGAAGTTGCCCGATCTTCAAAAGGTATTCACCTATGCCAAAGAAAATATACTTTAGATATTTTAGCCGACTTGGGCACACTTGGAAGCAAGCCTCTCAAATTACCTCTTGACCAGAATTTTAAAATCAGCCAAGCTTTTGGTGATCCCCTTCTTGATCCTATTTCTTATTGTAGACTCATTGGACGTTTGTTATACTTAACAATTACTAGACCTGACATATGTTGTCCAGCTATTGAGTCAATTTATGGATCACCCCACATCAACACACTTGGCCATTGCTCACAAGATACTTAGATATATCAAAGCTGCCCCAAGACAAGGAATTTTGCTATCCTCTACATCTCAACTCCAACTCAAGGCATTTTGTGACTTTGATTGGGCCTTGTGTCCTGACACTCGTCGCTCGGTCATAGGGTATTGCATCTTCCTTGGCAACTCACTTGTTTCTTGGAGAGCAAAGAAACAATCCATGGTTTCTCGCTCTTCAGCTGAAGCTGAGTATCGTTGTGATGTCCTGACTTCCACATACGGAAATGCAGAAATTGTGACGTTGGGATGATGACAACACAGGTCACGCATCCTAATGATAGGTGCTCAAGTGTGTGCAACATGCAAAAAGTGCACAACAAAATGCAGCGGATATATTAAAATAAATTGACTAAGTACCAGAATTTTAAATACAGATTATCAAAATAAAAAGCCTATAAAAAATTTATACAGTTATCCAAGAAATAAAATAAAAAGTCAATTACATAAACAAAAGGAAAGCCAATTCCATAATCCAAAAGGCAACCACATGTCACCTCCTCCGCAGAGCCAATCCCTCAGGCTCATCGTTCTCATCTTCATCAAAATCTACGGTACCATAAAATGGTACCGCAAGTAAGTGATAATCCAAACAACACATGAGATAAAAGTGCATTAATACAACCAACATGCATGCATATGATGAAATACGTCTTAGCATCATTTTTCCCAAAAATGATTCACACGAAATCCAACCATCTATCGGATACTGTAGGCTAGAATCGCAGATGGGATTATACCTCCATCCCTACTTACTACCATCCCTACCGCATGCACCAAAGACGGGAATCGCAGGCGGGACACAACCACCATCCTTGCTTACCACCATCCCTACTGTGTGCACTGTAGGTAGGAATCACAGGCGGGACTTGTAACGCCCGTCCTTGAGGTGGGTCTCTTTACAAAATATTTTAGAAAAGACGATGAGAATTACCGTCTGATTTAAAACATTTTACTGTCCTCTCCAAGGTGCAAAACTCTACGTTATAAAATAAAATGTGCTTTCATAATAAAAGAGGCTTACGGGTTAAAAGAGTGAAAAATATAAATCTTTAAAATAAAAAGGCCCATTCGTGCTTTTATACAGTTAAGACTTTCGTGCCTAGACGTCCATACTCTTCCCCTTTGGCCATGTCCATCTTGATGCATACTGCTCATTCAGTTTCCTGTGTGGGGAGGGGCAGACATAAAAACTAAAATGAGTCGAATATTCAGTAAGCATTACTTCATACAGTTAAAATATAGCAACATAGGTTTTCAGCTGTGCACTTATCATTCCATACATACTATACATATATGCATACATGCTTTCACTCGTAAACATCAGTGGACGGGGGTTTTCATCTTTAAACATGCTTTTCTTTTCTTTAAAATGTTCCCCCGTCATTGCCTTCATTTCTTGAAGAATGTCATGCATTTATACATTCTTTTTTTTTCACTTTTATAGGCTAGTGCACACTGTTACGTCCCGCATAATAGGGTTAGCAGCCTTATGGCCAATGGATTTACCCGTGGCCACGGGTTGGAATCTCATTCCGTCAAGGATGTAGTACTGGGTGCACTACTAGATACTACTACCCGACATTGCAATCTGCCCATTCATTCATTTGGGTACCCCTTTCCATTCATGTGGCCGTTACGTAGTTTCACACATTCATACATGCTCATGCCTTTCTTTCTTTACATTCATTCATTCATGGCAGCTCTAAAGAGCTGCAGCTTTCATTCATTTCATTTGCATGAGTATGGGTTTTCATTCTTTTCATTTCTTTCATTTATTTTATGCTTTCATGAGAAAACATCATTTAGTGAGAAAACGTCATTTGGGGCGACAGCCCGAAAACATCTTTTCGTGCCATGTCTTTTCTTTAAAAATACATACAATAGATACTGCGTATAGTCATCCATTCACATACGTACAATTAATACTTTTAGGTGTGTGACCAAGGGCTGTCAAAGATGGCTGTACATACTTATACTTTAAAATATTATTCGTGCTTTGCTTCTTTTTCATAAAACGTTTGCCCTTTAAAAGGGAGAGCATTTCTTTTCTTCTTTTTTAAAAGGGAAAGCTTTTTGTTTTCTTTTTCTTATCTTTAAAAAACTTTAGAAGAGTATGAACATAATACTTACTTGGATTCCATGCTACTTTCATATCATACAGTCTATTCATGCGCGTGTCAGATGGCAACCTACATGCATACATAACCTTGATGTTATTCTCTATCTAGTGCATAAACAACTGACTAGAAATAGAGCTATGCTTTACTTAGAACACTCTCCTTCTATCCTGTGCTCTTTCATGTCCTTTACTACGATAAAACCTTTGGGGACCCATTACGGTCTCTACTTCCTTTAACCTTGACGTTCTACTTCGAGTGCTTACTCACTAGGGTGAACGCATGATTCACCTTAGGATTAAGACACTACGACCTTCGCCTTGTTCTTTTTATTAACCACGTTCCGACGCATGACTCAGACCAACTAAGTCACGCATCCCATTCTTAGACAGTACATTCATCATTACCTTTATGTATCTTAGCTCATTTTAAACCTCATGACCATCCATACGCATCACACAGCTTTAAGCCAACCCTGAGGCTTAAGCGCCGTGTAACCATACTTAGGACAGATTACCCATTACATACGGTAAATCCGTCCAGCACGTATGTTTAACTAGATAACACACGTACCTTACCCCTTTATCACCTAAGACCAACGTATCTTACCTTGGTCATCGGGTTGTATGGACAAGCACCATACTCTGATACCAACCTTCTCTTACCCAACTAGCACGACTCTTCGTGCTATCCGTTCCTTTAGACAGTTCATCTCAACACTTAACACGATAAGACTCATTTTATAACTACATCTTATATCATGCTATATAGCTCAAGACCATTCCCAAGCTACACCGTGACCTTGTCCAGTCACCTCACATAGATCCTAACTCATCATCAGCACGACTTCTTGCTTGGTTACGTCATTTCGTGACGTTGCCTAGTCATACTTCCGCTGCACTACTTTGATATTTTCTAATCACTTTGCACTTACTCCCGGTCATAGGCTGACTACGCGGCGACATCCTTCGCCTTGGACTATAGCCATACTTCACAGCACAGCCTACAACACTACACAGCACACTTTCCAACTATGCCCAACACTTCATAGCACAATCCACACCACCATACTACACAGCACACTCCACAATATTGACAGCACAGTCCACAACCTAGTCAACTAGCTAGCATCTAATATAAATAATGAGGGATAGAGAGTTATACCATCGACGGAATAACCCATGCGTCGCTCGTTGACCATCACAACGATAACGTCGAAAGGAACGTATGGGTGGCTACACTGCGTACGGTGACTGTTTAGGCATTTGGATAGCTAGGTGTGGTCTTGGAAGGGCCTAAAGTGGCCTTGTGATATTGGCAAGGAGCGTATCACGGTGGATCTAGCCATGTACAATGACGGTCAGCCACGCGCAGTGGCTGTCCATCACATGCAGTGACTAACCACCACATAAAGTGGTGGTTTGGGCTTAGGCTAAGCTAAGGGGTTTTGCTGGGGGAGCCGTGGAGGCTTAGTGGTGGTCGAGCGAAGGTCCACGACGGTGGAAGGAGGCTGGCCGTGCATGAGAGGGAGAGAGAGGCCGTGGGAGAGTGTGAGAGAGTGAGGGAGCATGGGTGGTGGATTTGAGCCATGGGTGGTCGAGATGGCTTGGTGGTGGCCTGAGGGTGCCAGAGAGGGTGGTCACCCACTGTGGGTGGCGATATATGGCGGTGGAGGAGGGGAAAATCGTGCATGAGAGAGAGAGACACTGGGAGGTGGAGGAGGAAGGGGGAGACCAGGGGAGGCTCATGGTGGTGTTCGGTGGCCAAGGTGGCCGCGAACGACGGTGCTAGGGGCTGCACAGTGAACCCGTGCATGGAGGTCCCGTGAACGTGCATGTGGAAGGAGGTAGTCGCATGAAGGGGGTTGAGCTTGTCGGAGGGTGATGACCGGTGGCAGAGGAGGCTGTAGTGGGAATGGTGGCATCAGAGGACGGTGCACCGCAGCGCAGTGGCATTGAGCCCGTTCGGGCTGTGCACTGCAGTGGGAGAGGAGGAGAGATTGTGGGAGGGGGAGACCGGTGCAGGGAGGTTCGCCAGCGTGAGAGGAGGCCGGTGGAAGGGGTGGTGAGGCTCACCAACGCACGGCGGCGCTGGGTTGGGCAGTGGAGCATTCGGGCATGGGGGACGCATACTGGGCAAGCCGAGAGGGAGAAAGGGAGGAGAGAGAGAGGGGAAGGAAAAGTGAGGGAGAAAGAGAGAGGGCTTGGGTTTTATCCTAAAACCTGACGTCTGGAGATCAATGAAATAATCGAACGATGACCCTTAAAAACTGATTTGAAAATGCGTAAGTGCTAACTTAATTAAAAGCACTGAAATGAATTAAGATAGAATATTATTTAAAATAATATTTCTTCATCATTAATAAAATGATGAATTCTTATTTAAAATATTTAAGAGAATAAAACCATTAAATTAATTTAAAGATTCTATTATTATTTAAATCATGAAATATTTTAAATAGCTGGAATCATTTATATAAAATGATTCCCTACAATTATAATATTTTTGGAGCTCTTCAAATATATCATAATTGAGTTATTTAAAATATTACATAGTTAAATAACAATGGGGATCTTCCATTTAAAATACACATAACTTTAAAACACAAAGCTAGCTTTATAAATTACATAGTATCTTTTGAAACACGCCATCGAGGTCTGGCACGCATAACGGAACTCTTAGACATTAAAGAGAAGTGGACAAGCTATCGCATCAGATGTAATTGCTTACGTCAGAAGGAAGAAAGGAGCAGGGTATTACAGGACTCTACCACCATCCCTACAGTATCTTTGATTTCTCTCACATGCAAATTCACTTTTCAATAAACACATGAACATGAATGCAATTATACGAAAATCCAGTTTTCATTTACAAATATGAACATGAGTGCTAACATGCAATGTACAAGATACAACATCAATATCCAACAACTAACATATCCCAATATAAACCAATTACACAAATAACTCCATCCTCCAATCCAACCGACCCCCTTACTCCTCGAACTCAGTCCTGCACAACCAATCCAAATCACAGTAAATATGTGTTAGTGCAAAAATACATTTAAATTTCAAAAGTTATTTGAGAAAATACTTACAACGCTTTATTATAATTTTTGAAGGATCACGGAGATGCTAGGAGTGGCAACACAACAATGGAGTATTGTAAAATGCACTATGGCCGTGGGTCAAAAATGGTGGATTTTGAACGAGGTCAAATGAAGACTTGAGATTGCTAGAGAAGGGCTTAAGGATGTTGGTGAAGCTAATGGTGGTGGCCTTTGGCCGTGGGTGGCGGCATGGGTGGCGGTTGAAGGCCCAAAAACTCAAATCGGAGATTGTGCTAGAAAGGCTTAACCGGTGGCAGATCGGAGCTGAGGAAGAGTGGTTTGGGTTGCTGGGAGGTCGAGGGTGGAGTAGTGAAAAGTTGGTGGTCGGAGGTGGCGTGACAGAGACATTGGAGCAAAGAGAAGGCTGTGGCTTCAAGTTGTGCGTGTGGGTCAACGGCGGCGCGGGAGGGGCTGAGGTTGGAGTGGAGTGATTATCGACCGGTGGGGAGAAGATTGGGAGGGGCGGTGTTGGACACGACGACATGCGGTGGTGCAGACATGAGGAAGTAGAAACAAACAAGAAGAGAGAGAAGGGAGGGGCTGCGCGCGGGAGAAGAAGAAATGGAGGAAAAAGAAAAGAAAGGAAAGGAAAAACAAAAGGAAAGAGAAAAGAAAAGAGGAAAAGAAAAAATGAAAGGAAAGAAATGAAGTCCAATTCTCATAACTTGGGTCACAAAAATAATATAACGAAAAGAATTTCAAAACAGTAATTTAAATAAAATTAATTTAAACATAGTGACTAAGTAAAATAAAATAATAAATAAAATTCAACAATATAATAATTTTAAAACTCATAAATAAACACTTTAAATTAAAGAGTAATTTAAATAATAAATAATATCTAATAACAAAAAAGACACATTAAAATAATTTCACAATTTAAAATATTATAAAATAATATAACAAAACTCATATAAATTTTAAAACAAGAGGGCCAATTATAAAAATAAATCAAGTAACTATTTAATTAAAATACATGTAAATACAGGGTGTCACAATCATTCCATGGCTTCCACTTGCTCCTAGCTCACTTGGTTGAGGTACTTGCTCACTGATCTAAGGATCTCACATCCTCAAGCTACTTTACTTTACTGTGACAACCAAGCCACCTTACACATAGCTGCAAATCTTGTTTTCCACGAAAGAACAAGACACATCGAGTTGGATTGTCACCTAATCCGAGACAAGATTCAAGAAGGAAGTATTCTCACATCACATGTTGCTTCTCACATCCAACTGGCTGATATTTTTACAAATGCATTACCTTCTTATCTCCTTCAATCACATTTGTCCAAGATGGGAATAGTGAATCTCTATTCTCCATCTTGCGAGGGGCTATTACACACTGTGCATGAACAAGTTGCTGCAAGTCGTTCTACAGCAGCTACAAGTCGTTCTAGAGAAGGATAAAATCCCTTTTATTTATGTTTATATGTATTTTGTCTTATTCACTTCTTTTATTTTTGTTTATATGTATTTTGTCTTATTCAATTTCATTCTATTGGTTGATTCTATTTTGGGTATATGGTTCTATTAGTTTGTTAGGGCAGAGTGTCTATATGAGGATTTCATTATATCGTTCATTTCCATTGAGTGAAATAGAACCTAATATTTTCTAGACCTCTGTGCCTTATGCTCTCTGCTATCTAGCATTTCCTTCCTCTGTTTTATGCTTTCTTACAATCGGCGCTGCTCTCAGCCCCTTCGTCCATGGTTGCACCACCGTGCACAACCTCCACCCCTCACGGTAAGCCTCTATCACTTTCACTGTGTCTTCCTCTCATGACTCTTACTCTCGGACTCTCTCTCTCTTTTGCTCTCTCTCTCGTCTAGTGCCATGCCACCGTGCTCACCACTGTCGATCCTTGCCGAGTTCACTGTCTCGTCGCACCTCTCATCCTCCCTAGGTGAGTATGCCTCTGTATTGCTTAGTTTTGATCTAGGCGTTCCTTTTATTTTGTCTCATATTTCTCTTGTTTCTAGCTGTACCCATCGAGCATGCATGTTGATGTTTTCATTTAGATGGTTTCATATTGGACTGATTTTATATTAAACATGTGTTAGTGGGCCTTGTTTGAAGTATACGAATTTACTTTTACGGATTCAAGTTAAATTACTAAATATTTTTACAATTTTGTTTTGGTAGTAAGCTGTAAGTATTTTAAACTTCTATTTTTTTAAGCACTTTAAGCCTATTATATGAAATAAACCTTGTATGGTTTTAAATTAGATATGATTAGTAATTTGCAATGATTTTTAATATAAATATTATTAAATATATTTAATGAACTACTATTGTTTAAAGATATTTAAAATTTTCTACTACGTGATAGTTAGTGTATTAAATTATGATTTCAATAATAGTTTATAAATATATGAGTTTTCAATATGAATAAGTTAATTTTCAACATGAATCTAAGTTGTTTTACCATATTTGATAAAATTCTATTATGATAAGTTAAGAATATATTTAATAATAATAGTATATATTAGATTTCTGATATCTTAATAATTATCAAAGCTATCTTTCGTAGTATGAATTTAGGTAAATGAAGAGTTTTAGCAAGTCCTTTTAGAAGTTTAGTAACGTTTAGTGTTCTATATAGGTGACGATTGACATTCATGTAGCACGATTGTGGAAAGATTCAGAATAGTTAAAATGTACAGGTAAACGGGATTCCTATGCTAGATTTGCATAAAAAGAAATGAACTGAGGGTGGTTTGTAAATATGTGCATAATGTTTTGAAAATAAAAGGTGAAAAACAACCTCAGTATATGTTTTGTATTCACTCATGAAATCAATATGAAAGAGAAAAGAAATGATTTTGACATGAATAATATAGACATGAACAATTTTTGACATGTTTCTGAAATGTACAAAAGAACAAATATGAAAATTGAGATTTTTATACATGTGATGTGAAATATTTTGGATCTATTATTGATCATCTAAAAATGATATGAATGTGTTCGGCACGTGGTTTGATATGATATGGATATGAAAAACCTTTGGCATACTTATCTGTTTTTTATTTTAATTCTGAATATGGTTATGATATGATAATACTGGTTCACGTGATATGGTTGGTACCAACATGATATGATATAATATGAGTGCACCCACTTTGGAAACAAAGTGGTCTTTTATGTGTTCTTTCCTGTGTGCACACTCAAGGCTCCGAGATTGAAAAAATGGAAGTTTCACAATATGATACTGCCTGGTTTGGCCATCGGGGATAGCACAACCTTACCATGGGGGTTAAATATAGTATATGATATGATACGATATGATATGATATGATAAGATGAAGATGTTCAGGTATGTTATGCCAAAACGTTTTTGTATATGAAAAATATCTTTGAATATGAAACGGATCTTTGAATATGAACAATTGGTTTTTGAATATGAAAATGGTCTTTGAATTTGAAAAGTGTCTTTACATATGAACAATTGGGTTTTGAATATGAAAAGATTGAAAAATCACTCTGATTTTCTGATAACACGTTTATGAGATCTGTATATGAAAATAAAATATTTTGTTTCTACATACCAAATTCTCTAAAAAGGATCATCTTTACATACTAGTATATGATCTCTACTTACTGAGTTGTTGATAACTCACCCCTTATCTCTATAACATTTTTTAGATAGTTTTTGGTGCTACAGTTGGAGATCAAGACTAGAAATCATGTATAAGGCTACGTGAGAATAGTGGAATAAGTACAAAAAGGGTATTGTGGTTATCTGAGCATTTTATTCTATTGTTTTGTGTTGCTTTGTCGATTGGGTATTTTGGGAAGGTTGATGTTTATTTTGATATTTTGTGGTGTTTTAGATTATTCATTTTGGAGTAGTTGATTTAAAACAGCCAGTTATATATATTATTGAAAACTGTGGAGTCTATGACTATATGGTTGAGACATGATTTTGAGTGAGAAGTAGTAACTCTTCGACCCATCAGGGACTGGGGGCATTACATCAACACCTTGGCTGTAATTGACCCAGGGTTAGTAAGGAGTCTCCAGCACAGTTTTGCTAAAAGAGCTTTGTTGAAACTACTATCAAGTTCTTTGAACTGCAGCCCACCATTTAATTTTGCCACTCCCATCTTGCCCCAACTCCTCCATTATATCTTCCTTTCATTGCATTTAAAAACCCACCAGAACCTTGACATTAAGGCTACTATCTCCTTGCATAACTTCTTTGGTAGAGCAAAAACACTCATATGGTAGGTGGGTATAGATTGAATGATAGCTTTCGAAAGAGCTTCCTTCCTAGCTGGTGATAAAAACTGGTTTTTCCAATCATTGATCTTAAGCCATATTCAATCTTTGATGCCTCTAAAAATGTTGTATTTAGACCTACCCACCATAGTAGGTAAGCCCAAGTACTTCTCATAATTGTTTTGCACCCTTGCCCTGAGATCTTGAGCAATCTGTCCCCATCCCTCTTTTCTGCCATTTGAACTGAATAGAATGGTGGATTTCTATTTATTTGAACATTGCCCCAAAGCCTACTCATATAATTTCAGTATGGAACTAATTTTCTGCCATTTCACCCAACTTGTCCTCCCGAAGATAATACAATCATCTGCAAAGAGGAGGTGTGTTAATCATCTTGCTGGTACAGAAGATGGAATCCACACTTGTGCACTCTCAAGCTTGGGCAGTCACTAGCAATGGAGGCCTCTATTCAAGTGCATTGGTTCAACCACTCTTGAAGTGATCCTTTTGGTATAAATGATAGCCACATTATCTCACCTTGACGTACCAACTTGATTTCTTCCACTGTAAATGGGCGATGGGAATGTAGATCAGGTTCCACACTACCAATGTTCATATCCAAGAGACACAGGAGATGATGAGGATTTCCTAAATCCAAAATTTAACATGGGTAGCCTTATCATCCCTGTGTACCCAAAAAGAAGCACACTTGGCAAGCCCCAACCAAATACTGCCATTATAAAAATCAGGAGGAAACTCAAATCCCACTGAGGGCTCGTTGCTATGATAGCTGAACCATTCTGTCATTCCACATGGAAGGAAACTAGAACTATTTTCAAATTTGCTATGGAAGACTTGATAAATAGAAACACAAAATCAAGTCCATTAGTGAGAGACAGGTTGAGTGGGGAGGGAAGCAAATGGCGATTCAGAGAATCTAATATTCTTTTTTTATCTTTTCAAATTAATCTCTTTTAAAACTCTCATGATCACGAAAGTCATAATATAATTGCCCCTTGACAATATATATTTCAAAGTAATTAATGCATATTTATATAGTTTATTACCTTGCGGTTTTGGTACTGAAAAGGCGGGGTAAAGCGCTTGAGAAATGTTTCCTCAAACTCTTCCATGTCTTGATAGTATAAGAGGCGGAGAGTACAGTTTTGCACTGTCAAATTAGGGCAATTACTGCCAAATAAAGCCTTAATTTGACTACATGGGTTGCACAAGCCATCTCTCAGACGTCCATGCGGTATATAGGCTAGCCAAAGGAATCCATGTAGATAAAACCACATGCATTTTTCTTTAGTAAGGTGGATGACAACGCGACGTATTACCCCATCTAAATCAGTATCCAATCCACAAATAAGCTTGTGAGAAACATCGGAATCAGGATTTCACAAGAGAGATTAGTTAAATATTAATCATCGTGGATTGAAAAGGCAGCACATAGAGAAAGCCCCATCCAATTCCTATCATTCATGACATTTGGAGGTAGCTGGATATTCACAAATGCCCCTACTTGGATGTTGAACCACTCCGAAACTTTTGTCTGAGGCGGCCTGTTAAACACATAACGTGGTTCTAATGAGAGAGAGAGAGAGAGAGAGTCCCCAGGTGAGGAAATAAAGTACTGTGACACGTTTTTGAAAGAAGTACTCAAAATCAGGCTTCAAGGAGAAAACTAAGTCACTAGTGTAGTCTAGATACCCAGGTGGTAGAACTATTTCAACACCATTTCCTGAAGCAGTACTGTTATTTGGATCTAGGGATGCTAAGTGGTAAGGTTTCAAACAACCTTCATTGCTATCCAAATGAAGAATGCAATCAGTAGGAGTTTTTGGATTTTACTTGTTGCGAGAGTCAGCTAGGCAACCCAAAATAACACATACATAAAATCCCTTCCAACTCTCGTTATTATACAAATTCAGTGGCAAGTGAATTTCTATTGAGGGCCCATCATTTTGATTATTGAACCATGGTGGGATTTCACCTTGAGGAAAGAAATATCCATGATAATCAGTTTGTAGTCCTTGTAACATAAAGAATTATGTAGACTTGATGTTCAATCTTTGTGTGTTTATGTGTGTGTGTATGAGAGAGAGAGGAGCCTGGAAGTGATTTAGAACTAAATTCACATGAGAGGCTTTTACAGGATCTCTTTTGCTGAATTCATTCAAATACACTACTCCAACATGAATAAAATTAGAATTCAAATCTTTTGAAACCCTTCCGGCAATTGTTTGAGTCAAGCATTTCTCATTTGATGGAAGCTTTTCTGTTATGTACTTCACTATTTGATGGAAGCTTTTTTGAGAATTGATTCTTCCTACATTTTTCCAGATCAATTAATGAGAAATAAAAAAAATAAAACATATCAGTTCTGAAGCTTATAAAATTACAGTTAATGAGCCTGGCTCAAGATTCATTGGAAAATTAATTTGTTTAAGCAAAAACTTGACCTTTATGTTGAGGAGTAACCAAAAAACATATCCCCATAGTGCTCAACCAACATGGGTGTTGGTCTTGAAGGGTGTGGGTATATTATGGTCCCACATTAGTTAGGAGTCAAATGGCATGTGTGCATATAAGCTTGGAGCACCTCCACCTAGCAAGCCGGTTTTCTAGGATGTGAATATGTGGGTCATATATGGACATATAACAGAAAACTCTGGAATTTGAAATGCCCCTTTCCATCGTAAATTTTGAGAGTCATTTTTTTAGCATTAGCATTGGATTATGCAAATGCAAAATTTGCATAATATAACATGATTTTGCATTTGGCAATTCCACTCAAAACTTATTCCCATATTAGATTAACCATCTATTAATCAAAATAATAATAAAATATTATAAATTTAATAAAATATTATACATTAATACAAGTGCATAGTAATATTTTAGAAGTGCCGCAAATACATTCTAAATATTTAATACAACACATTAAAAAAACACATATGTCTATTACATTTTTACCTAAAAAAACACCAATTAATTTTCCTTCCGTTTTCACCTCAAATCCCAGTTGTGGGAGCACTAGAACAAAGCACAATCCCCCCCTCCTCCCAAAAAAAAAAAAAAAAAAATCCTAAATCTAAAAGATTGAACCTAGTAATAACAGGCAAAAAAAAAAAAAAAAAACTTTGAAATGAAATAAATGGTGCAGAAGAAAAGAAAATGGGTAATTAGATTTTTTTTTTAATCAATTTGGTCTAACTACAGTGACCACCAAATATAAGCTCCAATCCCAAATTACTGTAACTAAAGTCATATCCTTTTGAAGTTGCATAATTCAATGTAGATTATTTTTGAAGTCTATTAGCCAAACTCCTAATTAAATTTCATGTATTTGTAAAATGTAAAATTGCATCGATAAACTCTTGGAGATTTTGCTCGTAGACTAAGTGAGCCCCGCACTTTTCCACCTTCATGAATGGATTGCCAATCGTAATTGAAACCTCAATGTAACTCCATGTATCCACCTCTTTTGACTTTTTTTCAAACCAGATGCGTGGTACATATATCCAATGTCCTGCTGGCGTATCAATAGTACTCAAGAATTTCTGGAGTGTATTGAACTTTAGGAGGGTTTTGAGAGGACCTTCATCGGTAACAAAATGAAGCACAAGCTCCTCACAATCTAACCTCGTAAAACGTGTTGACTCCCAACTTTCAAGGTCATTGATTTCAAAGAAAAAGTAAAGAGCATATCCAAACCACTTTCTACTATCATCCAAATCTGGATGCAACTGGATTGTAATCGAGGAACCCATACTCTGATTCTGGAAACACATTGGAATTCCTAGTCCTCCAGCAGCAACATCAATGTGTGCCTGTGAAGAATAAATTAAATTAAGAAAAAGAGGAAACAAAAGGCTAACTTTTTATGGTTCAACTAACTAGTTATATTTCAGTCCAAATTACTGTTCTTAAATTGCAACTTTTATTACTCATTCAAGAGCATCCACATTGGCCTGACCAAATGGAAAAGTTAGCTAAAATTTAAAGAATTGATGTCAAAAACACCCCACATTAGATTAGCCAAATCTAAAATAAGATAGGCTTCTGCTACAGTGATTGGCCAGAGATGGAGAACTACTATTGATTCACCAAACATTAAAATATTAATTTCTCACTCCAAACAAATATTAAAATATTAATTTCTGACTCCAATAAAAATACTAATTGGTTTGTAATTAAGAAATTTAGATAGAAATTTAGATTAGTTTAGTCAAATATTTTTTATTATTAACATTAAATGATTTTTGAAAATATGATTTTTTAATATTAATTTAATTAGAATATAATTATTATTAATATTAAATTGGTAGAATTATAAAATTGATACAAATAACTTAAATAAAAAAATTATTAATTTAATAATATTTTATTATTATGGCTAATCCAATGTGGAGATTGAATTTAAATGGAATAGACAAATGTAAAAAAATGTGATATTGGTGAAATTTTGAAGATGCATTTGGCCAAGCCAATGCTAAGTGTCCTTATCTTCACCAAGTAGGGTAAAAAAAGCACTATAATTTGACCGTACATTTAACATTTAAAAGCCTCTATATGATATTTGACAAAGGATTGGAGCAATTTGAAATAAAGTTAAAAATCTGATGGTGCAAGAGAGAAGAAACTAACATACCTTAATTGTTCTTTCTTTCAATAGGTCGCGTTGTCCATCTTTCAATCGACGTGGCTTACGGGTCCTATTTAGAGTAGCTAATCCAGTTTCATCTGATACCCCCCATGTATGAATTTCATCCAATCCAGTTTCCAATGTGATACAATCTTGAGCATCAACATATACTAAAGTTGACCGAAGTTCTTGCAATGATCGAAGTTGGCTACAACGTCTCAAGAAAATAACAAAAAGCTTCGAAAGTTGAGAGATGCTTTCAGGTAAGAGTGTGAAATCGTTTCCACTTAGATCTAGATATTGCAGTGATGATAATTTACTTAGGTCACTGGGAATTGCTCCATCTTTTAAATGGCAATTACTCAAATCTAATTTCTTCAAGCTGCATAGATCAGTACTTGACAATGAAGTAGGCAATACCAAACTAGAGTCGGGGTTCCCCCAAAACCAAGTTACTAATCGTTTGAGAAACAACTTAGGTGGCCGACCTGAACATCCTAGGAAGGACAACATTCTAAGATTTTGTAGACGTGTAATGGAGAATGGAAATTGCCTTATCGCGGTTTCACTTAAATCGAGCTCCTCCAGATGTTCCAAATTCCCTAGTCCCTCAGGCATTTCCTCAAGTTGTGAACAACCAGAGAGAGCAAGAGTTTTAAGAGATGTCAAACCACAAATAGCACTCGGAAGACTCAAGAGTCTTTTGCAGCCTCTTAAACTCAAAGAAGTAAGGCCAGTTAAACGCCCAATTGATGATGGAAGTTCTTCTAATGCAATCCCATCCAAATCAAGTTGCCTCAAATGATTCATATTTCCTACAGTTTCTGGAAACTGCCAAAGTCTCGTACAGCTAGAAAGAATCAAAATTTCTAGGGAATCCCAACTAATGTTACAGGGAAGGCTTGTAAGAGATGTGCAACCTTTCAAATTCAGAAGAATAAGGCATTTTAGAGCTCCAACTGATGAGTGGAGATTACGCAATTTTGTACAGCCATGAAGAATCAGCCTCTTCAGATTTGGGGCATCAGTGAAGTTCGGGGTCTCCACCAAGTACCGAGAGCCACTAAGGTCAACATGCTCTAGCTTGTATAAACTCTGGGATACAACAATACATATGGGAATTAACTTTGACGCATACATTAATTTCTTGTATAAGCAAAAATTTTCTTACCTTAGTTCCTTGCCACAGTTGCTGAATGTGGTTGCAACGCATATTGAGTTCAACGAGTTTATCAGGTGGGAAACCCATTGGCAAAGATTTTAAAGGATATCCATGCCACTCCATAACCCGCAACTCTGTAGAAAGATAACTAAGGCCTTCAGAAAGGTGCACATTACCTATGATCTTGAGAAATTTTAAGTTCTTCATCTCCAAGAAGACGCCAGAATTCAAGTTTAGTTGTTCTTGTGCAGGAGAGTTTAAGACTATGCCTTCGATCCAGTTTGTTCCCTTGAGACCAACGAGAACAAATTAGTGCAGTGTATGATATAATCAAGTATACTGAAAATATTAATTGCATTAACATATGCAATTCAATGAGCTTATTATTCTAAGATCTACTTACACTATTATTCTTTAGTACATGAATGATGTCATTAGTAAGCCACAACCTACTTTGTCTGCCAAGATCTCCCTGAGATTGGCGATGAACAATTTCATGACCCATTTCTTGGAGTAGATCATGCATCCACAGTCTTCCTTCCGAGATTGTTATGAGAGACTTGCTAATAAGAATCTCTATACCGCTGCTTGGGTGATAATCACAACTTTCTAGTATGCTCTTGACACGGTCGACATACTTCTCCCCTTTGAAGTAACATGCAATATCTAGAAAAATTTTTTGCTCGTTTTCCTCGAGTCCATCGAAACTTATTTTAAGTGTATCCACAATTTCTTTCTTGGGGTTTTGTCTTAGACTTCTCAAAGCACTTTGCCAAAAGTCTACATTTTGCCGACATAAGAATCGACCCAAAACTTCAATAGCTATAGGAAGGCCTGTAGCATAATGTATAATCTGCTTGGAAAGCTCTACAAAACCTTCTAGAGGGAGGTCTTTCTTGAAGGCTTTCCAACTAAAGAGTTGGAGAGCTTCATCATCATCCAATTCTTTAGCCCTATATATTTCATCATCAGCAAATCCACGTTCTGTCAACAGATGCTTATCTCTTGTTGTTATAATGATTACACTCCCTCCGCCAAACCAATCGCGCTCAATTGCTAATGCTTCTAATTGTTGGGTTTGATCAACATCATCCACAACAACAAGAACTCTTCTGTGACGTAGTCTGTGTCTAATTTTGTTCTTTCCTCTGTCGACATCCTTTATGTCGCTACTGTTATCCTTGAAGAGATCGGAAAGAAGTTGATTTTGTAAATCAACAAGACCATTTCCTCTGGTACTTGTTTCTCTAACATTGGCAATAAAGCTACTAACTTTGAATTGACTAGAAATTTTGTCATAAACAGCACGTGCAAGAGTGGTCTTCCCAATACCACCCATCCCCCATATACCTAGAAAGCGAACTTCATCTCGCCTATTATTTAAATATAAATTCATCAATTTCTCTAGACGAGAGTCTATTCCAACAAGCTTATTGGAAACAGTCGAGAATGTAGAATTTAATTTAGCAAGTATCTCTCCTACGATGTCTTCAATAACTGTTGACTCATCTCTGCCAAAATTAAGACAATTGAAATTAATGAAATTATGCAAACTAATTATTTTAAAATATATATAAATAAATGGCCGCTCAAAGATAACGGATTTCTATCACAATTAAACCCAACAAGAATATAATTATTAGCATCTAGCCTTGGCCATGATATCACTAGCACACAAATTGTGAACTTTCCAAGGAAAACCCGTTATGCGCACTTCATCAATACTTCAAGTTCAAACCGGCCACAGGCCGTCTCAAGCTGGAGAGAGATTAATATGGTTTTCATAATAAAATAGATATAAGTTAGCTATTCAAATGAAATGTTTTTTTATACACTTATAATTAATATAAAACACATTATATAAAAAAAAAATTTGAAATTTAAAGATAGTTGATCATATATATATAGTACCGGAACCAAAACATAATTAATATTTTCCGAAAGCAAGTTTTTGAAGATCTAGAACGTAAAATATTTACCTATCGCGTAAATCCCATCCGGAGATATTGCCCACTTTGCTCAAAGCAGATTTCCATGTTTGTAGATCATCTCCGACAATCCTGGGATTGTTTTCATGTTCAACAAAAGCTTCTGCAAAAGTACGTTTCTGATTTCTCATGTGTGAGGGGTCCACGTCATAGAAAACTGGCAAAAGTATCAACCCCGTCTTTTCCATGCATTCAACGATCTTGGCGAGTTCGGTTAAGCACCACCTCGAAGAAGCGTAGTATGGAGAGAAAACGACGACCGCATACATGGAGTTTTCAATTGCATTCAAGAGTTCTGGATATATATATCTTCCTCTCTCCAATTCTTTATCGTCCCTAAAGGTGGAAAGGCTTCTTTGTTCCAAAGCTTTATATAGATGAGCGGTAAATCTTTGGCGGGTGTCCCCGCCATGGAAACTGAGGAAAACATCCCATTTATGCAAAGAAGAAGAAGGGGATGTTTGCGTGGTGATAGACTCCATTGATTGGAAAATTACAGAGCCATGCATGTTTGCAGATTCAGATTGCTTTTGAAGATAAAGTGATTAGACCCGAAACTGTCCTCCCGTTGGACTAGACCACGACCTAGTAAAGTACTAGAAATTCGTAAGCAAGAAAACAAATTTTGTCGCGTACCATTTGTACGTGATGAGTTGTTCAATTATTATGATATTGGTGATGCTTCACCCACGTTGGGAAGCCACCGAAATTCAATTTCTTTTCCAAACATTTTTTTAAATCCTTTAGACATTTAAAAAACAAAATCACAAACTTATTAAAAAAAATATTTTTTAAAATATTAAATAAAAAAATAAAATAAGAAACAGTTCGATAAAAAAAGTGTGGATATCTTCGGTGGGAGTAGACTCCAAAACCATCTTCTCAAGTCCAAAAGGGGTCATCAACTCCCACTTGCATGGTAGGTAAAAGAGTTGACGAGAGATCATAAAATATTTCTCTCATAATAGATTTGTCTTCCAAACTACCAATAGACATAGGCCGCAAGCCGTATAAAATAAATCTGTACGTCTCATTTACTATTTTTATTTCTTGTAGTCTTTATTATTTAATGTTATGTATGCATAGGTGTCGTATTGAATCTGAACCATCATTGTGGGTTTTAGACCGCTTCATCAAGACCCCGAGACACCATTATAAGTCGGGAATGATTATTTCTCCCGTTCCGACCTGTGGAGAGATTTTAATCATTAACATATCACTTACACTTATTTATTATTATGAAGTATTACATAAATTTTGAATTATTCTTTTTTTAAAAATCTCATCCTACACTTTTCTTCTACCAATTATCTAAAAAGAGAAATTTAATTTAGGACCTTAAAATCAAACAACATAGCTTGACATGTTCCAACCCATATTATTTAGGCCTCAATTGGGGAATGAGATGAGATGAAAATTTTGTGAATAGTAGTAAAATGATTTGAATTAAGAGATTTTATTAGATTTTGAAAAATGATAGAGAGAAAGTCAAATAAAAATTTTATAAAGTTAAAATATTGTTAGAATATAATTTTTTAATATAATTCTTATTTTAGAATTTGAAAAAGCTAAATTAATTTTTATGTTTTGATTGGAAATTTGAGAAAATTACAATGACGGGACAATAATTATATGAAAAAGTTAAAAAAAAAATTAAAAAATGTTTATATTTTAGTGTTGTTTGAAAATGAATTAATTACAAGAAATTTTGAGATGAGATATGATGATAAGATAATTTGTGTTCCCAAATGAGACCATAATATATCCCTATAATACTGTAGGAATTTAACAATGGTCCCCAATTAGATCGGCCTATATGTGCAGCTAACTGATAGAGAATCTGCAGCAACTAATGAGCAGGAATCAAGCGTGGAGCCTATGTTTTGTACTCAGATCAGTAAACAATGCTGCTCATATGGCAACTAAGTTAGCATTTAGGGATGTTAGTGAAAAGGTTTGGCTAAATGATAGTCCTCCTTAGGTACTTCACTTAGTCCTGGTAGAGGCAGTGATGTCTGATGTAACGTTATTTGATTAATGAAATCGGTCTCACTTTCAAAAATAAAAAATAAAAATAATTATGTGGTTCGTTTGAATCTTTTTTAATTGCAGTATTAACAAATACCATTTTGTTTGAACAAAAGTACAGAAATTTAAGAAAATTCTGTATGTCTTTTCTTAGAAATTATGGCAAGTTTTGCCGACGAAACGTTTTTCCAGTGGAGCCCAGCCTCCAGGCAATGGAAGACTAGAAAAATTATTCAGCTTGGTTTGAATATCGAACACGCACGTTCTTGTACATAACGTTTCAAGAAAAATTAACATTTTTTATGAGTTATTTATAATAAAAATAGATTAATTTAGACAAATAATAATTGAAAATAAATAAATAATTTTTTTTATAGTGATAGACATGTAGATCCCGTGCTGAACGTAGGATCTAGAAGATTTAAGGCTTTTAACTTCAATTTTATTTATTGATCCACATCCAACGATGCCTGTGTTGCAGTGCCTGCTGCTTGGAAAGTCCAAAACGCGGTAATTTGACTTTCAGACTCGAAAAAAAGAGTAGAGACTAAACCAAGAAAAAAAAAAATGGAAAGTCAAAATATAGAGTAGAGAGGACATAAAAAAAACTAAAGTGGTACATAGGAGAAGCGCGTGAACTTCTTCCCTTTGGCACGAGGCTGGAGGGGCCGGGTCAGCAGAAAGTGAATACAAGGAGATATTTAGGCTGTGTAAAGGACGTAAAAAAAGAATTCCGTTCTTTAATTTTTCTTAGCACCTGGAAGACAAAGTGATTAATTTCTATTCAATTGACCATAAATAAAGTTGTTTTCAGAGCTTTTGAAGATAAAGGAAACTAATTTCTACTCACCTGCAATTTCCTCCGGTTGGATAAAGTACTAAGAAATGAATAATGCTAGTATCTTTGTTGGGTAGATATTTTCTTTTACCATTTTGCATACCCAGGTATTTAATTTTTAAGTTTATTTTTAGTAATTGAGGAAGTAATTATTAATGTATTAAAATTTTTTTCTATAAAAAAATAATTGAATATGTTTAAAAAAATCCAATTTATACTGAGCATATCAAATGGACAAATTGATCTTGTTTATTTTTAAAAATTTTTTTAACTTATTTCATCTAATTATTATAGTTTTTTAAAATTTTTATACAAAATAAAATAAATAATTTAAAATTTTCAAGCCTTAAAATAAAAATAATATTTTATTTAATTTTTTAATTTTAATTTTAATTTATATCATCTCATTTTATTTATAAAAATAAATAATGGGTAAGATGGATTCTGATAAAAAAAATTATTATTATTTATTTAAGAAAAAAATAAATCAAAAATCAAATGATCAGGTCTGGGTGTAGGCTGTAGCACGTCTCATAGCGAGAATATAAAATTAAAAGAAATGCACAAATGTAGCTCCCGTCGGAGGCTTCCACTGTACCACGTGTAAAGAAAAAGGTACGATAGCATGTGATCAGCCTTTTGAAAAGTCGCCCATGAAAAGATAAAAAATTTGGCTTTTGAAAAATTGCCCTTTGAAAAATTTGTCTAGTTGAAAAATTTGCCTTTTGAAAAATCGCCCATGAAAAGATCGAGCATTCAACCTTAATAATTTCACCTTATTTTACTTGAAAAATTTGTCTAGTTGTGTCATCACTTGAAAGGTGAAAGGTTGAAGATAAGTTATTTAAAAGAAAAGAAAAAGAAAGGTTGAAGATAAGTTGGGGTCATCTCCATGCAAGTTGTGCAAATGGTGGTGGATACTGCCAATACTGTCGTACTGGATTGTGACGGGATTACTGTACCTGTTGACATCTATGTAATCTGTAGATTGACAGGTTTGACAAGTGAAATGAAATATAAAATTTTAATCTCATTTTATTATTATAATTTTTTAAAATTTTTATATAAAATTTTTACATAAGAAAGTTTGACATGTGTCACTTGACACGCTATATATTTATAGTGTCTATTTCATCTATGTGGACTTCCTTAACTTATTCATGGATAAATATATAAGTATGACAAAAAATAGTATGTAAAACAAAAAATAGTTTAAAAAATATTACTTGTACAATATTATTTCTTTTGCGGAATCCTCGAGGATTTGACGCGAAGGCGTTAAATTTTTAAGAGATTTGGTGATAACATTGTATCAGATGTGGTGACGGGGCCTAACGACTGTGCCACGTGTAAAAAAAAGGTACGGTAGCGTGTGATTATGCTTTTGAAAAGTCGCCCATGAAAAGATCGAGCGTTAATCTTCCATGCACCTTAATAATTTCACCTTATTTTACTTGAAAAATTTGTCTAGTTGTGTCATCACTTGAAAGGTTGAAGATAAATAAAAATATCATTACTCAATAATTTTTGGGTCATATGATGAATCATGTTAGCAATCCTATTAGAAAATTGAAATAGCATATATATATATATATATATAAAGAGTATTGTAAGGATTTCTCAATAATTACCCCGAGTCCCTATATATAGGGGTGTAAAAAAATGTAGAAAATCAGTTGAACTAATCGAATTGGACCAAATTGGTGAGTTTGATTAGTAACGAGTCTAATCTAAAAATCAAAACTAGTTTGAAATCAATTCGGTATCAATTTTCATATATTTTTTAATTTTTGTATTATATATAATTTTTTTATGTTATATTATATATTCTAAATTACGAATTATAATTAATATAACATGTACGTGGAAGATGATTTTGTGACTTCCTTAGTATTTTCATATATAACTCAATAGAAGATATTTCATATGGAATATGCGAGAAATTGATGAAGAAAATTAGTTTTATTTGATCTTTATCATGGGCAGTAGGGGTGTGAAAGAAATTAAAAACCTCATCAATCCTGACCGAACCGGTCCGATACCTGTTCTTAAGAATTGAAACCATTTTGGCATTGATTTAGATTGAACCAGATTGGTATATATATTTTAATTTTTTTTTATAATTTTTTTTATATTATATCATATATATTATATACAAAATTGTAGTTAATATAACATAAAATTTTAATTTTAAACATGAATATTAATATTAAATTATTAATATAAAATTTCATGAACAAATGCCTTGAGCCTTGTAAGTTGGGCTCATCTCTATGGAAGTTGTGCAAATGGTGGTGGATACTGCCAGTACTACTCATACTCGGTTGTGATAGGATTATGAATTTAGAGAGTATTGGCACTTCTCGTTTCTTATTTTGTTTCATGCTATTCTATGTACAAAGGTTTTTTAGCTTCAAAATCAAATTGGTTCATCTAGTTTTCAATTGATCTTTTTACTCAGTAATTGATCGGTGCAAAATTGTAAGTGCACAATATCATAGTTTTATAGTAAAGTGATAAAAAGAATATCGTTCTCAGGGATTAGTCTCTCACTTTGACAAATACTAAAATTATACTAGTCTCAATTTTATTTAGAAAAGTTACCAAGATTTTTTTAATTGCAATTTAAACTAAAATCAATGCGAAGAAAATATTCAAAGTAAAGAAAACTGTTGTTTGAAGATCAAATTAATGGGCAAGAAAGTTTCTAGGAAATCGATTTCATCTAATCCTTCACTATACTTTACTCATCTAACTAATTGAATTTAATTCTCTGTTTGTTAGCAAATCTCCAAACTCATCCAAAAGCCTCTTTCGACAGGCAACTGAAAATTATTCTTGTTCATCAATTTATACAAGAGTATGCAAATTTAATAAAGCAAGAAAGCATTAAGATCAACGATTTTAATATTACATAGGTTCATATAAGCATTTCGATCTCTATATTTACCTATGCTGAAATATCTAAGATCTATCTTATAATTTTCTCTTTGACAGCAAATTACAAGATTAAAATCATCTAATTAATGGCCAATTAATTAGAAACAATAAGCTCAGAATAAATCAGACAAACATAAAAGAGAACTACTTCAAATTAACATAGAAAGTAAACATAGTTCGAAATTAGATTACATCATTTTTCTATAATAAAGAAAATTTAGTTCATTCTAAAAATTAAATTCAGCATAAACGAATTCTCAGAAAAATTAAAGGAAATAATACTGAAAAAATGCTCTCGCAATCCGGAGTGTCGTCCTTCAATTTCCTCTAGTCGGTGTCGCTGCTCCCAGGTTCACCTTCTCTTTCCGTCTGTGCGTGTGCGCGTCCCAGGTCCTCGCTATAATGCTATTTTTATTTTTCTTCCGCTGTGTTACGTAGCTGCCTAGCTCCTTTCCGAATTCGAAATTCAATTTTTTTTCTTTCCGTGCGTCCGCGTCCGCGTCCGCTCGTCGCCTGCTGAAGCCGTATCCCACACATGCATGCTTCTAAGACCAAGTCAAACCAATTAAGTCTCCAGCCTTTTCTTCCGTGCGTATCAACTGCCAAGAGTCCATAAATCCCATGCAAGCCAAATCAAACTTCATTCCAAATTAAAATCAAAGGCCCCACGTGCAAGTCAAACCAAAGGCAAAGCTTGCATCTCATTGCCAAGTCAAACCCAAAAAGCTTATCTATCTTCCTTTTCACGTGCGTGCGAGAAGCCAAAAGCCAAAAGCCAAAAGATAAAATCCCATAAAATCATTTTCCCTTTTGTATATCCGTAGCTTCCCAATCAAGAGCCCGTAATGCATGCCAATCCAATCAAGTCAAGCAGTGCGCCTAACGTCCAAGAGAACCCAACATATATATATATATATATATATATATATTTATATATATATATATTAGCAGCTACTATATTTAAATAACTTTTTCATTTAAATGAGAGAGTCCCTAGACGATGAGTTGCTAATATTAAGATCTTTATTTTCTTCAAATCTGAAATAAAATTTAAATAACAACAATGAAGACTAAAATGAACAAAAAAATAATAAAATTAGACTAAAGTTTAAAATTAAGAAGTGATAAAATATAGTAAATTATGCAAGTCATCGGTAATCATAAAAATGATTGAATTAGGCTACGTTTAGATATTGAGTTGAGTTTAGATGAATTGAGTTCTTTATGAATTGTAGTGAGTTTAGATGGTGGAGTAAGTTTTATAGGGCCCATTTAAGATGAGTTTAAATGTGTTTGGATGTTAAAATGAGTTTAAATATATTTATGAAAATTTAAAAAAGGTTGTGGGTTTCGTGTGTAAATAGGTATTGAATTGAAAAAGGTTGTGAGTCTCACATATAAAGAGGTTTTAAGTTGAGATGAGTTTAGTGATTTGAGAGTTGGTTGTTTAGATGTTAAACTCAGTTTAAAATTAGACTGAACTGAGTTAATCTCAGTACTGTCCAACAACCAAACGGGCCCTTAGTCTTGTTTTTTTTTTTTTTCATAATTATGTTTGTTAATGTTGTGTTTCGCACATCTTTAGACTAAGCTTCGATTACTCAGATCTTCGAAAGTGGACCTGCAAAAGATGAAGAGTAGTGCAACTTGGATAGGGTGGCCTTAGGGCTAGGTAACCTCTGATGTCAAAGTTAGTAAATATTCTTAAAAGTTTGTAAATGAATAAATGAGTCTAAGGATCATAGAGGCTTTTTTGTACCTGGAGTTGGCTATTTATATCGTGGGTTGGGGGGTGCAAATCGTCTTTGTCTCCACAAAGTTCGTGCCTTCTTTTCTATTTTTGTTGTGAGATGTTCTTTAATGCGGAGTGGCTCTGCGACGGCTCCATATATGTGGCGTGTAGCTAAGCAGTAGTGTAATTAATGTGGCATGGTTTCCTGACTTTATTACTGGTCTATATGAGCCATAGATGATCTGGTGCCGACGGATGGAAGGCCCTTTGCATTTCCCGTTGCACTTTGTGCAAGTCTCTGGGTTCTAAAAGTGGCCACAAACTATCAGGCTGATCTGTCTTGTCAACTATTCAACGTCCCCCCTTGGTAGATGTTTCATCCCCTACGGGCATTGGGCCGAGGCCCAGTGGGCTTCGAGAAGTGAAAAAAATTTCCTTACAGTTACCTCACCAATTCCACTCAAATGAGTCCTAGGGAATTCTTTCTTCATTCTTTAACCCTTTGCTTTGCTAGATCTCCCGGCCCTTTTCGTTGTGTGCTAAGCAATCGTCCGCTTTACACCCACGTGGCAATATGATGTCAGTTATGTTTTCGTATTGAATGACCCCCCTTCGATTTCTCCATCCTGACTTCGTGCAATGCAACCATTAATTTCGCACCTCGTATCAGTAGATATACTCTACAGCTGTTGCGATAATTGAGGGATGCTGGTACTTTGAGGAGACACGTGATGCTATGTGGAGTTATGGCTCCTTGGTAGTTCAAACGTTGACCCCGCCTATATAAGGACTCTCCTCTATGGTGGGAGATCCCTTACACTCATTTTGCCTTTTACTCTGTGTTCTGTGCCCCTTGCTTCGCTGTTCGGTTCTTCGTTCCTTCATTTTTCATCACTTTTCTCCCGAAGTTTCTTTGCTTTTCCTTCTGTCTTTCATGGCTCCGAAGAAATCTTCACACCCTGTTGGACAAGTGGGGTTCTCTGGCGGTGCTCAGGCCACTACTAGCCACGGCTGTTCCACCCTTGCGATTTTGTAGGATTTCATGGCGATCGGTGGTGACCTTCGCCAAACTGCAGGAGTTGAGGGTGACTTACAGGATCCCCTCGAAGGTGGAGCTTGTGGTGCCTTCCCCCAACTACGGTGGATTTCGAGGACTATGGCACCAAGGTGGTGGTGTAGCCTGCCATGTTTTCTTGCTGCCTTAGGTTTCCGTTTTTCAGACCAGTGTGAGAAGTTTTAGGCTTCTTTGAGTTGGCGCCTGCTCAGCTTCCTCCCCTTGTGTGGAGGATTCTTGTTTGGTGCTGTGTCATCTGGCACCTCACTTTGGAGGAGGGTGAGTCAGATTTCTCTGATCTTACGGCCCGTGAGTTCTTCATTACTCACAATGTTGTGCGGAAGGGCTGGCACATCTATAGTTTCTAGCTAGTTCAGGAATTGGTCCAGGTGGAGGTGCGACACACTGTCGTTAAGGGGTACACCCGTAAATTCTTCTTCTTATTAGGCGAGGGATGGGAGTTCCTGGCCGGGAAAACCCTCAAACATCTATTTCATGTACCTGCTATATGGGGTATTGTAGACAGGGACACAAACTGTCACCCCAAAACGACCTCGGAGGAGGAGTTAAGGCTTAGGGTCATTTGAGCCTGGGTGAAGGCGCATCAGGGCGATGTTTCTTCGGAGGCTCTGTTGACAGGAGACAACCTTCACTAGTACCTGCCCCCTAGCTAACTTGTGCTTTGATGCGGGTTTCCCTATAAACTCGGTCACGTTGCTTGCTTGCAGCAGTTTCCGTAGTTCGCCAATTGAGGGAAGAGGGAAAAAGCCCCAGAAGATCTCACCCGCCCCTACCGATTCTGACAATGTCCTCATCCCTCTAGGGGCCGTCTGTTATGGCACTTTTTATCTTGGCACCCCCAAGAGTGCCTTAAAAGATGGTGTCAATAGCGAACCCTCCTCTTGCAACATTGCCGATCCCAGGAGTTGCGGTTGATATTGTCCTCGTGATCAAGTCACCCCCTTAGGTGATGTTGAGGTGGTGGAGACTGAAATTTCGGCTAGGGAAGCCATGGAGCCAGGTGTGCTCAACGAGGGGGAGGGCGAGGAAGTCCCGGCGGATCTTCGGATGACCACTTTGCCCAATCACTCCGACCCACTCTGCGAGATGGATGGTTGACTCCAGAGGCTACTTGCAGGGGTAAAACTTTACTCGAAAATTCCTCAGACTTTTCATTGTTCCCTTCCTTCAGTTTTGACTTTAATTTCTATGATAGGGATTGGAGCGTCTGGTGACCTTTATGGTGGACAACCAAGCGGAGTTGAGGAACGAGAACCAGAACCTTCGTTCGCTAGCTCAGGTGGCCTTATACTGTGAAGCCATTGAGCGGAAGTAGAAAGAGGTAGCCGAGGAAGCCCATTCCAACTTGACAAAATCCTAGGGGGAGGTGGCCTTGCTTGCTTGCAAGGTGAGGGATGCGCTGCAGTAGTCCCTTGAAAAATGCCAATCGGAGCTCGAAAGGCTGTAGGTCAATATCCGAGAGTTGCATCAGCAGCGGGGCTCAGACAGCCTGTCGATCAACTGGTTCAGAACTCAAGTTGAGAATACTAACGAGCCAGCGACAAAGAGGAGGAAAACCTTAGAGGGGGAAAGGCAATGAAGGAAAGATGCAAGATGCAAAGGCCACCCAGGAAGTGACAAGCCTGGTTCTTGAAGGCTGTGAAGCTACCCTCCGAGGTCTGCGGGAGGAGTTATCTTATGTCTGTGGTGTCAGCGACGATGTGTGGGACTCGGCTATAAAGAAGGCTTAGAGTGGATGGAGACTCACATTCTTCAGAACCCCTAATATGACCTCAGGGTTATGAATGTGGGGGATGTTTCCCTACATAAGGAGTCTGGTCCCGAGCGGCCTTGGTGATGGCCTTATGGGGAACAATCCCGCCTATTGAGGGCATATTTTTTGGGCAAATCTTCTTGCCAATCCTTTGCTGTTGGGTTCCCAGACTCCTTATTCTCGTTCTCTCCCTTTTGCTTATTTTGTCTCACTCGTTCTCTCCCTTTTGCTATAAGGCTCGACTTTGAAGCCATTCTTCCCACTCGGTGTCTCCACTTCCTCCAATAGTTTCTTCTCCCTTTCCACAGCCAGCGGGTGGTTTCGGGCGTCTCTTGGGCGATGGTCATCACCACACAACTCAATCCTCATTACATCCTTGTTGATGTTTTGAGGTAACCTTGGGCGTTATCGACACGTTGTAGTGGTGGAGATCTCTGCTTGCTACTCACACAGAAATATGATTTGATCGAGCTCGGTTGCAATGATCATTGACCTTTGTCTGGTAAGCGGTTCTCAACGTAAAAATCAACTTCAAGATGTTACAGCACTTGGCGGTATCTTCGTCGCCATTGAAGATTTTCAGCTCATCCTGTTTCAGATGGGTTCGAGAACAGTGCGGTCTTCTGGTCCTTTTGGATTACCCCTGGCAGTTTTACGATCTTGGTCTACGGTTGGGCATTGGAACATGTTTTTGGAGATATGGGGTCTCAAGTTATAACTTGTTCCTTATAGCTCTGCGGCTTTAAAATGTAACTTGTTCTTTGTAACTCTGTGGCTTTACGATATAATTTGTTCCTTGTAAATCTTCGATTTTATGATGTAACTTGTAATGATTAATAAAATTACCTTCTGTTGATTATATCCGGCCATGCTTTTTTTGCATTATTTTCCTCTATTCTTCTTTCTTCTTTCTTTTCTCTTCTCCTTTTGTCTTTGAGGGTCGGCTGGGGGGGAGCTTGGGTATGAGGGTTTGCCACACAGCTCCTCTTGTGGCCCACCCTACCAGTGCTCAGCTAACATTTGATGCCCTAGCCTGCCGACGGACTTTTGGTCTACGTTCTTTTAGTTGACTCTCACCATGTATCCATTTTTTCTAGGCTTTCATGACTTTGCTCAAGGTGCAGGGGTCTTCCATATCTTCCTTATCATAGATTTGCTCTTCGAGTAGACGTGAGGTTGATCCCGCTTTCCTCCTCAGGGAGTCAGGACGGCCTTTGGCCCGGCTTGCGCTCTTTAGTCCATAGGAAGGTAAGATATTCTGGGTAGTTTAAAGCTTTATCTATCTTCCTCCATTCATGTAGATTTGTCTGTCATTCGGGAAATGAGAACATTATCATTACTTTGCTTTTTTGTCACAGAAGTCAATGTCTCAAACCTGGGTTCTCCGATCTATGCTGCATGATGCTTGTTGATGATGCCTGTCTTGGTGTTATGTCTCGCTGCCGTTTGTGTCAATGATGTCCACATCTTTTGCTTCATTCGGGCAGTCCATGGACTTGGTGCACTCTCTGTCGGGGAGAAGTCAGAATGTCTCACGCCAAACCGCCTCTTTCTCCCCTAGGGAGGTAATTTGGATAGCAACACAGCTGATCCGCTCCTTCGCCATGGTGGGGATTGGGGTAAGTATTCAGACAACCTCGAGGCTGAACCCACTCTCCATTATGGGAAGGGCAAGGCAACCTTTAGGCTTACCTTTCTCTATGGTATCTCGCAAGGAGGTAAGTTGTTGGGACAGTCTGTTACTAGACCAGTTGACATAGTAGGAAAGGGTAACTTTAGGTCAAGCTGGTGTTGATCCTACACTTCGTTGTAGCGGGGGCTAGGGTAAGTTATTCAGGTAGTCGTGCAGCTGATCTCGCCTTCCTCTATGGGAGGGATAAGGCAACCTTTAGGTACCTTTCCTTATGGTGTCCCAATGGGATTTAAGTCGTTCACGCAGTTTTTTACTAAACTCGCTCCCGCCCGTTGATACTTACGAGGAAGGTAAAAGCGTTTTCCTTCGAGTAGCCGATGACTAACCTACACTTCACTGCAGGAAGGATAAGGCAACCTTTAGGCCTACCTTTCCCTCTGTTGTCTCGAGGGAAGGTAATTTAAACAGTGATGTGGTTGGTCCGCTCCTTTGCCGTGATAAGGATCAGAGTAAATTATTCGGGCCACCTCGGGGCTAGTACACTCTCTCGGACGAGGAGGCTAAGCCACCTGCTCACCTTTCATCCTTTGTGGGGAGGTAAGTTGTTCAGGCAGTTTGTTCTGGACCAACTCCCGCCCATTGACACCATAGGGAAAGGTAGATTTGGGTCAGGCTGGTGTTGATCCCACAATTCGTCATAACCGGGGTTGGGGTAAGTTATTTTGGTAACCGCGACACTAATCCCACTCTCCACTGTAGGAGGGATAAGACAAACTTTTAGGCCTATCTTTTCCTATGGTACCTCGCAGGGAGGTAAGTTTTTTGAGCAATTTTGTTACTAAACCCGCTGTCACCCATTGATGCTCATGAGGTAGGTAAACCTTTATCTTCTCCATGAGAGGGACAAGACAGTCTTTTAGGCCTACCTTTCCATTTTCACCTCGTGGGGAGGTAAATTGCTGATGGAATTCCCGTTTAACAAGTTGACTTTGTTGATGAAGATTGTTGATTCATTTAGAGTGAAGTTTGCTTGGCGGGTTGTGTTATGTCCCTGAAATTAGCAATTGAAACACAAAGACTTCTTTTATTAGGGCCGCAACTGGTGCATGAATACATATAAATTTATAATAATAAAATCGGATTAACAATAACATTTCCGTATATGCTTAGCGTTCCATGGGTGCGGCAGCTTGTTTCCTTGGGAGTCTCTTAAGGGATATGAGCCCGGGTGATTTGAGGCAACGACCACTTAAAGACCCTCCCACTGGAGGCCTAGCTTTCCCTCATCCCACGTTGTTGTTCATGTCTCTTTAAGCACTAGATCTTCGACCTTGAATGTTCTTGGCCGTACGCGCTTGTTAAAGCATCTCTCGACTCTTCTTTTGTTGGCTGCGGTCCTTATCTCAGTTTCTAGTCTGACTTCTTCTAGTTGGTTTAGCTGTTCTTCCAATCGTCTATCATTGGACTCTTGCTCAAAGTGCTGAAGTCTGTAAGTGGGGACTCCGAACTCTATAGGTGACATTGCCTCATGGCCGTATGTGAGGGTGAAGAGGTTTCCCCGAGTGTCGTTTTCACCTTAACCCGGTAGGCCCACAAGACAATAGGGAGTTCTTCTGCCCACACTCCATTTCTATCATCAACTCACTTCTTCAGCATTCCCATTAGCGTTTTGTTGGTCGCCTCGACTTGTCTGTCGGAATCAAATTGCCTTCCATTGTCCAAGATGATGGTGCGTGGGATGCCAAACCTGCAAACTACTGACTTCTAGAGAAACCGCATGATGTTGCTCGTAGTGATAGTTGCTAGGGCCTCTGTTTCGACCCACTTAGTGAAGTAGTCCAGAGCTACCACAAAAAATTTGACTCTCCCTTTTCCCGGGGGGGAGGGGGGGCATGGGCCAACCAAGTATTCCCCACTAGGCAAAGGACCAAGGCGATGTGATTGATGTCAACTCCTTCGGTAGACAATGGGGCATCTTGGCATACTCTTGGCACTTCCAACACTTCCATGCATAATCCTTGGCGTCCCGCAAGGCCTGAGGCCAGTAATAGCCCGTTCTCATTACCTTTTCGGCTAATGCTTGTCCTCCCGAGTGATTCCCACACATCCTTTCGTATATTTTCGCTAGCATGTTATGCTTCCTCCGGGGAGATGCACCTTAAAAGAGGTGCCGAGTGACCCCGCAGATATAGGACTCCCTCGATTATGGTGTACCATGCCGCTCTATTTCTGATCTTCCTTGCCTCCTGTCTGTCCTCGGGTACCCGTTGGTTTCTAAATATCTGAGTACGTCACGGGCCGTATTTCCATTACCTCAATTCCCACGATAGGCATTTCCATAGTTCGTAACACTGTACTTTCTGGTAGAGGGAGTCCTCCTGCCCGAACACGATGAGCGCCAGCTTGTCAGCCTTCTAATTTTCTGTCCTCGGCACCTGCTGAAATGGGGGCGTTCGATCCCTAGTAGTGCTAGATATTTCTTTAATTTTTCATTTTTTACAGTAAACTCCCCTCCCACTTGATTCACGACTACCTAAGAGTCGACCTGTACTTCTATCTCGGTGGCGCTAGGGACCTGGCCACCAGTAACCCTGAAAGCAACACTTTGTACTCTACCTCATTATTTATTGTTTTGAACAATGGCGTAATTTTATTCTTCTCTCTCAGATGCCACGATATGCACCCCCACTCCCCCTCTAGTCCAATAAAATGAGCCATCAATGAATACTTGCCAGGGCTTTACAAGAGGTGTATCATCATTCTCTATCGGGAAGTCGGTAAATTCAATGACAAAATCTGCTAATAGTTGTCCATTTATGGTGTTTCATGGTGCCTAGTCAATTTCAAGCGTACTTAATTCCACTGCCTAATTCATAAGCCGGCTTAAGGCATTCGGTAGCTGCAAAATCTTCTTTAGAGGGGTTTCCGTAAGGACCTGCACTAGGTGAGCTTGAAAGTACGAATGCAGCTTTTGTGTTGTTACTACTAGCGCAAAGGCCAGCTACTCTATGCGGGGGTATCTGGCACCCCCTGATTCGCTTGGCTGGTGTTGTAAATTGGCCTTTGGACCCCCTCCTCCTTGCGTACGAATGCTAAGGAAGCTACCTGAGGGGAGACCGATAAGTACAGAATCAACGCTTCTCCGCACTGGGTTAGCTGAGAAGCGGCAGGCTCGTGAGGTATTTCTTGAGGGCTTTGAATGTCTAGTCGCACTCACCATCCCATGCCTTTGCTTTTTGAAAGACTTGGAAGAAAGGTAGGCATTTGTCGATTGATCTTGATAAGAACTTGTTGAGGGCGACTATTCACCTAGCCAGCCTTTGTACTTCATTTATGCTTCGAGGCGTGACTATGCTGAGGTTGGCCTCCACCTTCTCGGGTTGGCCTCAATATCATGCTCTGACACCATGAATCCTAAGAACTTTCCTGACCCGACACCAAAGGCGCATTTTGCCATATTCAGTTTCATTCGGTACTGTTGTAATATAGCGAAAGCCTCCCTTAAGTCATCCAAGTGCTGTTTTAAGGTTCTACTTTTAACCAACAGGTTGTCCACATAAACATCCTTATTTCTTCCTATTTGGCCTTTGAACATATGGTTGACCAGCCGCTGGTAGGTGGCCCCAACATTCTTAAGCCCAAAGGGCATTGCCGTATAACAATACAAGTCTAAGTCAGTGATAAACGAAGTTTTCTCTTTGTACTCAGGGTTCATACGAATTTGATTATACCTAGAGTATGCATCCATGAAGCTGAGCATGCGATGACCTACCGTTGATTCGACAATGAGGTCGATGCTAGGAAGCGGGAAGCTATCCTTCGGGCAAGTTTTGTTGAGGTCAGTGAAGTCGACGCACATTCTCCATTTGCTGCTCAGCTTCTTTACTAGCACTACATTAGATAGCTACTCTAGGTAGCGAGCTTCTCGAATGAATCCCACACTCAACAGTCGGTCCACCTCCTAGGCTATGACGACATTCTTCTCTATACTGACGCTTCTACCTCACTCCTTTAGCTTTTGGGTCTACACTCAGGCTGTGTTGGATAATTTCGGGCGCTATTCCAGGCATATCCCCATGGCTCCACGCGAACACATCCTGGTGCTCAGCGAGAAGTTGTTGCATGGGGCTTCGGGCTTCAGATGTCATTTTGCTATTAATTGTCACCATGGCTTTTGGACTATTTGGGTGAAGAGTAACAAGCTCCAATGCTCCGATTGATTCTGCCTTCCAGAGTTCCTGCTCATCTCAGACCACACTTACGATCTCTATGCGATCTGGAGTTGGTGGCAAGGCGCCGGCATCCTCTGTTGGATGTATCGCTTCACCAGCATGTGTATGGCTTCCTTCCATTACGTCTTTCTCACTCCCCTGTACTTGACTCTCTGTCTGGTTTACTTCCATGGCTCTGGAAGCTTTAGGAAGTTTCTGAGTTGCCTAGAACAAGTTATCTCAGGTGCCTCTAACTTTTTTGTACCTGGAGCTGGCTATTTATACCGTGGGTTAGGGCGTGCAAATCTTCTTTATCACCACAAAGTTTGTGCCTTCCTTTCTGTTTCTGTTGTCAGACATTCTTTAATGTGGCGTGGCTCTGTGATGACCCCATAAATGTGGCGTATTGCTCAGCACATATATAATTAATGTGGCGTGATTTCCTGACTTTGCGTCTGGTTTATATGAGTCGTAGATGATCTGGCGCTGATGGATCAAAGCCCTTCGCATTTTCTGTTGCGCTTTGTGCAAGTCTCTAGGTTCTGAAAGCGACCACAGACTGATGGGCTGATCTATCTTGTCGACTATTCAGCTTCCCTCCTTGGTAGATGTTCTGTCCCCTACGTGAACTTAGGGGCCTTTGGGTCGAGGCCTAGTGAGCTTCCAGAAGTGGGGAAAATTCCCTTACGCTGTCAATAAACCATTAAAATGCTACATCAGTATATAAGAACATTTGACATGTGTCACATGACATACTATATAATGCATTCTTATGTACATATATAGAAAATTAAAAACGATACTAGCATAAAGAGTTAAGAAAAATCGTTGAAAAAGTTTTTAAAAAAACAAAGCCTTGGTGTTGGCCAAGAAGAGTTCAAGTGACAAGCTCGAATCTTCTCCGTTGTGCTACATACCTTATAGTATTTGTAGTGTCTATTTCATCCATGTGGCTTCCTTCTCAACTAATTCATGGATTTTTTTTTTTTTAAATGAAAGGAGGAAGGCACCTCCAAACTTTACTAAATCAAACCCTCACTTGTGGTAGAGCGAAACCTAAACAAACGATACTACTAACAAATCCTCACAAACAATACTGCTAATAAACCATAGCATCCAACCAAAGAAAATCCAAACCAAAATTTTAATGTCTAAAATTAGACAAACCAAGATAATCCAATCTAAGCAAACCTTTCACACGGTGGGGCAAATCATTGGTACCCATGTATGTACAATTCTTCCCCTCCTCCCCTTGCCTTGCCAGAAAATCAGTCACTTTATTCCCTTCCCTAAACTGATAAGCAATCGTGTATTCAGAACCATGAATAGCCTTGATGATTTCTTCCCAAAAATCTCTCAGCCCCTGTACTGTACCACCCACATCGAATCAAACTCAATTTCGATCCTTGTTAATCCAAGATCCCCGCAAAGCAATAAACCATGCGTTAAGGCACGTAATTCGGCTTCATTATTGGTACCATAATCAAACTTAGCTGAAAAAGTTGATGCCATTTTTCCTCTATCATTCTGAGTGCACCCCCCCCCCCCCCAACAATTACGTAGGTTGTTCCTGCAAGAGCCATCCACCTTTAACTTGAACCACCCATCCCTTGGTCTCTTCCATGAAACTTGTAGAGGATGTCAAATTTGTATATCATGCACTGGCACATCTAAAGCAGTGAGAATGGCACGGTCCAAGCGAGAAACGATACTCACTTTAATAATTTTTCCAAAAATCTGCCGCAACCAAGATTTTATCGAAAGCCATACACTATCCACCGACTGGTATTTCCCTTACATCCTGTCTGAACAACGCCATTGCCACAACTTCCAAGATATTAAACAAGGCATCAATCCGACCAACACCCCCTTTTATGATGACTTCTTCACACAACGAAACCAGCAGCATACACACATCCACCAGCTACTATTCTCCAAACAATTCACTCTTAAAGTTAGAGCCGCCCTCCTCCATATCTCCTAGGAAATCTCACGTGAACCGAGAACATGGTCTCTATCCTCTACCTTACCCAAACAGAAGCAATTGCAACAAGATGCTAAAGGAATACCGACAGTTTGCAGGTGCGCATCCACTGGAAGACAATTGAACCTCATTTTCCACATACAAACTAACATTGTCTTCGGTAAGGACTTACTCCAAATCCATTTCATTCCCTCCAAATAAGGCCCCTTCACCCGAATAACTTCCCAAGCAGAAGACATAGAAAACTACCCACCTCGACTTGGATACGAAATTAAAACATCCCTACCTTCACGTTGACCAGGTACCATAGCCATAATCTCCCTTGCCTGATTACAACCGACAAGATTTTCTAGCAACTTCACGTCCCAAGCATTATCAATCCAACACTCTTTTATCTTCAACTGTGGTGAAGAAATAATAGGAGCTGAAACAGCAAGCGGGCCATTGGACATCCATTTATCAAACCAAAAAGAAGCATTGCCCTCACGCACCTTTATCGACATATTATCCATGATTTCCAACATTACCTTTAAAATGGATTTCCACAGTCTAGAATCAGCACTTTTAGCTTCACGGACACCATAACATGATCACCTTTCAAATATTTTGCTTTAAAGACTTTAGCCTACAACTTATCAGTAGACAAAAGCCTCCAAGCAAACTTCATATGCATAGCTTTTTGTACTTCTGAAAAATTTCTAACTCAAATCCCCCTTCCAACAAAGGTTTACATAGCTTTGATCATGCAAACCATTTTCTTTTTGGCTTGTCTTGTCCCTCCCCCAAAAGAAATTAGACAAAATGGAATTCAATTTACTCAAAACAATTTTTGGAACATCCAAAACTGCTAGCAAATGTGTGGCCATGCTAGAAAGTACATGCTTAAGAAGGATCAGCCGACCACCTTGGGATAACAATCAACAATTCCAACCTGCAACCTTGTTTTGAAATCTAAGCACCAAAGGCTCTAAAATGTGACCCGTAAATCTACCAATACAAAATATATATGTCTAACAAAAAATAGTTTCAAAAATATTACTTGTACAATTTTATTTCTTTTGCGGGATACTCAAGGTTTTGACGTGAATTTGTTAAATTTTTAAGACATTTGGTGATTAACATTGTATCAGAGTGATAATTTTAATTTTTGAGTTTAATCTTGATTCATACATAGTCTAAACTAATTCGATAAATGTAGTCCATATATAGATAAAAAAAAATAATAAGAGAGGTAAAAGTCATATATCTAATCGTTACGAGTGATACGCACGTCAAATATTTACTTTTCATCATTTTATTTGCTACAACTTGTGAGAACAGAATTATTTTTCTATAAAAATTACATCATCAGAAAAAGTTTGCAGAGAATATCCTTCAATTTATAGTGACATACGTTCATTCATGGCGAGAGTGGTTAGTGACAACAAACTTACATTACCCACGACCGAAATTTGTGTAGGAAATGTGATAATTTTGATTTTCATCCCAATGCAAATCACATTTACGGCAGCCTATGCTCATTCAGAAAAATTTCTTCCACAAATACTTGTTAATGGTGAGCCCTAAAAATACCTTCATGTCACTCTCACTTTTTCACTACAATCTACTTCTCCCCACCTCTGGTCACTCTCTTTCTCAATTAATCTGACCCACTATGTACCACTCTCTAAGGCTCGATTGAAGGCCATGACCTAAGGCCATGGTCATTTGGTGACAATGATCCAAGGGAAGGCCTTCAATGCAGGTAAATTTCAAGCAACCCATACCTATCGGCACCTTTGCAAGAGAAATTTGACCGATCTGTGACCTGCTGGCAAGGAGACCTTATAGGAAATCGAGATTGTACAATCTGAGTATTCTACTGCATCCAGGTATTCACTACTCCATCCAGGTATTCATATATATATTGAATTATATCATTCCAACGGGTGCTAAATGCTTCAAACTAAAAAGGCCCAAACTGATGTACTATAGAATCTATTATGAACCTCAACAAAAAAAGAAAAAAGAGATACTAAGATATGAAAAAGATAGAAATATGAATATGGAAGGAAATTAAGAATGAAACTGTAATGGATATTAGATTGGAAAAATAGTCACAACTTGGAGTTGTTCGAGGCACCCCAATTCCTCCATCAAAATCAAGCCAAACAACATTCTAGATATTTTTTACAAACCACTACCTCTAATCTATATACTAGAAGACACCCCTCTTAATCGAGAACAACCAAAATAAGGTCATGGGCCCATTTCTACACACGATAGCTAAGGTCGCGGGCAACTAGAACAACTTAGCAACTCAAATAATTCAAAAGGGCAACAACTTAGATGGAGGCCCACTAAGCCAAACCCAACTTAATTGGATTCATTACATTGTCCACCATTTCAAAGAACCTCATCCTCAAGGTTGAGGGAAAGAGGCACCGAATATAGTCAAGGAGACAAGAGCAGCGGAGCCAGTAGTGCTGCTCCTGATAATATCAAGGGAAAGAACTTCTCAAATATAGCTTGGTAGTAGTAGGCTACCTTTGTCACAGGAGTGTTTTCAGGTAAATAAAGCTTCCATGCATCAATGTTGTATCTGCTACTTGCTTGTTTGCATGATCCTTCAAGCCAACATTTAACATTTCTCTGAAGAACTCGACATTTAACCATGTATTTTTTCTTCAATAATCATTTGAGCATCTCCTTCTACATGGATCTTCTCGTGTCCCCTGCTTTTGGCAAGATTGCAAGATTGCAAGCTAGATGAGCAGCTTCCAGCTCTACCACGTATGGATTTTCTAAACATTGTCTTTTTGTCCATATTTGTCTTATAGTTCCATTGTTGTTTCTGCATACTGTTGCTACTACAGATTCGTTCACCTTTATTGCTCCATTGAAATTGATCTTTCATTCTGCTGGTGCGGGGGAATTCCATCTTCTTCTTCTTTCATATTTCTCCTTCCAAGCTTGTAAGTGCTCCTCAATCTGCTTCTTAACATTCCTTGCTATATTAATTGCACCCAAGTACGTGCCTTTGTGAACTGCTTGGTTTCTATTGAACCATATATTGTCTAGAAAGATCATTGCACAAAGCAAAGACATAGGTTGCTTTTGCTTCTCCATTCTTAGCTTTCTGAGTCCACTCCTAAAAGGGGTCCCACTAGACATAACCAAGCTCCAGCATGAGAAGGAGTTCATATTCTACAAAACACAATGTATCTTTACAAATATATATATATGTATATATTCAAGCAGTCTTCATACAGCCCATATTTGCAAAGCCTGAGATCATTGTCATCCAACCTATGGAATGAAAATTAAAAGTGGCCACTAAAATATATTTTTGACAACTTAATTTCTCATGATATTGTTTTCCTCTATCAAAAGGCCACAAGATTTGTTCCTCTACAAATGGTATTCCCAAAGTTTTAGCAAATTATCCCACACCATCCAAAAACACTCCTGAGTGGCAATATATCAAGCTGTTTATTAAGGATGATTGCACAAATTCCGTCTAGGCATTTATTTAGCATCAATTCTGCCCAGTCAACAGATTACTTTCCAAGTTTTAACATTCCAGCTGTTACAAATCTTTTTCATTCATTGTAAATTATTTCCTTCTCAATTACAGCAATCGTACAGATGTATTAGTTGCCTAAAATAGACTCTGTTCTTTGTATATATTTCTTTCAATAGTCAATGAAAAGTGTGATGGTTTTTCCATTGAAATCGTGTGTATCTTAAGTTTCTATATGGTATCAATAGAGCTTTTCTCCTACGAGCAAAAAGATCCTCTTTTCTAAAATGTCGTCTTCTGCAGATCAAACCTCTGAACAAAACCCAAACCCTCGCCCCATTTCTTCCACTGAAAATACCCTCATTGCTCTCAACATTACTACACAAATCAATGAGAAACTGAAGCCATCCACCTTTCCTCAATGGAGAGCACAATTTGAAGCCCTCCTTATAGGATACAATCTCCTTGACTATGTTCATGGAATTTCCCAGTGCCCCTCTCCTGCCGGCACTCCTCCCACCGAGTTGAATAAAACTCACTGGGTTCGTCAGGATAAACTAATTTTGAGTGCTATTCTGGCTTCCACCTCAACCACCATTACCCTTCTCATCGCCACTGCCAAAACCTCTCATGAGGCTTGGAAGAAACTTCACCACATGTATGCCAGTAAATCTAGAACCCGAGCCATGCAACTAAAGGAAGAACTTACCTTGATTCAGCGAGGAAATCGTTCCGTTCCTGATTATTTGCATGCGGTGAAAGCCCTTGTCGATGAGATCGCTCTCATCGATCATCTAATATCTGATGATGATTTTACTCTCTATATTCTTAATGGATTGGGTTCTGATTTCAGGGAAATTGCTACACCAATTCGAGCACGGGAAACATCTCTGGCCTTCGAAGAGCTTCACGATATTCTTGTAGGGCATGAAAGTTACCTGCGGTGGTTGGAGTCTTCTACTTAGCAGCTTGTGGCCTCTGCAAATTACTCTCATCATCACAAGCAACATTATGGTTCTCATGGTGGGTCTCATCCCAAGGGCTCTTATAAGCCGAATGGGCCTTCTCAGCCTCCAGGCCAGAATAAAACTCCTCAAGGCCCATCCAAAGACAATCGTAAGTCTTCCACAACTCGGTCCAACCAGAGGCGTTATCAACCGAAATGTCAATTATGTGATCAAATTGGCCATACAGCCAAGTCTTGCTCGCAGCTCCGTTCATCAGAGGTCACGGCTAACTGTGCAAATACATCTAGTCAACAAGATCAGAAATGGCTTCTTGACTCTGCTGCCTCTCATAATATCACTGGTGACTTGGCAAATTTATCTATTCATTCTAAGTATGATGGCACTGATGAAGTTGTTATCGGTGATGGGTCAGGTTTGGCAGTCTCACACATTGGTTCTTTGACTTTAAAATCACCCACACGTACATTTGTTCTTCGTGATACTCTTTGTGTTCCCAATATTTGCAAAAATTTAATTTCCGTTCATCATTTTACATCTCAAAATAATGTTTTCCATGAGTTTCACCCTTTTCATTTTCTTGTGAAGGATCGGACTATGGGGGCGATCTTACTAAGAGGTGCATGTGAAAGCGGCGTCTATCATTTTCCGAATTCACTGGTGGGCTCCTCCTCTAAATTTGTTGCAAATGTGCATGAATGAACCTCGTTTGATGGATGGCACAAGCGTCTTGGACATCCGTCTTTCAAAGTTGTTCAAAGTCTTGTTAATCATTTTTCTCTTCCTATTGTGAACAATAAAATGAGTTCTCTGTGTTCATCTTGTTCTATTAATAAAGCCCATCAACTTCCTTTTCGGCCCACAAGTTTTCAAAGTCATGCTCCTATTGATATTATTTATACTGATGTGTGGGGACCCGCTCATTGTGTTGGTCTAGATGGTTCTCGTTATTATTTAATTTTTGTTGACCATTACACAAAATATGTGGTTTTATCCCATTAATGCAAAATCCTGTGTTAAGAGCATTTTTCCTCAATTCAAAAATCTTGTTGAGAAACGGTTCCAAGCTAAAATAAAAAGTCTTTACTTTGATAATGGTGGCGAATTTATCAGTCTCAAACCGTTTCTCTCTCTTCATGGGATTAGTCACTACACAACTGCCCCTCATACACCTCAACAAAATGGTGTATCTGAACGTCGTCATTGTCACTTAGTTGAGACTGGGCTCACCTTGCTTCATGATGCTAATCTTCCTCTCTCATACTGGCCACATGCTTTCCAAACTGCCACGTATCTAATAAATCATCAACCAACCTCTCTCCTTCAAAACAAATCACCCTTTGAGACTCTTTTTGGACAAAAGCCCAACTATCTCAAATTAAAAACTTTTGGGTGTATTTGTTATCCCTTAACCAGGCCTTACAACACACATAAAATCCAGCCCAAATCCATTCCGTGTGCCTTCATCGGGTATTCTCTAACCCAAAATGCTTACCGCTGTCTCGAGCCCACAACAAATAGAGTTTATCTCTCTCGGCATGTGCTTTTTGATGAAGAGAAAACCCTAGCCTCCATCGAGCCCTCTTCCTCTTCGTCTGCATCACCTCCTTCGAATGCCTCCCAGCCAGCATCTGTTCCAGTGGCTCCTCGTGCTGCACCAGTGCTTTCAGAAACTGTTATCGCCGTGGATCCATCTCCTCCAGGTAATCTCTCTATCTCTTCCTCTCCGATTTCTTCAAATTCTTTGGATTCTCTCAATATTTCATCTTCATCGGCCCCTTGTGTGATTGAAAATAATTGTGAATCTGCTCATCCTACTTTACAGTCAGGTCCGATAGATACACATTTGTCTTCTTCACCTCACTCTGTTTCTCCCTTAGGTCCGATAGACACACCACCATCCCCAACTCACCGAACCCATTTCATGACTACCCGATCCATGAATAATATCTTCAAACCCAAACAACTCAATATTGTCACCAAACATCCTCTTCCTCAAAGTCTAGAACCAACATGTGTGACTCAGGCCTTATCCATGCCACCGTGGCGTGCAGCCATGTCTGATGAGCTCACTGCCCTCATGAGACATGGCACTTGGGACTTAGTTCCACCCCCAGAAGGCTGTAACCCCATGAGTTGGAAGTGGGTTTTTCGTGTTAAGAGAAAAGCCAATGGCTCAATCGATTGCTTTAAAGCTCAACTTGTTGCCAAAGGGTATCATCAAAGACCTGGGATTGATTACACAGAAACCTTTAGTCCTGTTGTAAAACCAGCAACTATTCGGTCTGTGCTCACTGTTGCTGTCATGCAAGGTTGGACTTTAAGGCAAATGGATGTTAACAATGCTTTTTTGCATGGTCAGCTTACTGAAGATGTTTATATGAGCCAACCTCCAGGGTTTAAGGATCAGTCAAAACCCAATTATGTGTGCAGGTTACGTAAAGCCATCTATGGGCTTAAACAGGCCCCTCGGGCTTGGTATTCAACTCTTAAGGATGCTCTTATTAATCTTGGCTTTCATAATTCTAAGGCTGATTCCTCTTTGTTCATTTATCGAAGTGGCTCACTTATATGTTATCTGCTGGTCTATGTGGATGATCTTGTGCTGACTGGGAATGATTCAAATTTTGTGCAATCCATTATCCAGCAACTTGGTGCTAAATTTTCATTGAAAGATATGGGTACTTTTCACTATTTTTTGGGAGTGGAAGTTATTCCAACTCGTGCAGGTCTATTCTTGTCACAACATAAATATGTTCGTGACTTGCTGTCCAAAACAAACATGGTTGGTGCTAAGGATGTCTCAACTCGCTTATCTACTAGTACATCCTTAAAACTGGTTGATGGTACTGCCTCTTTTGATAGTACTGAATTTCGTCGTGTAATTGGGAGTCTTCAATATCTTTCACTTACTCGTCCTGATATTTCTTTTGCTGTTAACAAGTTGTCTCAATTTATGCACAAGCCCACAAATACACACTGGACAGCAGTTAAAAGACTAATTTGTTACCTGAAGCAGACTATATTCCACGGTATTCAGCTTAAAAAGGATACCATTTGGCACCTCACGACATATTTTGACGCTGATTGGGCTGGGAATATTGATGATCGTACCTCTACTTTAGCTTATATAAGCTTTCTCGGTCACAATCCCATCTCCTGGAGCTCCAAGAAACAAAAGGCCATTGCACGCTCCTCAACCGAGGCTGAATACAGATCATTAGCTAATGCAGCCTCGGAAACCATCTGGCTACTTAGTCTTCTCAACGAACTCGGATTCCCTCTCAAAGCTCCCCCTTCACTGCTGTGTGACAACCTTGGAGCTACTCATCTCAGCTACAATCCAGTTCATCACTCTCGTATGAAGCACATCCAAATTGATCTTCATTTTGTATGTGACCTGGTTCAAAAGGGCACTCTTAATGTCAAGCATGTTCATACCCAGGACCAGCTTGCGGATTTATTGACAAAACCTTTGTCTCGGCAGCGTACTGAAATTCTCAGATCCAAGATTGGCCTCACTGACGGAAGTCCTATCTTGCGGGGGCGTATTAAGGATGATTGCACAAATCCTGTCTAGGCATTTATTTAGCATCAATTCTGCCCAGTCAACAGATTACTTTCCAAGTTTTAACATTCCAGCTGTTACAAATCTTTTTCATTCATTGTAAATTATTTCCTTCTCAATTACAGTAATCGTACAGATGTATTAGTTGCCTAAAATAGACTCTGTTCTTTGTATATATTTCTTTCAATAGTCAATGAAAAGTGTGGTGGTTTTTCCATTGAAATCGTGTGTATCTTAAGTTTATATACTGTTGAGGTCCATTATTCACCCTTTCATCCAATTTATCACCAACATTTGAAAGAGATTCCTTCACATGTTCTCGATATTCTGTTCTACTTGTTAAAGGTAGATAAAGACAAAGGCGAAGTTTGTTCCCTGCATGTATTCTATCTACAAGTGGTCTAGCATAATCTTCAAGACCAGTAGTGAATAGAACATGATATGCAAATTCGCTAAACTATCCTAAAAACTCTTGCAAGCTAGGAAGTTCAAACACTGTCACATAATTGAACTTTCTTTCCCTTCAAAATCCTTGGCTGAGGGTACACATTGGATCTTGAACCACTTCAACCCTGAATCTATTGCTTGATCACAAACTATGGCAGGCATGCTTGAAGTTTCATATGCACACACTAGAGTTTCATCCAAGCCAAGAACTACTTGCAAAATGAATTTGTGTTCTACGAATAGGAACGTGGTTGGTCCTTTAGCAATGGCGCTTTGGATATCAACACACTTGAGGAAGTGGAGGAATAATGATGCATTTGGGCATACGAGTGGAGGTTGCGATACAGATTCAGTTGATGGTTTACTTGAAAAGAGCTCACCCAGAGCCAAACAGACCCAATATTCTCCAAACAAACTCACAAACAGAGATTGAGTGAAGCTTTCATGCCATGGAAGATGTCAAACGAGACGTGGCCATTTGTTTGGAATTCTTCCCATGAAGGAAATCTTTCTAGCGGGGGGTTGCTTCTCTTCTCTCTTGAATGGCCAATTGATTTTCTTCTACAAAGGAATCTCACCCATAACTGCATCTTCAGAGCTCACAATCTCTACAATGGGAGCCTTGAAGTCTTTTGTCCTGATCGGGTTATCAAAGTCATCGGTGAACTTAGATATGAAGGAGCAACTTCCATTGAGTAGAGAGAATGAGAGGGATCTCTGGAATAGAATAAACTTTCATGGACACCACTACCTTTTCTTCATTCTCCTTCATCACAATGACTTGGTCTTGCAACTAAACACACTCTTCATCCTTCGTTGCATTTTCTTCATCCTCATTCGTGCCAACTTGGTCTTGCAACTCAATGAAAAATTTTGTAAACTCATTCAGAAGTTCCTTTAATTATTTTCGGAAGTGCTTGTAATTTTCACGCATTCGATTAACTAAATCTATAAGCTGCAAGATTGATGCAAGAATTTGTTCTAGTAAATTTTCTTCCTGCGGCTTAAACCTTGTTTTGTCCGCCATAAAGGATTGTTGGTTTCTGATGCCAATTGTTATGAACTCTCAATGCAAAACAAAGGGATACTAAGATATGAAAGAGATAGAAATATGAATGGAAATTGTATTGTAGACTTAGAAAATAATCACAACTTCGGATGTTAGGGGTAACTTTAGTCAAAACCGTAAACTGATCCTCAAATTATAGGAAAAAATGGGTTATAAGGCACCGGATGGGAATGCTCTAATGGATATTAGACTGAGAAAATAATCACAACGGGTTGTTCGAGGCATCCCAATTCCTCTATCAAAATCAAGCCTAACAACATTCTATATATTTTTTACAAACCACTACCTTCGGTCTATATAAGGTCATGGGCCAATTTCTGCACACAATAACTAAGGTCATGCCATCGTGGGCCACGTAATGGAGGCCTATCAAGCCTGACCCAACTTAATTGGGTTCATTACAAATCAAAAGGTGATGTTCCTAAATTTATACTTTCCTTTATTTCATTTGCAAATAGTTTATGCAATTTGTTCTTTGATCAATTTAGAAAAATTGAGTATTAATTTTGATTTGGGTTTGCTTAAAACTCTAAGGAAATTGATTGATTTTTTACATAATTTGTACAAATTTCATGCCTTGAAACCCTTCTCCTCCTTTGTTTTTTGAGTTTCCATAATTCATGTAAAGGAATTTGTGAGGGGAAAATACCAAGAAAGAGGAATAAAGAACTTCTAGGAAAATTGTGTTGTTGATGGGATGTCTTTTAATCTCCATTTGTTTAATTGTTATGGGAAGTTTTGTGTTTCAGAGGCTTATTGGTTAAATGGAAACTTTAGACATTTTTGAGAATTTCCGTCTAGGTGTTGCTCGTTGGACTTAATTCCTATACAATTTTGTGCATCTTTCTCTTAGGTCAGGATTGTTTAGACATATGCTTCCAGTTGTTAAAAGAAAGCAGAACAAAGAAACTATTTCACTTTGGCTTGTCGATTTCAATCACAGTAAAGAAAGTCTAATACTTCCAAGTTGAGTGAGACTTTTATGTCTGCAATGATATGGTTGGGTTGCGGACTTCCTAGGTTTTTTTTTTTTTTTTGTCTAAGGACCACACTAGCCTAAAGTTCTATTTGTTTTGTTTGATTAAGCAGTTGAGTTATATGAAAGCTTTCAAGTGGCTTTGCTCCATTGCCTTCAACCTCATATCTCTTGTATGACTTCCAAAGATGAAATCTCCCCTTTCTCCTAAGTCAAAAATGAAAGATAAAACATCTACTGAATTGTAAAAAAAAACCTACCTACCAGTTGGATGCCCTTTTGAAAGATTTATTTTCTCTCATACATAGATGGAGTCAATATATTAAAAGTAAATAAAAAAATAAAATCATCTTCTTCTTTATTTTATAGGGAAAACATAATTTTATATCATCATGAACTGGAAAAATACATAGTCTTTTCAGTCCAAATGAGGTTTTGAATACACGGTGGAACAAAATCCCACCAAACCATTAAATCATCAACATTTCTTGCATATCTAGCAAGTGTAAGTGCTGCAGCATTTGAAAATCTGAAAACATGTTCAATTGGGCATTTCTGAAATCTATGCATCATCTATTGTACATCTAAAACCAGATTTCCCAACAAAGAATTTGATTGTTATAAGTCTTGGACTTCTGTCACCACTAAGAGAGCATCACTTTCAATGATCAAAGGTGCATTTCAAGTGGTAGACATAATTGTAAGCCTCTGAAAATAGCAAGCAATTCTATATCAGAAGATTCTTGAACTGCTACCTCTCTTTTTGTTGTTGTCACGATAACCTCTCTTGCACTATCCCTAAGTGTCACGCCAATCCCATCATGCCCTTGTTCATAAAAAATGGCCCCATCTATATTAAGCTTAAAAGCACCTTGTGGTGGAGGCTACCATTTAAAATTGGGATTCAAACCACATTGAGATCTGGGTTAAGATCATACAATCTAATCCAAAATGTTGCGTCTAATATGGTTATTTTGTTGGGTTGAGTCTCACCCTCGAATTCTTTCATCAAAACCAGGTTTTTGTCGAAAGATCATGGACCTTCCCTTTGCACTTTCCTCTCATCAACGTCATCTTCAAACTCAACTAGCAGCAGGTTGGTCCCCAACTCTTTGAAGGATATCCTCTTTACTGAATGCCAAATCTTTGTCATGGCTTGCTTGAAGGCCTCTTTGTTGTAATACTTATCTGTCACCAATGAGACCATGTGACACTTTACCCCTTTGAGTTTTGAGACACTTTACACCTCTAAGTTTTGAGTCTTCATACAATGAGTCATCAACTAGTAAGACCTCTTGTTCTTTCTCTGACAACGAGAGCCTTTAACAAAGCTCATCAATACTTTCTTCCATATAAAGACCTCTACGATAGAGTGAAAACCAAAAGCAGTAGAAGAAATCCCATTGATGTGGGATGAGGAGACCCTGCACTAAGGCAGGATAGAGAGACCTCTACAAGAGAGGAGCTCAGCTGTAGTTAAGATAGTAGAAATGTAAAAATTACAAACATTAAAAGTACTAACCAAGATTAGATTGGGATCAAGATAAGAATAAGATCATTGGGATTAGGATTGGACATATGAAATGATGCAAAAATCGCGTAACAATTAAAATCACGCAAAAGTCACCCAATAACAGAGTGGAGTTTCGATATCAAAACTCCTAAATTAATTTAGGGTTTGGATTGAAACCCCAAATTAATTTTGGGTTTCAATACAAAACCCTTAATTGATTTAGGGGTTTTGGGTTGAAACTCAATTAAGGATTTTGGATTGAAACCCAAATCAATTTTTTGATTTGAAGTTTCAATCCAAAACCCTAAAACAATTAAGGGTTTCAGATTGAAACCCTAAATTAAGTTAGGGGTTTCAATAGTTTAGGGTTTCAATCTGAAACCCTAAATTTACATGCACATTACCAATTTCTTTTTACACACAACAAACTAACAAATCTCCATAGCACACAATTAACAATCACATCCTCCAACTCCTCAATTCAATTCCATCCTTCATAACTCAACAAAACCCAAAAAAGGAAAAAAACAATTGACTTGGGATCGACAAGATACATACCTTCAGTCCTTCATTGTGACGTATGGCAATCTCATGGTGACAGTGACGGGGTGCAACAGTTGGAGAGAGAGAGAGAGAGAGAGAGAGAGAGAGAGAGAGAGAGAGAGAGAGAGAGAGGGTAGATCTAAGAGAGAAAGAAAGTTAAAAGTGAGAGTTCGAGGGAGGGAGGGACTTGTCGGGGGAGGATCGGTTTACTTTTTTTTTTTTCTCAAGTGGACGGCACCTCCAGGCTTTATTAGAAAGAACCCTCACTTATGACGGAGATAAACTTTGGATCATAAGAAAATCAATACCAAATGACGAATTTAGAAGATAAAACTAAAAATAAACAACACATCTTAGGCTCTAATGTGAGGAAGGCCAATCTTGTCTAACTAAAGCATGCCTTTCAACTTGTGTGGCAAAGAATCAAAACATACATATCTTCTATTAAGCCCCTCCTCCCCCTGACATGCAAGGAAATCTGTCGAACTATTGCCTTCTCTAAATTGGTGCTCAATGGTAAAATGAACATCACTTAGCAAGCCTAACAACTCATCCAAATAATCTCATAAATACCAAGCCGTGCACCTGCGATCAGTCAACCAGTTTACCACCAAACTAGATTCACATTCGATTGCAACCTGTGTGAAACCCATCTCCTTACAAACACCAACTCCAACAATTAAGGCCCTCAATTCTGCCTCATTTTTTGTCGCATGTCCAAAATGAGAAGAGAAAGCTCCTTTGAAATTCCCCCAGTGGTCCCGAAAAATACACCCACCACCACAATTACCCTAGTTACCACGGCAACTTCCATCCACATTCAACTTGATCCATCCTTCTAATGGTTTGAACCAATAAATTAGACAAAATCTTTTCCTAGCAATTGATGAAAGGTACCTCAAGAGCCTTGAGAATCTCTTCATCTCTAGAAGAAAGAGACTAGTTTTTAACCATAAGGATTGAGAGCTTTCTTAACCATACCTTAACTGCTAGCCACACTCCCATTGCCAATTCACGGATACCATCCATCCTAGCCTTGCAACAATATACCTAAAGATGCCATGTGATAATAGACAACAAAATGCCAAGAAAGATACCTCGGTGACTCATCTTCTTTGCATAAGAGAACCAATGCATCACCGTTTTCCACCATGAACTCCCCTCCAGATGAGGAACACCTAGAGCATGCAAAGCAAACTTCAACACTTCAGAAGCAATATCCCCCGAACGTAAGACATGATTCAATGTTTCAGATTTTTCATGTACACAGCCATCACAACGTGAGACAATGGGAATACCCAAAGCCTAGACTCGTGCATCCACAACCAAGCCACCAAACCTGGCTTTCCACATACATATACATACAACAATCTTCTTCGGCAACAGATGGTGCCAAATCCAGTACATGCCTAGTTGCTTAACTCCCTTAATACGAATTTTGTCCCAAGCGCTAGCTGAAGAAAAGTTTATGTCGCCTACAAGTTTCTGAATGGTGATATTGTTTCCCTCTCTACTTGCCACAATTTCCTGCATGATTTCCCTAGCATTTTCCATACCAACCAATTCCACAATATGATCTTCATCCCATCTGCCATCCCCCCAAACATCCTTAATTTGAAGCCTAGCATTAAGCGACCTACATTGACGCTAAGTGGCCCACTCGCAAGCCATCTGTCAAACCAAAATGAAGATCCTCCCTCTTTAACTTTAACTTTCACATTATCTACCACGTCAGGAAGCACACTGATAATCGATCTCCAAATACGAGAAGATGTACTGTGTGCAAACATCACATGTCCATGTTTCACATATTTTGCCCGGAAAAATTGAGTCCACATATTATCCATCGACAGTAGTCTCCATGCAAATTTCATGTGCAACGATCTTTGGACCTTAAAAAAATTTCTAAGTCCAAGACCTCCTTCTTTGAAAGGTTTACACAGCTTGTCTCAAGCACACCACTTCATTCTCAGTTTGCCCTTAAGCTCTCCCCAAAAGAAAGTAGATAAAACTGAATTGAGTTTTTTGAAAACCACCATAGGCACATTTAGAACTACCAAGAGATGAGTTACTATTCTTGAAAGAACATGTTTAAGAAGGATTAGCCGACCACCTTGAGAAAGCAGTTCCAATTTCCATCTTGCCACCTTACTTCGTATATTTTAGATTAGAGGTTCTAAATCTCTTGATGTCAATCGGCCTAATACAAGGGGAACTCCCAAATAAATCATTGGAAACTTTCCTTCCACAAACCCAATCATCCTCATCAAACCCCTCCATCTTGAAGTCACAATAATCTAAAAAAAGTGCCAATTTCTCCTTATTTATCAATTGACCAAACTGCTTCTCATAGACTTCCAGAGTTTTCACAAGCCAACGCACAGAACGCTTCTCACCATCCACAAACACCCAGAGATCATTAGCATAGAGTAAGTGGGACACTAAAGGCGCCCCCACAGGGTGTGAGAAACAACATATTTGACCCTCCTCAAAATTTTTCCGTAGTAGTCTTGACAACACTTCTTCCATAATAATAAACAAATATCGTGAGTGAGGATTACCCTGTAGTAAGCCCCAAGAAGGTTGAAAGAAACCCTTGTATATCCCATTCATCATGATCGAAAATCATGGAGACTTCACAAATTTCATCACTAATCTACAAAACTGAGAGGAAAAACCAAAGCTTTCTAGGACCTAAACCAAGAAGGACCAATTCGTTTGATCATATCCTTTGGCCATATCAATTTTCACCATAATATTTCCGCCATTTACCTTTTTATTCAAAGAATGGACCAATTCCTAGGCTAAGGTAATATTTTCAAAAATACTACGTCCGGGGATAAAAGCCCCTTGCTCATGAGAGATCAACTGAGGTAAGAGTCGAGTCATTCGGTGTACCAAAATCTTAGAATTTTTTTTATAAGCAACATAATTGTAACACCCTGCTCCTTTCTTCCTTCTGACATAAAAAATTACGTCCGATGCAACATTCCGCTCATTCTCTCTAGCGACTACGAGCCCCGTTATGTATACTGAATCTCGATGGCATGTTTTCAAAGATATTATGTGATTTCTAAAGTTAGTTTTATGTTTTAAAGTTATGAGTGTTTTAAATGGGATATTCCCATCGTTATTTAACTAAGTAATATTTTAAATAACTTAATTATAATATCTTTGAAGAGCTCCAAAAATATTATAATTGTGGGAAATCATTTTATTAAATGATTTCAGTTATTTAAAATATTATGTGATTTAAATTATGTTGAGAACTTTAATTTGATTTAATGGTTTTATTCTCTTAAATATATTAACTAAGACTTCATCATTTTATTAATGATGAAGGAATATTATTTTAAATAAATTCTATCTTAATTCCTCTCAGTACTTTTAATTAAATTAATGTTTATGCATGTTAAATTAGTGTTTAAGGTCCACTGTTAGATCATTTTGTAGATCCCAAGACGATGAGTTTTAGAATAAAACACCAACCTCTCTGTCTTTCTCCCTCACTTTTCCCCAGCCCTCTCTCTCTCCTACCTCTCCTTCAGCTTGCACAGCACGTCTTCCTCCCCATGCCCGACTCCTCCACTACACAGCCCGGCGCTACCATGCACAGGCAGTCCTCACCCCCACCACCACCAGCTCCACCTCCCTCCGGTGAGCTCCCCCATCCCGATTTCACTCTCTCAAGCTCTCTTTCTCTCCGCTGGCCGTGTAAAGCCTGAATGGGCTTGTGCTCACTACACCGCGGTGCACCTCCCAACGGCGCCACCACCTCCACGGCAGCTTCCCCTCCCACCGGCCATCATCCTCCAGCAAGCTCAGCCTCCACCATGCAGCCACCTTCCTCCCATGCGAGCACGTAGCTTCCTCCATGCATGACTTCAATCTGCACGCCCCTAGCGCGGCCGTGCGCTACCACCCAAGCCACCGGACACCACCACGAGCACCCCGTAGCCTCCCCCTTCCTCCTCCCTTGGTCCCATGGCCAGTAGCCTCCTCCTACACACACGGTTCCTCCCTCTCTCACACACGGATTTCCTCCTCTCCACCGCAGTGCGCCTCCACCCATGGTGTCTAGCCACTACCTCCAGCCTCCTCCGGCCACCACCGACCCATCCCAACCACCCATAGCCCCGATCTTCCACTCATGCATGCACATTCTCTCTCACTCTCTCATGGCCTCTCTCCCTCTCACAGTCGGTTTATTCTCCACCACCGTGGACCGCCGTGTTGCCACCATCAAGCCTCCATGGCTCACCACGGTGGACAACCATTGTGCATGGCTGACCACCACTGTACACCGCTAGATCCGCCGTGCTACGCCCCTCACCACCATCTTAAGGTCATCATGAGCCCTTCCAAGGCCACACCTAACTATCCAAACGCCTAAACAGTCACTGTACTCGGTGTAGCCGCCCTGTACGACTCTTCCGACGTCATCGACTGTGATAGCTAGCTGACAACGCATGGGTTATCTCGTCGATGGTATAACTCTCTATCCATCATTATTTATGTTAAATGTTGATTGGTTGGTTAGGTTGTGGACTGTGCTATTAGTATTGTGGAGTTCGCTGTGTAGGATGGTGATGTGGTGTGCTATGACGTGAAGTATTGAGCGTAGTTGGAAAGTGTGCTATGTAGTGTTATGGACTGTGCCGTGAAGTGTGGTTGTGGCTTATGTGGTGTAGTAGTGATGTGGGTTGTAGTCTGAGGTGACAAGTGTCGTCGTGTAGTCGGCTTATGGCCGAGAGTAAGTGCGAAGTGGCTGGAAAGTATCAGAGTAATGCAGCGGAAGCATGACTGGACAATGTCACGAAATGACATGGTCAATCAAGAAGTGGTGCTGTGATGAGTTAGGATGTATATGAGGTGACGTGACAAGGTCACGGTGTAGCTTGGGAATAGTCTCGAGCTATATGGCGTGACGTAAGGTGTAGTTATAAATGGAGTCCTGTCATGTTAAGTGTTGAGATGAACTGTCAAAAGGGATGGATAGCATGAAGAGTCCTGCTGCAGAGTTAAGAGAAGGTTGGTATCGAAGTATGGCGCTTGTCCGTACGAGCCAATGACCACTGTATTATATGTTGGTCTTAGGTGATAAAGGGGTAAGGTACATGTGTAATCTGGTTAAACACATGTGTCGGACGGATTTACCATATGTAATGGGTAATCTATCCTAAGCATGGTTACACGGTGCTTAAGCCTCAGAGTTGACTTAGAGTCGTGTGGCGTGTATGGATAGTCATGAGGATTAGAGTGAGCTAAGATACATGAAGGTAATGACGAGTGTACTGTCTAGAATTGGGATGCATGACTTAGTCGGTTAGAGCCATGCATCGAAATGTGATTGATAAGAAGAATAAGACAAAGGTCTTAGTGTCTTAATCCTAAGGTGAATCATGGGTTTACCCTAGTGAATAAGTACTCGAAGAAGAACATTGAGGTTGAAAGAGGTAGTGATCGTAAATAGGTCCCCGAAGGTCTTATCATAGTAAAGGACATGTAAAAGTACGTGATAGAAGGATATTATTTCAAGTAAAGCGTAGTTCTATTTCTAGTTCATTTGCTTATACACTAGATAGAGAATGACGCTAAGGTTATGCATGTGCATGTAGGTTGCCATCTGACACGTGCATAAATGGACTACACGGTATGAAAGTAGCATGGAGTCTAGGTAAGTATTATGTTTATGCCCTTCTAGAGTTTTCCAAAAGATATCAAAAATGAAAAAGAAATGCTTCCCCCCCCCCCCCC
>QEOT01008566.1:336405-793290 GCA_003123785.1 Pterocarya stenoptera | reverse complement strand
AAAAAAAAAAAACTTTACGAAAGAAAATGAAACGTTTTATGAAAATGCATGCAAAGTATAACGTTTTAAAGTATAAGTATGTATGGCCCTCCTTGGCAGCCCCTTTCCACGCAACCAAAGTATTAATTATACGCATGTGAATGGATGACTATACGCAATATCTATTGTATGTATTTTCCACGAAAAGACATCTCATGAAAGATGATTTTCTGGCTCACGCTCCCCCCCCCCCAAACGGCGTTTTCTCATGAAATGACTATTCAAGGAAAAAAAAAGAAAAAAAAAAATGAAAGCTCATGCTCATGCACATGAAATGAATGAAAGCTCTAGCTCTTTAAAGCTTACATGAATGAATGAATGAAAAGAAAGAAAGGCATGAAAGTATGAATGTATGAAAATATGTAACAGCCATATGAATGAAAGAGGTACCCAATGAATGAATGGGCAGATTTTAATGCCAGGTAGTAGTAATTGGTAGTGTACCCAGTGCGGTACCCTGACGGAATCCAACCTGTGGCCACAGGCAAATCCATTGGCCATAGGGCTGCTAATCCTAGCACGCAGGGCGTAATAGTGTGCACCGGTCTATGAAAGTGAAAAGAAAAGAATGTATGAATGCATGACATTCTTCAAGAAATGAATGAACTGATGGGAGAAACGTTGTACGAAAAGAAAACCATTTTCTTTTAAAGAAGAAAATCCCGTCCAGTAATGTTTCCAAAGGAATGCATGTATGCATGTACGTATAGTATGTATGGAATGATAAATGCATGACTGAAAACCTATGTTGCTATATTTTAACTGTATGAAGTAATGCTTACTGAGTATTCGACTCATTTTAGTTTTTTATGTGTGCCCCTCCCCCCACAGGAACTGAATGAGCAGTATGCTCAGGAAGGACACGGCCAAAAGGGGAAGAGTACGGAAGTTTAGGCATGAGGGTTTCAACTACACGAGAGGCCTTTTTATTTTAAGATTTATGTTTTCCGCTGTAAACCTCTTTTATTATAAAAGCACATTTTATTTTATAACATAGAGTCTTGTAGCCTGGGTATGGAAGTAAAAGGTTTTAAATCGAACGGTAATTCCCGTTACCTTTTCTAAAATATTTTGTAACAAGTCCCACCTTAAGGATGGGCGTTACAATAACACAGACTAATAGGCCTGAATTTGTCAAAGCTTTTAGGCTCCTTTACTTTTGGAATCAAAACAATATAAGAAGTAGAATAAAATCGAGGCAAAGGACTAGTACTCGAGAAAAAATCCATGGCTGCTGCCATCATATCCTCCTTAACAATATCCCAACAACTCAAATATAAAGCCGACCCAAAACAATCCGATCCAGGCATACTCTCTTTCGGGATGGACATCAAGGCTTCTTTAACCTCCTCCTTTGTTGGAACATGGCCAAGCGATAAATTTTCCTCCACTGAAATTGACTTCTCTATGGTAGGTGATAGATCCACTTGCTCTACTGGGAATTGAAGGAAAAGATTGAAAATAATTAGCCGCCCCGTGATGAACCTGCTCCGGTGACTCCAAAATGCTGCCATTCTCGAGAATCATGTGAGAAATAAGCTTGTTCTTCCTCCATTGATTAACAATGGCATGAAAAATTTTGCATTTTGATCGCCTTCCATGAGCTACTTTTTCTTGGCCAACTGCGACAACCTTGTTTCTTCATATTGTTCCCAAGTGTCCAGCTCAAGTTTAGTGATGAGATAGTCACACTCTATATCTAGATCATATCCACCTTGCAAGTGACCTTAATGTTTTGGCTAACATAGCCAAATACATTCCTATTCCAAGCCCAGAGAGTAACTTTAGTTCTCTTTAATTTTTCCGCCAACCTCAACAGACCTGACGTCTAAACTAGTTCATTCCAAGCCTCCTCCACACACTTCTTAAAATCTGCATGGCCACACCACATATTTTGATAATGGAAAGGATGAGGGCCGTAACTTACCACAATATTTTGAAATCAAATGATCATAGGAGAATGATCAAAAGACTTCCTCTCAAGATATACCAAGTACGCAGTGGGGAAACTAGCCACAAAAGGAGTATTTATAAGAGTGCAATCAAGCCAATCCCAACTTCTCATATGACCCTCATGGCCATTACACCATGACAAGCACCGTCCCATTACTTGAAGGTCCAATCGACCACATTTATCCAAATAAACATTAAACTCCTCCATGGAAGAGAGAGGCCTAGATTACCACCAACTCTTTCCCTATTCTCCCTTATGACATTGAAATCTCCCACCACAATCCATGGAGCGTCTGTGCAATATACTTCCTCTAAACTTTGCCATAACACTCAGCGCTCAAATTGACTACACTTTGCATAAACAAAAGTTATTAAAACCTTATCCTCACCATTTCGAAACTAGCCAGTGATCATCTGGTTAGTCATGTTCACAACCGGTTAGTCATGTTCACAGCCTCCAAGTTGCATGTCTCACGCTAGAAAACCCACATCTTGCCCTCCATATCCGCATTGCTACAATATTTCAAGAGCCCCAAAGAACAGGACATTTTACGAACATCTGAAAAAGGTTTCGATATCTTTACAATCGCCACACTAAACTTCGTCACCATACATTTCAATCTATTCCTGGAATTGCCTAACACACACACACACACACACACACACACATTCCACACCAACATGCTTTCAGTCATAGGTTCAATTTAGATGGAGGGGATTAAACCCATTGAGAGTGATGCACCGATTGTTTCATGACTTCTTTCAATTGAGCTAGTGGCTCATGCAGATCGGGATCAGAGTCATAAATCTTCTCCTTAGAAAGAGGTTGTAAACTACCCCCTTCCTCAAGATCAAAGTTAAAATCTGGAAAATGTACATTTTCTTCTTCTTCTTCTTTTGATAGTGAAAAAACTTCATTTCATCTAGGTATAAAACCCTTAAGAAAGTGTACAATAGTGTTGATCAATGAAAATTATATTCTCAATTAAAGGAGGAACTTTATTCCACCAAATATTCATATCTTCAATGGACCATGCATATCTTGCCAGTCGATGAGCAGCCTCATTAGTGGATCTGTTGCTATGCTGGAGTGTACAATAAGGGAATCTGAGCATTAATCTTTTAATATCAGCAACCATTGATCTAATTGAAGCATTAGAATCAGTCACCTTGTGAACCTCATCCACCAAGAATAAGCAATCACTTTCCATAACTAGATTAGAAATTCCCATATTTAAGCATAACTGCAGATCTCTCAACAAAGCCACTGCTTCCACTTGCTCTGGTTCCAGTTGCACAGATTCCGCTCTACTTGCTGCCATTAGAACATTCCCTATATGGTCTCTTAAGATAACCGTCAAACCAGCTTTATTCAACTAAAAAAATAGTGCCCCATCTACATTGAGTTTGAGGGAATCCTAAGGTGGTGGAGACCATTGATATTGCAAAAGAAGTCCCCTCTGATGTGCAGCATTATTTGACTTCAATTTCTTTGAGAAGGCAAATCCAATAACTTGTTGAGTTGGTAAAGAAATTTGGTCATGGACCATCTTATTTCTTCTAAACCAAAATCCCCAAGCCATTCAAAAGAAATCTGTTACCTCATCAATTGACCCCTTCGAGAATATTTCCATTGTTGTTGAGATGAAGGAACTAAAATGGAAGTTGTGCAGTAAGACAGCAAATTTCTTAACCCACATCTCATGACTAGGAGGCCATAACAACAAAGCATGGGTTAAGTCTTCCATCTGGTATTGGTAGAAACAACATTGACCACTTATATCAAGCTTTCTGTTAATATGATTGGCCTTAGAGGGCAAGCTCTCCTTACATGCTCTCTAGGCAATGATTTTAACCTTCTGGGGTATTTTTAAGTGCCAAAGAGCATTCCAAAACTTTTTCATAAAAGCACCATTCGAGGGCTCACCACAATCAGGTACTATACATGATTTAAAGAATCTGTACACACTTTTAACAGAGAAGTTACTTGACTTTTCATGCTCCCACATCCATTAAAAAGAAATCCGTTACCTCAACCATTTTGATGAAGAACATTGTTGAGGTGCTTCATGTTTACAAATAGATGGGGGCTTCGGAGAGGATTGAAAGTGCCTACAAAAAAGCCCAAGTAATTAAATATGTTTCATGTAAGGAATATGAATACTGATGAATTCATATAAAGGGCTGACAATGGATTACCTTTCAATTATGGGAGAGTGACCTACATAAAAATTGCGCTTCGTGAATTTTGTTCTATTACCACGGGTTTTCAAAATGTTCAATTTATCTATGAAAGATAGATAATAGTAGCAAAGCTGGTCGTTTGTAATAGCTACTGCACACTCTGCTGTTGTTTGAACAAACCCTTCCACATCTTGTTTATACGTTAGCCATATCCCACACATTTGAGTCTCCACACTTGAGATGTTGCATTTAACTGTAGCTTTAACATGACTCCATTGATTTAGCTTGTTGGGAAGAATCGTTGTTGATATGTAATGTCGACAAGTAATTGGTCTAAGTTCAGCAATATGGATCTAGGGATGCTAAGGACTAGATCAGGTTTCAAGCAACCTTCATTGCTATCCAAATGAAGAATGCAACCGACAGGAGTTTTTGGGTTTGAATTGTTACGAGAGTCAACTGGACAAGTCAAAAAAGCACATACAACAAATCCCATCCAACTCTCGTTATCATACAAATTCAGTGGAAGGTGGATTTCTATTGAGGTTCCACCATTTTGATTGTTGAACCATGATGGAATTTCACCTTGAGGAAAGAAATATCCATGATAATCTTTTTGGAGCCCTTGTAACATAAAGAATTATGGAGACTTAATGTTCAATATTTTTGTCTGTGTGTGTGTGTGTGTGTGTGTGTGTGTGTGTGAGAGAGAGAGAGAGAGAGAGAGAGAGAGAGAGAGAGAGAGAGAGAGAGAGAGAGAGAGAGAAAGAGAGAGAGGGAGAGACCTCATAGAGTGTTGAAGACATATCAGTCTCAAGCTTTCATTTGAGAAATATGGTTGATGTTTCCAAATTGTAGCCTTGGTTCTCTGCCTTTGTGGGGTGAGACTTAATGTTACTAGAAAAACTCGAATCCATTGAAGTGCGTCCTTCTGTTTGATGTGAGAATGGTTATAGTTGTGTACAATCTTGTTCCAATATTTCTTTATGAAAAAGACCCCAATTGTCAAAAAATGAGACCTGGAAGGGGAGTTGTAATTGCATAAGATCTCCCGAATCTTAGGTAGAAAGGAAACGAAGACCACAATTGTTCACAATCCAGCCAGACCAATTGCTCATAATTGAAACCTCTATGTGGTTGCAGTATTGTATTCTATCTGGAAGCCACCAAATTGGTATATAGAATAGCCAAATAAATCCATGTAAATGTAACCACTTGAATTCTTGCTTGGCAGTGCGGTATACATGGATAGGTCTCAAACTATCTATATTCATGTAAACAATGATGAGATTTTTCGCACCAAAATTATCACATAGTAGTGTGGGTTGTCCAGATAATGGCAGACCAAGTTCCTTGAATAATGAGAGAAGCCATGATGTCTCGGAGGCTGCATTTGCAAGAGCTCTATATCCTGCTTCAGTGGATGAACATGCTACTGTCCTTTGCTTCTTTGAACTCTAGGAGATAGGATTTACACCAAGAAAACTAATATATGTGGATGTGGAGGTCCGATCATCAAAGCTGCCCGCCCAATCCGCATTAGAGTATGTGAGAAGTTCAAATTTGAAAATTTTCCTGATGTGAAATCCATGAAAGATAGTGTGCTTTAAGTAATGAAGAAGTCGCTTTGCAGCTGTCCAATGTGTCACTGTAGGCTTATGCATAAACTGTGAAAGTTTATTTACTGAGAAAGAGATATCTGGCCGGGTGAGTGACAAGTATTGAAGGGCACCAATGCACTTCTAAAATCTATACTATTGGTGGATGAAGTACCATCAACCAATTTGAGAGGCGTGGTGGTGGACAATGGGGTTGAGATATCTTTAGCACCAATCATATTGGTTTTGGACAGGAGATCCCGAATGTACTTGTGTTGGGACAAAACAAAAGTCCAGATTTTGTGGAAATAACCTCCATTCCCAGGAAAAAATGGAGCTGCCCCATGTCCTTTAAAGAAAACCGATTGCCAAGTTGTGCAATAATCTTAGACACAAAGCATGTGTTATTACCAATGATAACCAAATCATCCACATATACTAAATAGCATATAATAGAATTCTGACGATATATGAAGAGAGATGAGTCAGCTTTTGAATTCTGAAACCCAAGACCCATAATTGCCAACTTAAGAGCTGAATACCAAGCTCTTGGGGCTTGTTTAAGGCCATAGATAGCCTTACGTAGCCTACACACATGATTTGGCTTGGTAGTATCTTTGAATCCTGGTAGTTGTATCATATACACAGTATCAGTCAAATTACCATGCAAAAAATCATTGTTGACGTCTAATTGTTTTAGTGACCACCCCTGCATTATAGCCATTGTCAGGACAGTCCTAATGGTAGTTGGTCTCACAACTAGGCTGAAAGTTTCTTTGTAATATAACCCTTCTCATTGATTAAATCCCTTAGCCACAAGCCTCACTTTAAAGCGATCAACTGAACCATCTGGTTTTCATTTCAAACGAAATACCCATATGCACCCAACAGGATTACAATTTTTGGGTGGGAAAACAAGATCTCTTGTACCATGATGCATGAGTGTCATGAGTTCATCTAACATAGCATGTCTCCAGTGAGGTTCGCGGAGTGCTTGTCCCACACAGGTTGGTTCAATGGTTGATGGGAGTGGGTGTTTGGTCACAGAGTTTAATTGTTTAGGTTTATGAATGTTATTCATTTACCGAGTGGTCATTGTGTGTGTTCGGTGAGAAGGAGGCAATGGAGGGTCACTGGAATGGCCATCATGGACGACTGTGTGTTTTGAGACTTGAGTGGTGTATGAACATGAGTGAGAAGGCACATGTGATTGGGAGAAATTAGGGCATGTATTTAGGGATTGCATATCTCGATAAAGAGAAGAAGAGGAGTCGGAGCAGCTACCTAGTGGTGCTGCGAAAATGGCGTTTACTCTCGGTGGCACTGGCGATGATTGTAGTAGAGACTGCAAAGACATGAACAACACGGCTGGCACAGACGAAGAGGACATGGTTGGTGCCTGTGTTTCGACTGAGTGAAGAAGAGGATGAGTTTGACTTTCGTCAAACAGAACGTACCAAGATAGAAATAGTTTTTGGGCTTTTGGGTCAAAACATTTGTACGCATTCTAGGTTGGGGAATAGCCCACAAACAGACATGGAGTTGCCTTGGGCTGCAACTTATGTGTGTTATAGGGCTTGGTAAGAGGAAAGCATAAGCACCCAAATTTTTTGAGTTTAAGGTAGTTTGGTGGCTGATGACATAATGCTTCAAAGGGGGATTTGTTATGTAGGAGGGGTGTTGGCTGTCTGTTTATAAGATAAGTTGCCGTTGAAAAAGCATAACGCCAATATACGAGAGATAAAGATGCATCACATAAAAGGGTAAGGCCCATTTCTACCAAATGAGGATGACGGCGCTCGGATACATTATTTTGTTGTGGTGTGTGAGGAGCAGTGGTGTAATGACTTATGCCATGTATAGAAAAATATTTTTTTTAAAGCAACAAATTCACCACCATTATCCGAGTAGATACTTTGATTTTGGATTGAAATCGATTCTTAACAAGGTGTTTTAAATTGAGGAAATATCATGCTTACTCCAGATTTTGTTTCCATTGGATAAAACCAGATATATTTCGTAAAATGATCAACCAAAATCAAATAATACCTTGAGCCATCAACGCCAATCATATTTGAGGGACCTCAAACATCAGTGTAAATTAAATCAAGTGGTGCATGGCTTTGAAAACTGTTGGTCTGAAATGGTTGTTTATGCGCTTTATTGATGGAACAATAGGTACAAAGATGAGAACCATGTTCTTCTTTTTTTATTGGAAGTGAAAAACTGTTAACAAGGTGATGAATGATTTTTTGAGATGGATGTCCGAGACGTTTCTGCCACCCATTTATTGAGGTCCATTCATGCACATTTGCAACCATTTTTGGAGAAGCTTTCACCAGTGATTCCGGGAGAGTGTAATCACCATTTTTACATGCACCTTTGAGTAGAACCACCCCCGTGATCTTGTCCTTAATAAGGAAAAACAAGGGATGAAATTCAACAAAAACATCGTTTTGTGAGATAAAGTGATGGACAAAAATGAGATTTTTGCAGATATTAGGAACACAAAGGGTGTCATTTAAATGAAAAGTGTGTGTGGATTGACTCGTTCGAAAATGAGCAACACAAAAGGCTATCCCAAGTGCAGGAGCGTGTCGCGTAGTAATTAGGAATAAATTCCTAGATCGTCTCCACAGGAAAAGTGCTAAAAATAAACTCGTGTAAAATGATGGAAATATTTACGATGAGAGAATAAAAATAAAAAGTGATGATATGTACAATGGATGAAAGAGTGCAATGAAAAGAAGATTTTACTGGTCGTGAACCAGATTCATTTTTGGTTGGCTTTGAGTGTTTTGGATGCAGTGATGAAAATTAAAGAAATTAAAGTGCAAGACAGTGAATTTAAATTGCTGAAAATTAAATGACTGAAATTTAAAAGAGCAAGAAAATTAAATGACATAAAAATAAATTGCAGAAAATAAAAGTGCAGAAAAATAAATGATAGAAAATTAAATGACAATAAAATAAAAGTGCAGGAAATTAAATGACATAAAATAAAAGTACAGAAATTTAAAGTGCAGAAAATAAATAACAGAAAATTAAATGACAATAAAATAAAAGTGCAGGAAATTAAATGACATAAAATAAAAGTGCAGAAATTTAAATGACATAAAATAAATGACAGTAATTTAAAGTGCAGAAAAATAAATCATCATAAATTAAAATAAAAAAATAAAATTAAAAGTGGAGACTACAGATGAAGGAGGACAGCTCGGTAACAATAGTTGGTCTATTAAGCTCTCAACTGCATCACCGAACTCCCTCACTTCATCTGCACTTTCTCCAAAACTGAAAAAACTGCATACTACTCCTAACTATTCTACTGGGTATCTAACATCCACCACTCCTACTGGGTATCTAACATCCACCACCCTTTCTTCGTCCGCTTACAAGCCTTTATATAGGCTTCAAAACCTTTGCATATGTCTGTGCTTAGCTGCCCATGTGCGTGATCAATCTTGTTTCACATATGCAGAGGAATCGACTTTCCAGTTCATCTCCCACTGCCAGCGTTCCTCTTCATTTTTTTTTTCTTTCCTTTTCTTCCCACATGCAGCGTCTGTCACCTTTTTCTTCTTTCTTCTTTGTTTTCAGTCCCACTCTTTCTCTCTCTTTCTTTTCTTTTCTTTTTGCTTTCTCCGTATGTCTGCTGTCTTAAGCTTTTCATTTTTTTTTCTTTCTTCTCTTCCCGCATGCAGCATCTGTCTTTGTTCGTTGCTCTCCATGTGTTTCCTTTTCAGTGTTTCATCCCAGCGTGCATGCGTGAATTTTTCCTTCCATGATTCTCACTCACTCCGTCTCTCTTTCTTTTCTTTTTTTTCTTCTTTCCTCTTCCTTTCTTTCTTCTTCTTCTCCCACCCAGTTTCTTTTCTTTTCTTTTCTTTCTGCTTCCATCTGTGCCTTCATCATGCGTCCCGTAGGTGAAATGAGAGAGCCCGAGAGATAGAGATGCAGGTAATGGCCGAGCTGGTGGCTTCGGAGGAGGAAGTTGCTGCGCTGAAGGAGATTGGGCACGGCTGGGCAGTTCACAGCTGCTGCGATAGTGCAGCGTAGAGGAGCTGCCCTGCATGATCATAAATGAGAGGTGGAAGTGCTCTGTTTTGAAGATGTAGATCAGGGGCTTCTCGGTGACGACTGATTTGCATGGCTATGCTTGCTGGGCAGTGGCACACGGTTGTATGCGCGTGGTGGCAGTGCAGCTACGGTGGCAGTGCACTACGACTGCATGGAAATGGAGGTGTAGCTCGCATGGACGTGTTTGAGGATGGTTCACGGTTGGTGGAGCACTGGGCATGCTTGATGGAGGAGCACAAGGCGTGTAGGAGTGCTGTTGGACTTGGAGGGGTGCTGCAGGCGAGGCCGAAGGTTGAAGATAACACGAACGTGGGGTTGCTGGCCGTGAGGCTTCTGGACAAGGCGAGGCGGTTCATGGCCGTGTTCATGGTGTTTCTGTGGACGTGCGGAAAGTATAGGATGGCTCTCAGTGGTGGCTTGAAGCTGTTGGGCACGGCGGAACTGTAGCTTGAAGATGCAGGCGTCAGGTTGAAGATGACGCAAACGACGTGTCGTTTGTGTCCGTAGACAAAACGACATGTCGTTTAGCAGAGGACGACATTCAATTACAGAGTAAAACGACAAGTCGTTTACATCAATTGACAAAACGACCTGTCGTTTAGCATACGACAGTTTTGCATTTTAGAGATAAACGACATGTCGTTTTTCTGTTTAAGAAAAAAACTACATGTCGTTTAGAAAGATCTGTAAAACAGAAAATAAAATCAAATTAAAAAATAATAAATAAAAAAAATAAAATAAAATAAAAAGTTAAATGAAATAAAACAGGCAGAATAATTAATAATATAAAAAAATAAAAATAAAATAAAACTTAGAAAAGGAAAATAAATAAATAAATAAAATAAAAGTAGACTAAAATATTAAAAGTGTGTTGTGCATGTGAAGAAATTATTGCCCAAATAAATCACAAGTTATAAAATCAAGCATAAACTATGCTTTTAATCAAGTTAAATCACAATTTGGATTTATGCCTCTTAATTAATTTTTTCATCTAAAACCAATGATAAAATAATAAAACAATTAAAAATATATTGGTTTTAAATGTGTAAAATATGCAATAATGCAGCTCAATCATGGATGATTGGAGAACCAATGAACCAACGTGTAAGACATGCAAACCTGAACTGTCACCTATGACAACTTCATTAGTGCCGTCATACTCGGAGTGAATAGATAAATTGGCCAAATCACCAATAATGTTGTGTGAAACTTTAGAATCAATAAGCCATTTTGTATCTGTTGAAGGCGAAGTTGTGACATAATTGGTAGTGGGCTCAGCAATATGCAGATGCGGACAATATTTCGAAGAGTGGCCCAGTACATCACATATTTAGCACTTCGGGGTATATTTTCACTGCCCATTGGACCTTTTGGAATTAGTTGGGCCTCCAAATGGGCGATAAGAGCCCTGGTTAGAGTCTTGCCTTGAAGAGCCCCCATTTCGGCGAGACCTATTTTTGAAGTGGCCTTTAGAGTTTTGGCCGCCGGATGAGGAACCAAATCGTTGAGTGGAGTAGTTGGCCGACGCAACCAGTTGCTGGGTGGTGGTTTCAAGACGACGAAGGTAGCCATCATGCCCAACGAGGAGATCGTGCAGTTCCTTGAATGCTAGTGACCTTTCCCGTGCATGTATGGGTGCTGCGATTTCATGAAAATCGCTTCCCAGTCCATTGAGAATGTACAAATTAAATCATCATCAGCAATGGGATGATCTATGAGGGAGATTTCATCGGCAAGAGCCTTGACAGTGTGCAAATATTCTTGAACCGTCTGTGTCCCTTTCTTAATTATTATAAGCTCCTCCTTCAATTGCATGGCCCCAGTGCAAGGTTTACTCGCATACAGAGTATGCAATTTTTGCCATGCTTGTTGGGATGTTTTTGCAGCGGAAATGAATGTGGTGATTATGGGGGTAGTGGATGCCAAAATGGCACTTAGGATAAGTTTATCTTGTCTTATCCAGTGGGTTTTCTGTAGATTGTAGTGGAAGAATCACTCGGAGGGGGGGGGGAGGATTGTCACCTGTAACCTAATCAAGTAGATTATATCCAATTAGGAGGGCTTCAAACTGGGCACGCCATTGAGGAAAGGTTGATGGTGTGAGTTTTTCGGTCGGGGATGGTGGAGTGGAAATCGGGTGGTGGGTGTTTTCAGAGGTAGGGATAAAGTTCTTGTGGGAGGAAGACTCTCCTAATACCATGATGAGATTTGAAAGTTTTCACACTTCTGTATTGCTGCTCTGTTTTGAAAAATATTGCACACACACATTACAAGAGTTTGTATGGAAAATAAATACACGTTTACAAGAGCTATTCTAAGTAAGTTTCCTAGAATTAAGGCTATCAGTTACAGAATATAAACATAGAAAGTAATAGCTATTGCATCCTTGAACTGAGGCTAAGAATCTGCAGTCACTTCTGTTGCTTGATTTGTGGGATTTTCTTGATTTGAGGATGCTTCTGTTATTAAAAAAAAAAAAAAACATATAAGGTGGTGAGGAATTTCTGATTCCAGACTTTCAAGAAATTCAATTTAATTCTCTTGGATTGTAAATGAAGCACAAATAAGAAGTCCCGCCCATTTAGAATCATTATGCATATTTGTAGGTAGCTCGATCGTCACTGAAGGTCCTATGCCTTGATAGGTTAAGAAGTTTGGAATCTTACTAATTGGAGTGAAACAGTGATCACTTGAAAAGAAGAAATGAAATTCCTGAAGAATAGAAAATAAATGGCTAGTAAATAATGATAATAAATAAATAAATAAATAACCATCATAAGAGAGACAATACATAAACATAAAAATCCTACTAAGTTTTTATTTGAAAGTGAAGGATTTAAGTGGAAAATAGATGGACATTCAAACTAACCTTCCTGGGATTATGTAGAAACTTTATACATCTTCTCATCTTTTGGTTCAGTATGTTGGGATTTAAGTCATGGGAGCTATCACTTTTGCAGGTTTCCTCCTCATCATCAATACGACATTGCTTATTACTCCTATCCTCATCTCCTTCGAACTCATGACTGAAGAGCCTGGAATAGTGAGGACACGTGGCTGCACATTGAGCTATTGTTCCAACTAACTCTGCCATGTTGTCCAAATATACAAGTTTGTGCCCACACTTTTGCTGAATCAAGTCTTGACTACCACTGTAAAAGAAGGCATGCAAGCGATCGCATTCATTCAAACTTTCTGAAAACAAAGCAGCACGTAGAATATACGATAGCCAAATGAAGCTCTTGTTTCCGAAATTGGTATTTACAAAATGGGAAATTATCATCTCCAAGCCTGTGTTGCTTGCCAAATTACACGCGAGGGTATAAGGAATTTCTGTGCCGGCCGGATTGTCGTGGATGAGAGGTTCATTATTCTTGTTGACAGTGAGAACAACACATAGAGCTATTCCAATCCAATCAGAGTTTTTATTCAAATTTTGAGGTAGATCTCACGAAACAGAAGATGAATGTAAAGAAAAGAAGCATGAAGACACTACACAAGTACACTGCAGCATACAGAGAACACCATGCAGCAAACAAATTGATGAAAAGCACAATGCAGCAGAAGAAAAGTGTAAAGCACTGGCACAGAAAAGTAAAACAACAAAAGGGAAGCATGGGGCAACATGTCAACTTAAAAGCTGCACTGATTATGCACAAAAGAAAATAAAGTGATGAAAAGAAACAAGGAAACAGACTGTAGTAGATTTCTTGTAAAACGGTAGAAAATAAAAAGTTAACTTTAGGACTCTTCTTTTCGATCTTTTGTTTTCCTTCTGTAATGTATATATAAGGATGTAGCAGAACCTTGTAAAAACTTAACTCAATGAAATGAGATTCAGCCTTTCTCCATATTGAAGTTCCATCTCAATTCTTGTTTTACTTTTAACAGTAGATGGAATGGTACTGATGAACCACCATGACAGCAGAAGTATTCCGGAATCTCAGATTGCAGAAAACAAGTGTTATAAGGATGGAATTTATTAATTTGGGTGTCCTGCAAAATAGAAATTAATGAAGTCCACAAAATTGTAATATTGAAGCTGTATTCAATAATATGAGAGAGAGAGAACCTGAAAGTGATTTAGAACCAAATTCACAGGAGAGGCTTTTACAGGATCTCCTTTGCTGAGTTCATGCAAATATGCTGCTCCAGCCTGAATAACATTGGAATTCGAATCTTTTGAATCCCTTCCAGAAATTATTTGAGTCAGGCATTTCTCAAATAAGTCATAATTCTGTTCTTCACTGTTTGATGGAAGCTTTTCCGAGAATTGATTCCTCCTACATTTATTCAGATAAATTAATGAGAAATAAAAATAAATAAAACATATCAGTACTCAAGCTTAATGAGCCTGGCTCAATATTCATTTAATTCAATTGTTTAAGCGAAAGAACCTTTCCGTTGAGAAGTAACCAATAGGAGGGGGCCTTTCATGATTTCCTGGTAATATTGGATTGCACTCAGTACTTGATGCAGCCTGATCATAAACATAGTTTGGCAGATTATTGACTTGATATACAAAACTTCGGAGATAGCTTTGACGGTGGATTTCCGGGACTCCTTAGTACGCAGTCTACTATTGTCTGGACACACCCTTCCAAGTCTTGCTCATATACTAGACGGATTCCACACATTACAACCTCCATATTTTGATTGTTGGTTCCAAATGAAGCTCGGATCTTGCTCCGTTGATTCAACCTTTAGTGAAAAAGACACGAGGTATGTGGAACAGAAAAAGTCTAATTGGCCCAGCAACGATCGTGTCTGGGGTTGGGGGGAAGACAAAAAGGCATTCTAGATCATCATCATATGCATCCAAATGACCAAAGATGTTGTGAGAAACACTTTCTGGTCGCGGATAACATATCTAACATACGGCAAATCCCATCCATCCCTTGTCATCATATATATTCGGAGGCAGGTCGACCTCAACTACAGGCCGCATACCATGAAGTGTGAACCATAGTGAAGATGCACTTAAAGGAAAAATATACTTGTGCATTTTGTTTTGTGCGTAGTTTACCTGTAAAACATAGAGATATATATCACGATGAGAGACACAGAGAGAGAGAGAGAGAGAGACCTCATAGCATCTGAGAAGCAAGGATTGAAGTAGTGTTTTCAGACGGATGGTCGAATCACTGTCAATGCAGCCTTGGTCCTCAACCTAAAATGAACTGCTTGAATTCTTTGAGTTACATTCTAAGATTTCATTTGAGGTAAAACCTTTATCCAATAAATTGGACCCACTAGATTCTACTTCACCAACATTCTCTGCCGAAGCCAGGCATACAAAGTGAAATCCGTAACCACTTCGCCTAGAGCTCTAGAATTTGAAATGCCCCTTTCCATCGCAAATTTGCACCTTCATAAATCGACTTCCAATCGTAATTGAAACCTCAATGTAACTCCACGATCCACCTCATTTGACTTTTTTTTAAACCAGATGTGTGGTACATATATCCAATATCCTGCTGGCGTAACAGCGAGGCATTTGGGGAATCCTTTCTCTAGGGTTCTTTTAGAGGACCCTTTTTTTTATTTATTTTATTTTTTATTTTTATGGAAGAGTCAGGCCACATGTCAAGTGACCACCGTCCCAAATTTATTAAAACCCTCACTTGTGGCGGAGGAACACCAAATAACAAAAGACCACTAGAAATTCAAACACCAACACAAAACCTAACTCCAAAGACAAAGAGAAAGACCAGAACCCACTCGACATCAACAAACATCCACCAAGGACCTAGGACCTAAGACCTCAAAGAAGGGAGGCCTAATAAATCCACCTTTAAAATACCTTTGAGCTTCCACGGAACATCATCAAAATTGATCCACGTACCAGACTGATGACTCGAAGCCAAACAAGCAAAAAAGTCAGCCCCTGAATTTCCTTCCCTGTAAACATGATTGATCTTGACTTCCAAATTCGACAAAATCTCTTGAATTTCATCCCAATAGTCTTCAAGATACCACAAGCCACATCTCCCTTTTGCCAACCAATTAACAATCAGTAAAGAATCAAGCTCAATCTCAATTCTATGCAAACCCAACTCCTGACAATGATTCAACCCATGATAAAGAGCTAATAGTTCCGCTTCATTATTAGAGTCGTAAGCCAACTCCTTAGCAAAAGCCAACCTCAAATAGCCCGATCATCCCGAATAAGGCCACCCGCCCCCATGCAACCCGGGTTGCCTAACGAACTCCCATCAACGTCCAAAATTCTAACGTCCCCACTTTCCATTTTTGTTTGCCATCCTTCAAGCTGGCTCCGAATCCTGTGCATAAGCCCATCAAAATGACTAACTTTTAGCCTTCCTGAAATCAAAGGCACTCCTAAATATTTCACCGGAAAAGAGCCCTCTGAGAAAGAAGAAATTCTCAAGGCACTCCTTTTTTGAGCACTCGTAAAATGTTTAGGGAAGAACATAGAAGACTTCTCTCTGCTCACAACCTAGCCAGACCAATCTTCATACTGAGCAAAGACATCCCTGATAGCTCGAAGTGAGGACTTCCCACCATTAGCAAACACAACAATGTCATCAGTATACAATAAATGTGATATAAGAGGAGCACCCCGAGGGTGAGAGAATGGAATAATCCTCCCATTGCCAACCTTATGCTTTAGCAATCTGGATAAAACTTCTTCCTCAAGAATAAACAAATAGGGAGATAAAAGATCCCCCTACCTCAAACCACGCCCATTGGGAAAGAAACCTTTCATTGTGCCATTTATAACCATAGAGAACCATGGAGTGGAAAAATAATGTTTGATTAATTCACAAAACCGAGTGCCAAAGCTAAAAGTGGACATGACCTGTAATAAGAAATCCCAATCAACACTGTCATACAACTTAGCCATGTCCACTTTTATTACGACATTACCACCACGAACCCTTTTATTCAATAACAGAATCATCTCTTGAGCCAACATAACATTCTCAAATATCCTTCGTCCAAGTAAGAAGGCCCCTTGCTCTGGAGAGATAGCCTTATTTAAAATAGGAGACTGATGGGTCTAAATTTGTCAAACCCAGTTGGATTTGGCACTTTTGGAAGTAGTACAATGTAGGAAGCCAAGTAGAATTTGGGTATAGGGGCACCGCGAAAAAACTCCCGAACTGCATCCACCACAATATCCCAACAGGAGCAGTAGAACCCAGACCCAAACCCATCTGGGCCTAGACTACTATCAGCCGGAATAGAAAACATCGCCTCTTTTACCTCTTGGATAGAAGGGAGCTGAAGAAGAGTGTTGTTCTCCTCTTCTATAATGACATTCTGCACCAACAAAGATAAATTTGGGGTGTCCCTCCTTGGTCGTGCTTTCAGAAAATCACTCCAGAAGTCCACAGCCCCAGCATGTATAGCCTCCGGGAATGATAAACGAGAACCATCACGTAATCGAATTTTTTGCACAATTGGCTTATTCACAGAAGCAAAAGTTTTAAAAAATTGAGCAGAGGCCTCACCCATCTCCATCCACCTAATTTTGACTTGTTGAGGTAACCAAGTCTCCTATCTGAGAAGCCACACCGCAAGCTCTTCCTTGGCATTAAGCCATTCTGTCTCAGACACTTTAGAAAAGCTAGCCTGCAATTGACCCTCAATTCTTTCTATCTGTTTTTCCAACTCACAAATATTTTTCTCCGTATGCCCAAACACTCTACGATTCCACTCTTTCAATACCATTTTCAACTTCTTTAATTTAGTAGCTAGACGAGACAGCCCCACATAAGCAATTGGAGCCTGCCAAGCACCATGCACAGCCTCTCTAAAATTCACATGAGACACCCATATTTGTTGGAATTTAAACGACGATGGACCATATCTACCTGTCTGAGGCTTTAAGACAAAGAACATAGGAGCATGATCTGACGTTGAGCGAGGCAAATATTTGCACAAAGCATCCAGAATTAAATCCACAGCCATAGGATTTAGGAGACATCGGTCCAGTTTGGACCAGCTTCTAGCCAAACCTCGCTGCCCATTACACCAAGAAAACTTGGCACCCATTGACTTCATTTCAGTGAACCCACATGCCTTAATAAAATCATTAAAATCATCCATTGCCATTCTCAACCGAGGTCTACCACCCCAACGTTCATCATCCCCACAAATAACATTGAAATCACCAAGATAGAACCAGGGTATATCATTCACGACATCCAACTGTAACAACCTCCAGAGATCACGCCTCTCCATATGATTACATTTTGCATAGACCACAGAAACCATAACAGAATAAAAAGCATCTTTTAGCATGACAGACACGTGCTGAGCACTAAATTGACGAACCGAAATCTCTAAACCATCTTTCCATAACAACCATAATTTTCCACCAACACTTTGATTAGAGAACCCATAATCAAACTTCAACCAATTTTTTAAAACATGCAACTGACTTTCATCAGCAAAAGGCTCGGCTAACATAATAAAATTAGCTTGGAATTTCCTTACCAACTTACATAGACGTCTCCATGATGATCGAAGACCACGTATATTCCAAAAGAAAGGCGTACAAATCATAAATTCATCAGAACGGGCTTACTAGGAACCCGAGTTGAACTTCTAAGAGCTCTTCCGCCCTTACTCACATTTTTTGCCTCTATAGCATCCCATCAGACGGATTACTCTTTATTTTTACAAAGGTGCTCTACCCTGTCTTCATCGGGTTCTGAGATGTAATCCTCAACCATTCCCTCAGGCGTATACTCCACCCTCTCAACCAGACTTGTCACTGCCCCAACCTTTCATCTTCCACATAGTCAAATAAAGCCCCATCCCCTGTTACCTGCTCACCTACCTCCTCTGCTCCCAGCCTACCACATGTCTCTAGCCTCTCCACTAGACCGGACTCAGCAGTACATAATTTTTTTGGCATTCGAAACCATTTGGTACCAAAACAACAGATAGCTCTTCATTGTTGCTTCCACGTATATTCTGCTCTGTCACAAAGCTCAGGCCAGCCCCAATTACATCCACCGTTTCGGCCACCACAGCAGATTTCTTTTGAGGCATAACACCAACCTGTAGATCCAAGACGTTACATACGACATGGTCCTCGGCCACCAAATTCGGATTACCACTCACGACCATCAAGCCAGCACAAGCTGCACCATCAACCTGTATTTCAGATGAACTAGGACCAGCCAAATATTTCCCTGCATTTCCGTTCATTTCCACTTCAGTAGCAACGTTGTGCACCGACAACTCCTTTGGCACATCAACAAGCGTCACAACCCCTTCCACAACAGGTTTCGGCTTCCACACATTCCCTGCTTCCTCTGGCTCCTTTACAACTCCCTTCTTCTTACGATTAACAACCTTAACGCCACCTTCCTTCCACTTGCAAGTTTTAAAATTATGGCCCTGAATATAGCATATAGAACAAAAAGCAGGGAGTGTGTCATACTCAACCTCTAGATAAAAGCTAGAAGTGTGGTGTGGGTTACCAATCCAAATTCCCCTTACGGGGTCCTTTGCTGTGTCAAGCTCCAAGCAAACCCGTGCCCCGTCTATTCTCGTTGCACACTTCATGGCATTATCATGTCGTAGGAACCTACACAAAGGAGCAGTGATATTCCTAAAAAATGACTTATAATAATAATTTGGTGGTAACCCAGGGAGGAAGACCCACGCCGGCACCAAGGAAGGTTCCGAATCCACATCAAAATCAGTGTGCCAATGGAACCCACGGTAAGGAGCCCCATCTACATCTGTAGCCTCCCTCAACATTGCCTTCACAAAATCATCCTCATTGGTGAGATGCACGAACACATTCCGTGGTTTCCTCATAGCTGAAACCATCGATTGCGAAATTAATCCCCAGCGATTGCGAATGAAAACTTTGATTACATCAAGGGACAGGTGCTGCCGAAGGAATTTGAGAACCAAAGAGAATCGGAATGGAGCAGCAGATTTTTCAATCTCCTCCTTTGAAAATAGAACACAGAGCTGACCATCTATGGATTTTGCAGGATGAAGCGGGATGTCAATCTTAGGCAGCGGTTATGGTGCTTGTGCCACCAAGTCGGTGAACGTTCGCTACCACCCAGCCATAGCCGAAGGCTAGGAGGAGCCCTGGCGGCTGTCATGCGATACTAGCCCTAGCAAAGCACGATTGGGGAAAAAGGGTAATATCGAAAATACAATAAATCTAGGATACACGGTATGTGCATGGTTTAGCTTTCCTTTTAAAGGACCTTCATCAGTGCCAAAATGAAACAAAAGCTGGTCGAAATCTTCTTGATCCAAATGAAAATCTAACCTCCTAAAACGTGTTAACTTCCAAGTTTCAAGCTCATGGATTTCAAAGACAAAATAAAGAGCAAAACCCAACCACTTTCTACTATAATCCAAATCTGGATGCAACCGAATTGTGATCGAGGAACCCATACTCTGATTCTGGAACCACATTGGAATTCTTGCTGCATTTGAAGCACCCGAGATAACTCTGGCAAGATCAAGTTTGCCTATGAAAAATAAATTGAATTAAGAAAAGGAGGAAACAGAAAGCAAACTTTTCGCTGTTCAACTAAGCCATTGAATATCAAATATTTCAGTCCAAACTACTGTTCTTAAATTGCAACATTTCGTACTCATTTAATTGGCTTTCTAAATTGACCGTATGTACATTTTAAAGCCTATATATGAGATTTGACGAAGGATGGGAGCAATTTGAAATATAGTTAAAAGTTTGATGGTGTAAGAGAAAAGAAAATAACATAGCTTAATGGTTCTTTCATTCATTAGGTCTCTTTCTGCTTCTGTTGATAACGAAATCTTCCCAAGCTTGCAATGATGGCAATCCACTTAAATCACTGGGAATTGCTCCATCTTTTAAATGGCAATAACTCAAGTTTAATTTGTTCAGGCAGTGTAAACCTGAGAACGAATCAGGCAACACAAAGCCAATGTCGGACCTCGGCAAGAAAAAACTGAAAAGTAGGCCGAGTAGAGATTGAGGTGGCAGACCAGAACATCCTTGGCAATTTAGCATTTTAAGGTTCTGCAGAAGTAAAAAGGAGGATGGTACTTGCCTTATAGCAGTTCCACTTATATCAAGCTCCTCTAGATGTTCCACATTCCCTAGGTCCTCTAGCATTTTATCAAGTTTTGAGCAACCACCCAAATGAAGTTGAGACAAACGTTTTAAATTTCCCACATTTTCGGGAAGCTTATTGAGTCTGGAACACCCAGAAAGAATCAATTCTTCAAGGGAATCCCAACTAATGTTACATGGAAGGCTTCTAAGAGATGCACAATCTCTCAACTTAAGAACAATAAGGCGTTTGAGATCTCCAACCGATGAGTGGAGCTTAAGCAAATTTGTACAACCTTGAAGAATCAACCTCGCAAGATTTGGGGCTCCTGTGAAGTCTGGGGTCTCCATCAAGTATCGAGAGTCACTATGGTCAATGAGTTTTAGCTTGTGCAAACTTTGGGATAAAACAATAAATCAATATGAGGAAAGTTTATGCAGAGCAATTAACTTCACAAATTTTCACATAAAAATGGAAGGATAAGAACACTTGCATAAGTGAAATTCTGACCTTAGTTCCGTGTCACAGTCGTTGAATGTGGCTGGAACACATACTCAGTTCAACGAGTTTATCAGGTGGGAAACTCATTGGCAAAGATTTGAAATTATATCCATGCCACTCCATGACCCGCAACTCTGTAGAAAGATAACTAAGGCCTTGAGAAAGGTGTATATTACACATCTTGAGTGTGATACCCCATATTTTAGTATATTTTTTAATTGAAGGATTATTTGATTTAATTTAAGTATTGGTTCTCTTGTTTTAATTTATCGTGTTTATCGTTGGATCAATTTTAGATTTTTTTTAGTTGCGAAATTTATTTTAATGTACTTTCTTGATATTAATTATTATTTGCATTTAAATTACTCCTTGTTTTAAATTATTTTATCATTGGATTTTAATTATTTTATTTTATTAATATTGAGTTGTAGTATTTTTATTTGACTCTTGTTTATTTTTATTGTACCTTTTTCTTTTGTTGGACTCTTATATTTTCGGACTGGATTTTTTGGAGTGGATTTTTATTTTTCTTTTGGTCCCAGCCTAGTCAGTTCCTAGCCCAACCCGTGAGCCTTCAACCCAGCCCACTCATTCTCCCCAAACGGTGTCGTTGTTCTCTCTCTTGCTCATCTCTCTCTGCTTCTCTCGCCTTCACGCCTGGCTCGATGGCATCTCCACTGCACAATACCTCACGACCGAACACCATGAAAACAACCCAACCACCACGTCCCAACCACCCAGCAACTTCCTCTGTTTTGCTATGCCAAAAACTAAGCAACCCACCACCAGTTCCACCTTAAATCACAACTCCTTATGTCAAGCGAACCCACCGCAAGCTACCCAGCCACCATCACTGCACCTTCACCCCTCTCGACTACTCCCTATCGGCATGGTCTTCATGCTCTCTCCCTCTCTTTGAACTCCACTGCCTGCCACGAAGGAGGCTGCCGTGTTTGTATCTCGCCAATCCAGCCCCCCTGCACCTTCATGTGTTCCCTGCTCTCCCTCGTTGCGCCGCTGTCGACATCCACCTAGTGCCAATCCAATTCATTGTCACTAGTTTCTCTCACAGTGAGCTTGGTTCCATCGCACTGTAGTATTATATTTTACTCTCAGAAATCTGCCCATGCATTTTATGATGTTTCCCTAAAATATCCCTGTTATTAAGTGGATTCTATTTTGGGTCATTGTCTTTTTGATATACTTGTTTTTGTGAAGGCTGTGTTTTATTATAAGATCGTATAAAGAAAATAAATGAGGATTGAAATTATATTACGTTAATTTTAATCCCTTGTATAGCATTTGGAAAGCATGTTGAAGAAATTATTTTAAGTACAATTATATTACTTTCAATAGTAAATAAAAAGATTTTTTTAATTTTATTAAATGGGTTTTCAGCTTGTTACATTATTTGAATTTGATATAAGTATATTATTAAGTTATGAACTAGAAGTATTTAATCTGTTTTTAAACACTAAGCTGATTACATGATACAAGTCCTTGATGGTTTTTAAATTAGATATGATTCTGAATATTTATGAATTTCTATTGCTTAAGAAATTTATGAATTTCCTACTATATTATATGTTGGCAGTATTAAATTTATCGTTTTAATAATAGTTTATAGAGATATGAGTTTTAAATATGATTAAGTTTATTTTCGAAATGAGTCTAAGTTGTTTTGCTATATTTGATAAAATTATATATGATAAGTTAAGATTATTTTTAATGATAATGGTATTTATTAGATTTCTAATAACTTGATACTTATCAAGCTATTTTCCGTAGTATGAATTTAAGTAGATTGAGAGTTTAGTAGTCATTTTAGAAGTTTAGTAACCTTTAGTATTCCGTATAGGTGACAATTGGTAATTATTCGACACGATTGTGGAAAGATTCAGAAAAAGCTTAAAAGGTTCAGGTAAGCGGGGTTCCTGTGCTAGATTTGCATAAAAAGAAATGAATTGTGGTTGGTTTGTAAAAATATGCATTTTGTTTTAAAAAGAAAATGTGAAAAAAAATCTCAGTATATGTTTTGCATTCATTCATAAGATATGTATAAAAGAGAAAAGAAATGCTTTTGACATGAAAAGTGTAGACATGAACAATATTTGACATGTTTCTGAAATATGCAAAAGAGCGAATATGATATCAATGAGATTTTTATACATGTGATATGAAATGATTTGGATCTGTGTTTTATAAAATGGAAATGATATGAATATGATTAGCACGTGTTTTGATATGGTATGGATATGAAAAACCTTTGGCATACTTATTTGTTTGATTTTGATTTTGAATATGGTTATGATATGATGATACTGATTCACGTGATATGGTTGGTACCAACATGATAGGATATGATATGAGTGCACCCACTTTGAAAACAAAGTAGTTTTTTATGTGTTATTTCATGTGTACACACTCGGGGCTCTGAGATTGAAAAAGATGAAATTTCACAATATGATACTGCCTAGTTTGGCCACCGGAGATAGCACAACCCTATCACGGGAGTTAAGCATGGTATATGATATGATACAATATAATATGACATGATAAGATGAAGACGTTCAGTTATGTTATGCCAAAGAGTTTTTGGAATATGAAAATGGTTTTTGAATATGAAATGAATCTTTGGAAATGAGCAGGGCTTCGTTTGGTTCCCAAACCAAACTCATCTCATCTCACTCATCATTACAATTTTTTCAAATTCCAACACAAAATATAATAAACAATTCAATTTTTTCAAATCTCAAAATAATAATAATATTAAAAAATAATATTCTAACAATATTTTATCATCTAAACTCAACTCAACTCAACTCACTTCAACATCCAATCACACCCGTATTTGAATATGAAAATAGTCTTTGCATATGAAATGTATCTTTTAAAATGAACAGTTGGTTTTTGGGTATTAAGAGATTGAAAAGTCGCTCTGATTTTCTGATAATACGTTTTTGAGATTTGCATATGAAAATGAAATGTTTTATTTCTGCATACTGAACTTTCTGAAAAAGGCTCATGTTTACGTACTAGTATATGTTTTCTGCTTACTGAGTTGTTGATAACTCACCCCCTTATCTTCATAATATTGTCAAATAATTTTGGACATTTCAACTGAGAATCAAGATTGTGAAGCACTAGGTGAGACGACTTAAGAGTAGTGGATTAAGTATAGAAAGCTTTAAATGAGTATTGACGATTTTTGTTAAGAAATTTCATTGTGTTATGATGTCTTGATGATTTGAAGAATTGATCATATTAAGAAAATTAATTTGAATCAAAATTCGTTTACAATATTGAAAATTTGGAGTCTATAATTTTATTGTTGAAATATGAGTTTAAGAGTTATGCAGAGAAGTTGATATTTTTTTGGAGTTACGGTATCAAGGATTTGATATATGAATTTATATGGTTAATTAAATTTGAAATGTTTACATTTGATTTGAAACTTTTGGAAGTATATTAACAATGTTAAAGTTGATTATCGGATAACATGAGTTAACTCTCCAGACCCTCGGGGACGGAGTGTTACATTGAGCAATCTCATGTTCTTCATCTCATAAAAGGCATCAGCATTCAAGTCTCATTCTTCCTGTTGAGGAGAGTTTAGAACTATTCCTTCGATCCGGTCTGTTCCCTAGTGACCAACAAGAATGAATTAGTGCAGTGCAGAGCCGGATGTAGTCAAGTGTGTACTGAAAATTTTAATTGCATTGATATATACAATTCAATAAGCTTGTCTTACACTGTTATTCTTCATTACACGAATGATATCATTACTAAGCCGCAACCTACTCCGTCTGCCAGGATCTCTAGGCCATTCACGCCTAACAATTTCCCAACCCATTTCTTCAATTAGATCATGCATCCACAATTTCGTCCCCGACATGGTTATAAGAGATCACTTACAGATCAGATCTTCTATGCCGATGTTTGGGTCGTAATCACAACTTTCTAAAATACTCTTCACACGATAACTATCCTTCCCTTGGTAGAAACATGCAATATCTAGAAAAATGTTTTGCTCTTTTTTCCCCCAGTCCATCATAACTTATTTTAAGTGTCTCCATGATTTTTCTATCAGGGTTTTCTTTTAGTCTACTCACAGCAGATTCCCAAAAATCTACACTTCTCTCAAACAAGAATGAACCCAGAACTTTAATAGCTAAAGGAAGGCCGTTAGCGTGATTTAAAATCTTAATGGACAGCTCCACAAAATCTTCTGGAGGGAGTTCTTGCTTGAAGGCTTTCCAACTAAAGAGGTAGAGAGCTTCATCATTGTTCAGTTCTTGAGCCCTATAGATTTCATTTTTGGTCAGTCCATGTTCTATCAACAGACGCCCATCTCTTGTTGTTATAATGATACTACTTCCTAGACCAAACCATTTGCGCTCATTTGCTAATGCTTCTAATTGTTCGGATTGATCCACATCATAGAGAATGACAAGAACCTTTTTATAACACAGTCTACTTATCGTATTCTTTCCCCTGTCAACGTCCTTAATATCAATATTTCTTTCCATCAAGATATCAGAAAGAAGTTCGTTTTGTAAAGGAATCAGACCATCTTTTCCAGTTCTTTCTCTGACATTGGCAATAAAACTGCTGGCTTCAAATTGACTGGAAAATCTGTCATAAAAAGCACGTGCAAGAGTGGTCGTACCGATACCACCTGATAGGCCACGACGTTGGAAGAGTGGACGTGAAAGTCCACGGACTGGGTCACTGGTAGTATGCTCTGTTTTACGTGTATGTGCTGTTTTACGTGGTTTGCTTGTACGTGGTTTTGTTTGCTCGAACGTGCACTGCTTGGCTTGCGGGAGAAGAGAGTAAGCTGGGAACGTGCTACATGGGTCACGTACAGCAGTTACAAACGGCTACATGCAGCTTGCAGTGTTGCCTTGCCCAGTCCAATAGCCGTTGGAGCTACTAGTATAGGAGTTTGCTTTATTTCCTTGTTGTTTCTGCAGTTGTTTACTTAGTCAAGTCTCTTTCCATTCTGTTATTTGTTTACTTAGTCAAGTCTAGAATTTCGTTCATGTACTCATGCTGCCGTTGTTAGCCATCAGTTTCCTTTTATTTTGGTTGGTTTGTACGTGGCTTAGCTTATTTAAGCAGTCAATGTTTTCGTTAATGACAGTGAAGTATTTTTGCATTCTGTGGTACTTTCTCACCCGAAGAGGAAACTATTTATCTAAGTGTGGTACGTTCTCACATGAAGAGAACATTTGCTTAAGCATTATCTGTATTTGGGACCTATCACCACCCATCCCCCAGATCCCTACAAAGTGAACATCATCATCTGGCCTGTTATTTAAGCATAAGTACTCCAATTCCTCTGCACGAGAGGCTATTCCAATAAGGTCCTTGGATACAGAACTAGTTGAGACTATGGAGTTTAATTTACTGAGTATCTTTCCGACAATGTTTTGAATAGCTTTCGACTCGTCCCTGCAAATTTGGAAGATTGAAAAGTAATTTTCATTGACAGATCAAAGTTAGGAAAAGGCAAAAATTCTGTAAAAATGTTAAATAATGATTGGTTAGTAGTAAATGATATATATAAATAAATATATATATATATATCATTTAAAACCAGTACTTATATAGTCGAAAAAGGGGTGAAAAGCAAGATGCAAGTACTATTTATGCAGCTGGTTTTGTAAATGCAAGAAGAAAATTTATATGATTTAAAAAAAAAAAAAAAAAAAAGAAAAAAGAACAAAGGTTTTTGATTCTTGAAATTAAGCTAGCTCTGGAGTTGGGAGCCTTAATTTGTGAGCACCAATTCATATATAGAGAGTACTAAATACAAATATACAACGGTTTGGGAATGTATAATATGTTTGCAGTGGAAGATGCTGATCAGAGAAAGTAATTAAAATGATTACCCATCACGTAAATCCCATCCGGAGATATTGCTCACTTTCAGCAAAGCAGTTTTCCAGGTTTGCACATCCTCTTTGACAATATTGGAATCTTTTTCAAGCTCAGCAAAAGCTTCTGCAAAACTATCTGTCTGGTCTCGTACGTGAGAGGGACTCACATGGTAGAAAATTGGAAAGACTGTCAGCGCCGTCGTTTCCATGCATTCAACAATCTTGGCAAGTTCAAGCAAGCACCAGCTCGAAAAAGCATAATTCCGTGAGAGAACGACAACTACATGCTTAGATTCTTCAATTGCTTTCAAGAGATCTGGAGATATATATCTTCCTCGCTCTAGCTTTTCGCCGTCTCTGAAGGCGAAAATACTTTTATCTTTCAAAGCAATATAAAGATGAGCCGTAAAATTCTTGCGGGTGTCCTTGCCACAGAAACTGAGGAAGACATCGTATCTCCATCGAGGCAAAGAACAAGAAATTAATGATGAAGCTGGGGCGGTTTGAGTTTTCATGGAGGAGCGATGAAGTTGGAAACTTACGCAGCCATGTTTGCGAGAGCTTGGAGATCAATTCAGAACAACAACATGATTATAAGGTGATCACATTTATTCTTCAAAATGTTGGTCTTTCTAGTCAAGATAAAAGTTAGTTGAAATAATTAAAAAATAAATAAATTATACTAAAAGTATAGTGAATATATTTTGCTTTTGCCTATAAAAGTCGCCATTGTGCTGCAAAAAGAGTGGAGGAGCTGCATCCAATTGAAAGATTAAAGATGAATTATAAAAATGTTTTGTTTTTAATTAATAGACTAGATCAGGAAAATGTTTAGATGGAATTGCCCATGATACCTCTTGAATTTGCTTAAAAAACAGAATAAATTGACAATGTCACATCAGCATAGTAAAAAATAAAGAACAGAGATTAAAGTATGAATTGAAAATTATATTCGAATTAATTAAGATATATATTTTTAAGTAAAATTTGGTCAATATTAGCATGCATACCATTCGGTTTGGGGTAAAGGATTTATCGTACATCCTTAAAGAGAAATATGTATAGTTCTATTATTTCATCATAGAAGTACTAGGTTGATGATCATAAAACTGATTTCACAAATTAATATGGCTATATGTGATACCTTAAATATTTTCAAAAAAAAAAAAAAAAAAAAAAAACTTTTACTATCTAATGTGTTACAACAAACCACATCAATTTATAAATTAACTTTTATGAATATCTTTATAAAATAAACATTTCTCATCTCCAAAAGCATTCGAACTAAAGTAGTTCTCACATTATAAGAAAAATGGGCTTTTATGACCATTTATTTGCGGCGAAAAGACTATTTGTGATCAAAATAGATTCTTTTTAATTGTAAATAATCATTTCGTTGGAATTAACTGACTACAAATAAGCAATTTTCTTATAGTGTTAATAGGATAAGTTTAATTTGTATTACTCTTTGTTGATCGATCTTATCTTCCACTTTTTCTTCTACCAAGTATTTAACAAAATAATGTTAGATACAGTCATGAAGTGCGTAAATATTACGTAATCTTTGTGAAAAAAATAAAGTCCATTATTAAAATTTTAATTTTTTTTATATGTATCTCTTATTTACTCACTCTTTTTGAAGAGATTGTGCAATACTTATATACCACACGATTATAAATATTATTTTTCTCTTAATAACCATCAATATATATATATATATGTTATATATAATATATGTAACTCATGGTGGCTACAATAACAATCAGAAAGTGGGTTGTACGAAATGAATTAATTGTTGTTATTACCTACTCTAAATATCTAAAATATTGTCAGAGCCAGTCTAGTCATGCGTGTAGAGAAAAATGGTTAATTATCGAGTGAAAAAAAAAAAAAAAAGAGAAGAGAGAGAAGAGAAAAGAGTTGCTTTTGACTTTTTTTGGTTTGTTTTTTAAGCACCTTTGTATCTTTATCGTTGTACTTTTGCCGTCCCACATCATCAGCCAATTAACAGAATTGCTTGAGATAATTTGGTTTGATATTATATTGATTTAATTTTTATAATTATCAAATCATTTTGATTTAATTTTTATAATATTTATATTATCTTATTTTAATGTATTTTTGTTATAAATAAGGATGCATGTCTTCTATTCAATAACAATTTAGAAAATAAAGATATAGCCTTTAAAGCCTACTTTCCTCTTTCTCTCTTCTCCATATTCTTTTATGTTATATTTTATTTTCTATCATGGTATCAGAGCCCATGGCTAATGCTACGCTTGATTGTGTGAAATACTTACTCTTTCGCTAGGTTTACCTCTCACAAACTTTTTATCGTTGTTCAATTATGTATTGTCTTAAATTAATGCATTTGGAGTATCTCTATTAGCGGTGAGACATTTTCTATTGGGTTTTGATCCATCGTGAGCATTGTTTGAAGTCCCAGATCAAATTTTGGTATTTTGATTTTGATCCAATAGTTAACCAAGGCCATATATAGCATATTGTTGGCCATAGCTCCAGATTTGATGGTCCAGTTGCTAACCACTTCATCACCAATAACATCATCTTATCGATGATCAATTAATGAATATGAATGCGGCTTTCAAATTTCAAACTCAATATTTCAAAGTTCTCTACCTTAAGTTTGAGGTGGAATGTTGAAGATAATATCAAATCAATTGATTTGATTTGATTTTGATTTGATTTTTATAATTATCAAATCACTTTAATTTGATATTATTTTAATTTTATTTTCATAATGTACATTTACCTTATCTTATCTAAATATAATTTCTCTATAAATAAGAATATATGCCTTGTATTCAATAACAGTTGAGAAAGCAAAAATATAGCCTTCAAAGTCTCTTTTCCTCTTTCTGTCTTCTCCATCTTCTTTTTTGTTATATTTTTGTTTCTATCAAGAATAACGTAGTGCACCGACAACTTTATAAACGAGTGGTGCCACTCCCGAAAGTTTGAACAGTGCAAATACTTTTTTAAATATTTTTTTAAATCACTTTAAATATTTAAAAAAAATTATAAACTTATTAAAAATTATTTGGTTAAGTTAAAAAAAAAAAACAATTAGGTAATAAAATGCGGTATACAAATCTGGTGGCCAGAGTAGTGTTTCTTTATAAATTAAGCCTATAATCAAAACAACATATTAACCCGAAAATTAAGAGCATAAGACCTGATGATTCCTAGCTGGTCCTAGGGATGAACACTACCATTGTACAATAGATCATAATCAAATAAGAAATTAGTAGTGAAAGAAATTGTAAATGGTTCTTTTCCCCCTATCGATTCTTAAAGCAAGCCCACAATGGGTCATTGGGAAAATAAGTCAGAGAGCCCGGCCAAGTCCAATCCAGACCTATGAACCTCCTTCAAAGGAGTTAGTGAGCTTCTGTGGAGTACTCAGCCCACGAGTAAAACCCACCCCTGAAGTAATCCACACATAGAGAAAGCAGACGGTAGGGGCAGATGGGACTCGCCGCCCTGACACCATCCCGATGATACCTTGCCCTTTGGAACCTGCACAGGCAGGTAGGTGAGAATTATGGAGAATCCTCGATCTTCTGACAGCAAGCATGGAAAAGCTTAATGGGGAACGTTCACAGGGCATACTAATGGCATCACTGTCTAGACTCTACACCGCATTAATGATGTCGCTCCAGAAGCCACCCACATTAAATAATTCTAACAAATGAACAGTGGAAAGGACAAAGGTTCTTTGAAGTCAGGGATGGGTTGTCCCCACCCAAAACCTAGTATAAAAGTCGATCGCCAAGTATAAAGAACTCTCTTTGATCCTTCCAAACTTATGCACAAACTACTATGGAGATATACTGACTTTAGCATCGGAGACTCCCTAGTCCAATTATAAGGAAGTTCATTTTACATTTGCTTCCGTTTATAGTTTCTGAGTTTTCCTGGAAAATTAGAGTTGGTAAAGTGAGTATTTGGTTCAAAGATTGGTCGAGTGTGGGCTTTCTAAGTTTCTAAAAGTCAGGGTTCTTTCATATCTCAGCCTCAATCTGAAGTCAAGAAAAGTTTTACCCAACCGAACCCGTTATGCACAGATATGTTCTTTGGTTTTTCCTTGCTTCAATGCAACAACCCACCGACGACAAGCACTGAATCTCTGCTGAAGCTGGTACGAAGACAGTGGAAGCTTAGCTTGGTACGACGGCGAAGAAAAACTCAGCCTAGTACGACGGTGAAGATAGCTCAGTCAAATACCCACGAAGATCTAGTTGAGATTAGTATTTGACAGAGAAAAGAAAAGCAAAGATCTTACCAATGTCTGATAAAGCTCCAGTTCTTCTACGCACGAAGACAAAGAGCTTTGTCTTTCTTCATCGTTGTGTTTTCTATTTCTTCAATTTTTGTCCCTTTTTTTTTTTAATAAATCGGCTGACATGGCAAGCGGATTGCCCCTCAATTACGCACAGTGACTATACATAGATGAACTGTTAAATTATTTACCCATCGCATAAAACCAATCCGGAGATATGGCCCACTTCTTGCAAAGCAGATATCCATCCTTCCAGATCAGGTTCATTTTCATGTTTAGCAAAAGCTTTTGCAAACGTACCTTTCTGATGTCTCACATGAGAAGGATCCAAGTGCTAGAAAACTGGCAAAATTATCAACCTCGTCTTTTTCATGCATTCAATGATCTTGGCCAATCCAGTTAAGCACCACCTCGAAAAAGTGTGAGAGAAGAATGACTGTATACATAGAGTTTTCAATTTATTAGATTTTTAGAATTTATAAAAGAACACTTTTATTCAAGCAAACATCTTACATCAGTTCCCTGGCAAAGTTGCTGAATGTGGCTATAACACATAGTGAGTTCAATGAGTTTATCGAGCGGGAAACCCGTTGGTAAAGATTTTAAAGGATATCCATGCCCCTCCATAACTCGCAACTCTGTAGAAAGATAACTAAGGCCTTGAAAAAGGTACACATTAACTATGATCTTGAGCAATCGTAAGTTCTTCATCTCTGAGAAGACGCAAGAATTCAAGTGTAGTTCTTTTCATGGAGGAGAGTTTAGGACTATGCCTCGATCATGTTTGTTCCCTAGTGACCAACGAGAACAAATTAGTGCAGTGCATGATATAATCAAGTATGCTGAAAATTTTAATTGCATTAACATATGCAATTCAATGACTTATTATTCTAAGATCCACTTACACTTTCTTCAGTACACAAATGATATCATTAGTAAGCCACAACCTACTCTGTTTGCCAGGATCTCCCTGAGATTGGCAATGAACAATTTCATGACCCATTTCTTGAAGTAGATCATGCATCACAGTTTTCCTCTCGAGATTGTTACGAGAGACTTACTAATAAGAATCTATACCATTGATTGGGTGATACTCACAACTTTCTAGTATGCTCTTGACACGGTTGACATACTTCTCCCCTTTGAAGTAACATGCAATATCTAGAAAAAAAAAATTGCTCTTTTTCTTCGAGTCCATCGAAACTTATTTTAAGTGTATCCACGATTTCTTTCTTGGGGTTTTCTCTTAGACCTCTTTGAGCACTTTCCCAAAAATCTACATTTTTCTGACATGATAAGAATGGACCTAAAACTTCAAGAGCTAAAGGAAGGCCATTAGCATAATGTATAATCTGTTTGGAAAGCTCCACAAAACCTTGTAGAGGGAGTTCATTCTCGAGTGCTTTCCAACTAAAGAGTTGGAGAGTTTCATCATCATCCAATTTTTTAGCCTTATATATTTCATCTTCAGCCAATCCAAGTTTTATCAACACATCCTTATCTCTTGTAGTTATAATGATTATACTCGCTCCACCAAACCAATCCTGCAATTTGCCAATGCCTCTAATTGTTGGGTTTGATCCACATCATCAAGAACTACTAAAACCTTTTTACGACAAAGTCCTTGGCCTATCGCATTACTTCCTCTTTCAATATCCCTTATGGCAATATTGCTCGTCATCAGGATATCGGCAAGAAGATGTGTTTGTAAAAGAACTAGACCGCCTCTTGACTGGAAATTCTGTCATAAACGGCACGTGCAAGAGCTGTCTTGCCAATACCACCCATCCCCAATATCCCTACGAAGCGAACATCATCCGGCCCAATATTTAAATTGGAATTCATCATTTCCTCTACACGAGAGCCTATTCAACAAGCTTCTTGGAAACAGCTGAGACTATGGAATTTAATTTACCACCACGTATCTGTCCAATCTCTTTAATAACCATTGACCAGTACTCATCCCTGCAAATTAAGAAGATTGAAAAAATAAACCAATGTAGCGAGCTGTGTTGTAATCAATTGGTATGCATATAGGCTATATATATATATATATGTTGTAAAGCTTTTAACTCCCCAGACTTTCTGCTCTCTTTTCTTGCCAAAATTCTACTGCAACATTCCTTCGATCTGAGTGCTGAGAAAGTGAGAAGAAGGTAACTCATCTACATCACTAACACTATAATTTCTGCAAAATTTATAGCAATAATTCTTTCTCTACGTTCCCTAGCTTCCTGGTGTCACATTACATGCACCTTAATAAATGCACCTTATTTTACTTGAAAAGTTTGTCTAGTTGTGTCATCGCTTGAAAGTTCAAAGCTGGTTGAAGATAATTAGTTATAAAATATGTTTCTAAAATAAATAAAAATATCATTGCTCAATAATTTTTGGATCATACTGACTAATCATGGTAGCAATCATATTAGAAAATTGAAATAGCATATATATAAAGAGTACTGTAGGAGTTAACTGTATTTAATTTACAAGTTGTGAGTTTTGAGAGTACTGGCACTTAATTGACACGCTATATACTTGTAGTGTCTACTTCGGCCATGTGGTTTCCTTCTCAACTAATTCATGGGTGAAATATCATATATGTTCCCGAAGTGAAGAATATGATGAAGATGTTTATGAAGTGTTCTATTCAATACAAAGGACGGATGGTTAATGAAGCAGCGCACACTTTGGCAAAGTAAGACATACATCTAGATGACTTAGTAATTTGGTGGGTTCATTCCCAAAGTGTATTTAACAAATTATTTGGTCTAAAACTTTGATGTAATTGTGGTTGTTCATGAAAAAAAAGTGTTACTTTCCTATTAAAAAAAAAAAGAAATATCATATATGTATAACAAGAAATAATTTCAAAAAATATTACTTGTACAATATTATCCCTTTTGCGGGGTCCTCAAGGTTTTGACGTGAAGTCACTAAATTTTTAAGACATTTGGTGCTTAACATTGTATTAGAGTGGTAATTTTAATTTTTGAGTTTAATCTTGATTCATATATAGTCTAAACTAATTCAATAAATGTAGTCCATATATAGATGACAAAAAAATAAGAGAGGTAAAAGTCACATATCTAATCATTACAAGTTACAAGTGATACGCACGTCAAATATTTACCTTTGACCATTTTATTTGCTACAACCTGTGAGAACTAAAGACTTATGTGTTAGGAGTCAAATGGCATGTGTGCATATAAGCTTGGGGGCACCTCTACCTAGCAAGTCGATTTTCTAGGTTGTGAATCTGTGGACCATATATAACCACCAAACAAAAAGCTCTGGAATTTGAAATGCTCATTTCCATCACAAATTTTGAATGTCATTTTCTGTGCATTAGCATTGGATTATGTAAATGCAAAATTTGCATAATATAACATGATTTTGCATTTGATTATTCCATTCAAAACTTATTCCCACGTTAGATTATCAATCTATTAGTCAAGATAATAATAAAATATTATAAATTTAATATTATTTTTTTTCAATTTTTTTTTCTCAATTAAAAGCTATATGGAAATACATTAATACAATTGCAGAGTAATATTTTTGAAGTGCAATAAATACATTCTAAATATTTAATACAACACAATTAAAAACACACATGTCTATTACATTTTTACCTAAAAAAATACCAATTAATCTTCTTCTTTTTCCACCTCAAATCCCAGCCCTGGGAGCACTAGAACAAAGCACAAACCCCCCCCTCAAAAAAAAAAAAATCCTAAATCTAAAAGATTGAACCCAGTAATAACGGGCAAAAAAAAAAAAAAAAACTTTGAAATGAAGTAAATGGTGCAGAAGAAAAGCAAAGGAAATAGCAAGTACCTGAAAATATTTTTTAATCAATTTGGTCTAGCTACAGTGACCACCAAATTTATCCATCAATCCCAAATTACTGTAGCTAAAGTCATATCCTTTTGAAGTTGCATAATTTAGTGTAAATTATTTTTGAAGTCTAATAGCCAAACTCCTAATTGAATTTGTATTCGTAAAATTCAATGTGGATGCGATAAAACTGCATCGATAATCTCTTGGAGATTTTGCTCGTATACTAGTTGAGCCCCACACTTTTCCACCTTCATGAATGGATTGCCAGTCGTAATTGAAACCTCAATGTAACTCCATGTATCCACCTCGTTTGACATTTTCTGAAACCATTCGCGTGTTACATATATCAAAAATCCTGTTGGTGTATCGGGGAATTTAGGAAGTGTACCGAACTGTAGAAGGGCTTTGAGAGGACCTTCATCGGTAACAAAATGAAACACAAGCTCCTCACAATCTAAACTCATAAAACATATTGACTCCCAACTTTCAAGTTCATTGATTTCATAGAAAAAATAAAGAGCATATCCCAACCACTTTCTACTATCATCCAAATCTGGATGCAACCGGATTGTAATCGAGGAACCCATACTCTGATTCTGGAAACGCATTGGAATTCCTACTACTCTGGCTGCAACATCAATGTGTGCCTGTGAAAAATAAATGAAATTAAGAAAAAGAGGAAATGGAAAGCTAACATTTTATGGTTCAACTAACAAGGTATATTAATATGACATTTTGTCACGTTAAACCATTCAATATCCATGATTTTAGTCCAAATTACTATTCTTAAACTTTTGTTACTCGTTTAAGTGGCTTCCATTAGTACTTAATCTTGTTGGCACTGTCCATTTTATGAATTTGAGATGATATTATAAAGTGTCCTTATCTTCACCAAATAAGGTAAAAAAAGTACTATAATTTGACAACACATTTAACATTTAAAAGCCTCTATATGATATTTGACAAAGGATTGGAGCAAGAGAGAACAAACTAACATACCTTAACGGTTCTTCTGTCTGTCATTAGAAAAGCTAATCCGATTTCATCTGATAACAATGTATGAATTTTATTACAACGTGTTTCCAATGAGACACAATCTTGAGCATCAACGTATTCTATACTTGACCCAAGTTCTGGTAATGATCGAAGCTGGCTACAGCATCTCAAGAAAATAACAGCAAGCTTCGAAAGTTGAGAGATGCTGTCAGGTAAGAGCGTGAAATCGTTTCCACTTAGATCTAGATATAGCAATGATGATAATTCACTTAGGTCACTGGGAATTGCTCCATCTTTTAAATGGCAATTACTCAAATCTAATCTCTTCAAGCTACATAGAGTACTTGACAACGAAGTAGGCAACACCAAACCAGTGTCAGGGTTCCCCCAAAACCAAGTTACTAATCGTTTGAGAAACGACTTAGGTGACAGACCTGAACATCCTTGGAAGGACAACACTCTAAGATTTTGTAGACGTGTAAAGGAGGATGGAAATTGCCTTATAGCGGTTTCACTTAAATCGAGCTCCTCCAGATGTTCCAAATTCCCTAGTCCCTCGGGCATTTTCTCAAGTTTTGAACAACCAAAGAGAGCAAGAGTTTTAAGAGATGTCAAACCACAAATAGCACTCGGAAGACTCAAGAGGCTTTTGCAACCTTTCAAACTCAAATAAGTAAGGCCAGTTAAATGCCTAATTGACGATGGAAGTTCTACTAATGCAATCCCATCCAAATCAAGTTGCCTTAAATGATTCATATTTCCCACCGTTTCTGGAAACTTTCAGAGTCTCCTACAGCCAGAAAGAATCAAAATTTCTAGGGAATCCCAGCTAATGTTACAGGGAAGGCTAGTAAGAGATGTGCAACCTTTCAAATTCAGAAAAATAAGGCGTTCCAGAGCTCCAACCGATGAGTGGAGATTACGCAATTTTGTACAGCCTTGAAGAATCAACCTCTTAAGATTTGGGGCATTAGTGAAATCCGGGGTCTCCACCAAGTACTGAGAGTCACCAAGGTCAACATGCTCTAGCATGTATAAACTCTGGGATATAACAATAAATATGGGAATTAACTTTGATGCATACATTAACTTATTAGTTTTTTAGAATTCAGAAAAGAACACTTTTATTCAAGCAAACATCTTACCTTAGTTCCCTACCACAGTTGCTGAATATGGCTACAACGCATATTGAGTTCAACGAGTTTAGCAGGTGGGAAACCCATTGGCAAAGATTTTAAAGGATATCCATGTCACTCCAAAACCCGCAACTCTGTAGAAAGATAACTAAGGCCTTGAGAAAGGTGCACGTTACCTATGATCTTGAGCAATCGTAAGTTCTTCATCCCCGAGAAGACACCAGAATTCAAGTGTAGTTCTTCTTGTGGAGGAGAGTGTAGGACTATGCCTTCGATTCTGTTTGTTCCCTAGTGACCAATGAGAACAAATTAGTGCAATGCATGATATAATCAAGTATACTGAAAATTTTAATTGCTTTAACATATGCAATTCAATGAGCGCGCTTATTCTAAGATCCACTTACACTATTGTTCTTTAGTACACGAATGATATCATTAGTAATCCACGACCTAGTCTGCCTCCCAGGATCTCCCTGAGATTGGCGACGAACAATTTCATGACCCATTTCTTGGAGTAGATCATGCATCCACAGTCTTCCTCCCGAGATTGTTATGAGAGACTTGCTTATAAGAATCTCTATACCACTACTTGGGTGATAATCACTACTTTCTAGTATGCTCTTGACACGGTCGACATACTTCTCCTCGTTGAAGTAACATCCAATATCTAGAAAAATGTTCTTCTCGTTTTCCTGAAGTCCATCGAAACTTATTTTAAGTGTATCCACGATTTCTTTCTTGGGGTTTTGTCTTAGACTTCTCAAAGCACCTTCCCAAAAGTCTACATTTTGCCGACACAAGAATCGACCCAAAACTTCAAGAGCTAAAGGAAGGCCTTTAGCATAATCTATAATCTGCTTGGAAAGCTCCACAAAACCTTCTAGAGGGGGCTCATTCTCGAATGCTTTCCAACTAAAGAGTTGGAGAGCTTCATCATCATCCAATTCTTTAGCCCTATATATTTCATCTTCAGCCAATCCACGTTTTATCAACACATCCTTATCTCTTGTTGTTATAATGATTATACTCCCTCCACCAAACCAATCCCGCCGGTTTGCCAATGCCTCTAATTGTTGGGTTTGATCCACATCATCAAGAACTACTAAAACCTTTTTACGACAAAGTCCTTGGCATATCGCATTACTTCCTCTTTCAATGTCCCTTATGACAATATTGCTCGTCATCAGGATATCGGAAAGAAGTTGTGTTTGTAAAGAAACTAGACCGCCTCTTGCACTTTCTTGCCTAACATTGGCAATAAAGCTACTAGCTTCAAAATGACTGAAAATTCTGTCATAAACGGCACGTGCAAGAGTTGTCTTGCCGATACCACCCATCCCCAATATCCCTACGAAGTGAACATCATCCGGCCCAATATTTAAATAGGAATTCATGATTTCCTCTACACGAGAGCCTATTCCAACAAGCTTCTTGGAAACAGCTGAGACTATGGAATTTAATTTACCATCATGTATCTTTCCGACAATCTCTTGAATAACCGTTGACTCGTCCCTGTAAATTAAGAAGATTGAAAAAATAATTTTCATTGACATATATATATCAAGTTAGAAACAGGTAAAGATTAGGTCAGTACTGTTAATCATGTGCTGTAACAGTGTTGACATCTATATAAACCAAATTAGCGAGCTGTGTTTTAATCAATTGGTATGCATATAGGCTATATATATATATGTTGTAAAGCTTTTAACTCCCCAGACTTTCTGCTCTCTTTTCTTTCCAAAATTCTACTGCAACATTCCTTCTCTTTTAACTCATCTACATCACCAACACTAGAATTTCTACAAAATTTTATAGCAATAATTCTTTCTCTGCGTTCCCTTCCTGGTGTTACATAACAGTACCAGAAAAAGGGTGACTCCATCAAAAAATAAAAGAGAAAGGGTGACTCATAATTTATACTAGTTTCCGTAGAACATAATGATAAGGTACAGGAACCGAAAGAGAATTATTTTCCAAAATCAAGTTTCTAAAAATGATCTAGAACGTAATTAAATTGTTTACCCATCGTGTAAATCCCATCCTGAGATATGGCCCACTTTATGCAAAGCAGATCTCCATGTTTGCAAATCTTCTACGACAATCCTGGGATTATTTTCATGTCTAGCAAAAGCTTTTGCAAAAGTACCTTTCTGATTTCTCACGTGAGAAGGATCCACATGATAGAAAACTGGAAAAATTATCAACCTTGTGTTTTTCATGCATTCAGTGATCTTGGTGAGTTCAGTTAAGCACCACCTCGAAAAAGCGTAGTTTGGTGAGAGAATGACGACCGCATACATGGAGTTTTCAATTGCATTCATGAGTTCTTGAGATATATATTTTCCTCTCTCCAGTTCTTTGTCGTCCCTAAAGGTAGAAAGGCTTCTTTGTTTCAAAGCAGTATATAGATGGGCGGTAAAACTCTTGCGGGTGTTCTCGCCATGGAAACTGAGAAAAACATCCCATGGAGGCAAAGAAGAAGAAGAAGATGAAGGGGATGTTTGAGTGGTTGGAGAGTAAGCCATTAATTCGAAACTTACAGGGCCCTGTTTGCAGATTTTGTTTACAGGGCCTTTATACTGCCATGACTTAATCTTGTGCTATGTACTGTATGCACCTGGAAGACAAAGTGAGTAATTGCAATTCAGGCGACTATAAATAAAGTTTAGTTCAGATCGCTTTTGAAGATAAAGGAAACTATTGATCACCTGGAACTTTCCTCCGTTGGACTAGAGCAGGACTTGGACAAAGTATTAAGAAATGCAATAGCCGACAAGGATGGATCCTGATACAAAATTTTTTGTTATTTATGAAAAAAAATGAATAAAAAATCAAAAAGTCAAATGATCTTGTCTGGTGTAGCACGGCTCATAGCGAGAATATAAAATTAAACGAAATGCTACTCTTACATGTGGAGCTCCGTTGGGGGCTTCCGAATATGCCATATGATCTGCCTTTTGAAAAGTCGCCCATGAAAATGATCGAGCATTAATCTTCCATGGACCTTAATAATTTCACCTTATTTTACTTGAAAATTTTGTATAGTTGTGTCATCACTTGAAAGCTAGCTTGAAGATAAGTTATAAAATATAACAGAAAAATTTAATTTTAAACATAAATATTAATATAAAATTATTAATATAAAATTTCATGACCAAATGCCTTGAGCCTTGTAAGTTGGGGTCATCTCCATGGAAGTTGTGCAAATGGTGGTGGATACTGCCAGCACTACTCGTACTCGGTTGTGACACGATTAATGTGCCCGTTCACATCTATGTACTCTGTAGACTTCTTCAGCTGCAGAAGAAGATCAACAGGCGCAAGGATTTTTATCGCACTCTGTGGGGCCATGTAAAGTCATGAGGAGTTAACTGTGTTTAATTTACACGTTATGAATTTAGAGAGTACTGGCACTTCATGCCTCTTAATTATTTATATATATATATGTAGTAATTAGCACACAAATTGTGAACTTCCCAAGTTTTATATTCTTCAAGTTCAAACCCACAGGTCTCAATAAAAAAGATATAAGCTGTTCAAATGAAGTATTTTTTTAATGGAGAGCTTAATATAAATTAAATACATTTCTATAAAAATATTCGAAATTTAAAGATATTTGATCAAATATATGCCCATATGTTTTTCCAACGTTGAGTTTGTGCTCTTTATGAATATATAACTACGTACTCGTTATGACAAATCTTACAAATGTGTAAGGTTAGAGGAGTAGCATTGGGCATATGCAAATGCAAATGAAAAATTTGTATAATATGAAATGATTTTGTATTTGGCTATTCCACTCAAAACTTATTCCCATATTGGATTATCTATATATTAGTCAAAATAATAATAAGATATTATAAATTTAATAATATTTTTTTCAATTTTTTTTGTTCTATTAATTTTTCTTTTCTAAATTAAGAGCTACATAAAAATATTAATATAATACATTATGAAACTTAGATAAAGATGTGTATAGGTCTTAGAGTGCAGCAAATACATTCTAAATATTTCATGCAATAACATTGAAAAAACCACATGTCTATTAAATTTTCATCTAAAAAAAACACAATTGAGAAAAACTTAAATTTTCACCTACAATAAAACTCCTTCCTTTTGCTTTTCTTACTACAGTAACTTAGAGCATTCACAATAGTTCTTTTATTTTATTATTTAATATGCATCATCAAATTTTAATTTTTCTATTTTACATATTGATTTTTACAATATATCATATATCAATTTATCTATTTTTCCTTCATATCATTTAAATAATATTTTTTTATTCTTTTTAAACATGTCCTTTCTACCATTAAATTTGCAATATCCATATATATATATATTTTTTATATTTGTAATATATTATTATATACAATGTAATATAATTCAGTCCTATACACACAAAATAAAAATATATAAGCCAAATAAAAATTAAAAATAAAATCAAAATATGAAAAGATTGGATAATAATATTTCAAAGATATTTTTTAGAAAAAAAAAATAAAATAGAGGTTTTTTATAAAATGATGAACAATAAAAAGAATTTGTATTGAAATATAAAAGTAAAAGGAAACGAGGGAATAAATGAAGGATAAATAATTAAAAAATAGTTTGAATGATGAACAGTACCTGCCACATATAGCGATTACTATAGCAATTGGTATTTTATATGTTCTTTTACATAATTAGAGGAACTCATTTTATGAACAATTTTTCAAATAATTTAGATTTTTTGTATTATACATAAGCCATTGAGAATGCTCTCAGAGCATCATATCGAATGCCTATACCTTCCCATTCCTTACATTTTAGTAAAAAAATTTACTTTTTTTAAACAAAAACTCATCTCCATCCAGTTGCTTATTTTAGGAGATGAGTTTATGATTTGAACAATGCCTCCCTAAATATGGGGAGATACTGTTCATTGATAAATTATATTTTACAAATATCTTATTGCAATCAATAAAATAAATTATTCTTTCAATCATCTACACTTTATCTCATGCCCATATTTGTTATAGTTCAAATTTAAAAAACATGTCACCATTGAGATGATCAAATTTTTTAAAATTGACTATTTGTAAAAATATGATTTTTTTTTTCAAATATTATTGTTATGAAAGCATTGATTTTAAAAATATTATTGTTTAGAGAGAAAATAGTTTAAAAAAACTCGTTACAGATTAAAAATAAAAAAGAATTGGTACAACAAATAATTAAATAATTGCAAAAATATTTAAAAAGTTAAAAAAAAAATTCTTCTACTCTTTCCTCGAAAAAGACAAAAAAGAAAAGAAAAAAGAAGTAGTTGAAGATGCACAAATAACTGAGTAAAAAAATAATAAAAAAAGAACAGAAAATTATTATTTTAATATAATAGAGAAAGACTAAAAAGTGGGATGTAGGAAGTTTTGGAAAGGGGTGACGCTCGTAGCCAGCCGAGTGTGTAGTGCTCATTTATACCCGCAAATGAGGAGCTACCACGTAGAGTTGCAACAAAATAGAATTTACACTTGCATGCAAAGATCGAGAACCTGCATGATGGTGTATCGTTAAATTTGATTTATTTGCATTGTTCACAGTACTCCGTTGCTAAAAAATATATATATTATTTCTATATGTTTCATACATCTATCATATACTATTAGAAAAAGATAGCAGCAAAATTACTTGATAAGCAGGATCTTCAAACATATCACAAACCTTCTCCCATTCGTTTGGTGACATTGCTTGGAATGGATTCTGACGAGTCTCTATTGTAGTACTGAATTTCTTATAGTGTGCATGGCATCGACCTTTGTACCTCCAGAATGCATTCGACATCAGTTCCACAACCGTTAATCGATCCTCTCATCGACCAAAATTAAGTTCAAAGTCATCATTTCAATAATTATAAACAATTAGTATAAATACAAAGTAACTTGAAAGTAACATGTTATATACTTAGTTCCTTGAGATGTAGCTTATTACCAATCAACGATTTTTGATGTGGTCTTTCACATCTTGGGGAACTTTAGACCAAGAGGATGTAGCAATCGATACATACATGCGAGTAAGCGTACCAACATAAGAAGCAAGCCACGCTGCCGAATCTCCGGTGCCACCGGTGTGATCAGCAAGAATATCAACTTTAATTTTATCCATTTTCCTTACTTTCTCTATGCAGACACTCCTCCTAGTACCTCTACCTTCGCGCTGGCTTACAACAGCTATATATACAGTAATTAAAGCATGTATTTTAATTAAATTAAATTATTTTATAGATATATTACTTAAATTGAGCATAAAATGTGGTATTTAATTTGATAAAATATCTTGTTCTGAGTCTGGTAATGTTGGCTCACTATTCATGGCAGATGAACCACATGTGGAGTTAGTAATGGATAGGGATGTCACACTTGTTGCTTTGCGTTTAGGAGGCATATCTATTTGAAATTGTACGAAATTATTCTTCAAACAAACATTATGGATATTTATAAGAAAAATATTTACAAAAATTCATGTTTAAAATTCATTTACTATCCATTTGCTAGACCAGTCGCCCTCATCCTCACTAGATACTTCAGTTGATTTATCTTCTTCCGATATTTCACCCTTAATTACTTCAGATTGAACATCTTCTCTACGCAATGGGACCATATCATATTGGTTGAGATCAACAAATAGATTGATGCCTACTTCATTCTCTTGATATGTTTCTTCACTTACTGGACAATCAACTTCTTCTGAAGGTTCGTCTACCTCTAGAATGTAATCATATACATTTCTTGGGGCAAACTTCTCTACTACCTGCCATGGGTTTCCATACTCCGGATCATGTAAATAAAAACTTGATTCGTTAGGCAAGCGAGAACGAATGGATCGTCCTCATACCATGTGCAAGATGTATTGATATTTACAAAATAATCATCATTACGCACTCTCAGCTTAGGATTTGAGACATCCCACCAATTACATTTAAACAACCAGACTATATATCCCACCACGTACTTTAACACTATGATATCTTTCACAATTCTATAGAAGTCAATGTTATCAACCCCATGGCTTACTTCGACTATGACCCCACACTTTCGAGTTTTCCTATGTCGTTCTTTGTCAATTGTGTGAAATTTATATCCACGCATCAAACTTCCTGAGTACTGAATGGCCTGCCTGGACGGATCACATGTTAGATCATAAAGTTCTGGTAAAATTTCTTCTGAATTTTCATCATATTTCTATGCAACCTATATCAATAAATAATATTATATAGAGAAAAGTGGAGTTTAGTATTATGAAGTTCGTATTATAAATTGGGGCTTTACAATAATACCGTATGTTCAAACCATGAGGCAAATTCCTCTTCGTGCGTCTTTTCTAAGTCAGTTACACCATTCGTGCGAAGTAGTTGTATATGTTCACTGCGCATGTTCATGTGAATGGTTAATTTGTATCAAGTTATACTATATTATTATAATATTGATTTAAAGGATCATCACTAACTTCAAGTAGCGGCCAATCTCTGCACAGTTATTCAAGACATACCATCGAGCTCTTTCAAACTCTCGCCCACATAGGTCGTAGCCCCCTTGTGCGCCTATGGGATGTACTGTTTGGGTACACACGGTAAATATCGATGAGACTCCCATCTCTCGTCCACCTTCATAGTTTCGGTTTGGTCTTGTAAACACACGTCCGCCAGAATGCCTCCTTGGTTTTGGACGAAGCCAAGCTGATACATACGATAGGCGAAGGAAAGACCCCCTATTTCATAGTGCTTGGGGAACGCAAGTTTGATTGAAGATTGGAGAGGAGAGGTGGAAGAAAAGGCTTGGGATGGCTTTACGAGTCTTTGTGCGAGCCGTATGCAGTGAAAGTTGCACGTAAGGGAATGAGGGGGTTCGCATCTATACGTGTAGTGTGGTGGTTGAGCCTATCCTTTAGTACTAATCTAGCTTTGTATCTCTCTACTGAGCCATCGGCTTTATGCTTGATCTTGTAAATCCACTTGCAGCCAATGGCTTGTTTCCCTGCAGGCAATGAGACTAAGTCTTATTCTTTTTTTCCTGGGCATTGATTTCTTCCTGCATAGTATCTCTCCAGCAAGAATGATTGAAGGCTTCAGCAAATGATTCAGGTTCACGAGAAGATTGAACTGACATGAGGTACGACATCAGGAAATGAAAGAGGCCACCCTAAGTAACCAAAAGACCAGGACTTTTCTCCTAGTAATATTGGATTGCACTCAGTTGATACAGCTTGATCATAAACACAGTTTGGCAGGTTATGGACTTGATTTACAAAACTTCGGAGATAACTTTGATGGTGGATATCCGAACTCCTTGATACGCAATCTACTATTGTATGGACAAGCCCAATCAAGTCTTGCTCGTATACTACATGGATTCCACATATTACAACCTCCATATTTTGATCGTTGGTTCCAAATGAAGCTTGGATCTTGCTTCATTGATTAACTTATCAGTGAAAATAACACGAGGCATGTGGAATAGAAAAAGTCTACAAGGTATCTGAGAAGCAAGGATTCAAGTGGTGTTTTTAGACGGATGGTCAAGTCACTGTTAATGCAGCCTGGGTCCTCGACAGAACAACTACTTTAATTCTTTGAGTTGCATTCTAATATTTCATTTGAGGTAAAACCTTTATGCAGTAGATTGGACCACTAGATTCTATTTCACCAACATTCTTTGGCGTAACCAGGTTTAGAAAGGAAAAACTGAAACCACCTGGATAGCTACTTCGTGGAGAGTGTTAAGGACTTTTGGATCAATAGTTGCATTTTAACAAATGGTATCAAAGCAGGTTGTGGGCTTCCATACTGCCTCACCTAACGGGTTGGGCTTGAGGAGTGGCAGGCTTTGGATCCAGTGGGACAGGCCATGTTGCCCCAGCCTAGTGAAAGCCTCCCATAGTGCTCGACCAAAGTGGGCGTTTGTCTTGAAGGGTGGGGGTATGTTATGGTCCTACATTAGTTAGGAGTCAAATAGTATGTGTGCATATAAGCTTGGGAGCACCTCCACCTAGCAAGCCGGTTTTTTAGGATGTGAATTCATGGGCCATATATGGACACATAACAGAAAGCTCTGGAATTTGAAATGCCCATTTCCATTGCAAATTTTAAGAGTCATCTTCTGAGCATTAGCATTGGATTATGCAAATGCAAAATTTGCATAATATAACATGATTTTGCATTTGGCTATTCCACTCAAAACTTATTTCCACATTAGATTATCCATCTATTAGTCAAAATAATAATAAAATATTATAAATTTAATAATATTTTTTTTCAATTAATTTTTTTCTAAATTGCTATATGGAAATACATTAATATAAGTGCATAGCAATATTTCTGGAGTGCAGCAAATATATTTTAAATATTTAATACAACACCATTAAAAAAAACACATTTATCTATTACATTTTTATCTAAAAAAACACCAATTAATTTTCTTTTTGTTTCCACCTCAAATCTCAGCCTGGGAGCACTAGAACAAAGCACAAATCCCCAACCCCCCTCCCAAAAAAAAAATCCTAAATCTAAAAGATTGAACCCAGCAAAAAAAAAAAAAAAAAAACTTTGAAACGAAATAAATGGTGCAAAAGAAAAGCAAAGGAAATAGCAAGTCTCTAAAAATATTTTTTAATCATTTTAGTCCAGCTACAATGACCACCAAATATGACCATTAATCCCAAATTACTATAGCTAAAGTCATAACATTTTGAAGTTGCATAATTCATTGTAAATTATTTTTAAAGTCTATTAGTCAAACTCCTAATTGAATTTGTATTCGTAAAATGAGGATTCAATAAAATTGCATCGACCAACTTAGGAAGATTTTGCTCGTATACTGGTTGAGCCCCGCACTTTTCCACCTTCGTGAATGGATTGCCCATAGTAATTGAAACCTTAATGTAACTCCATGTATCCACCTCCTTTGACTTTTCGTCAAACCAGATGCGTGGTACATATATCCAATGTCCTGCTGGCGTATCAATAGTATTGAGGAATTTCTGGAGTGTATCGAACTTTAGGAGGGCTTTGAGAGGACCTTCATCGGTAACAAAATGAAACACAAGCTCCTCACAATCTAACCTCGTAAAACGTGTTGACTCCCAACTTTCAAGTTCATTGATTTCATAGAAAAAAATAAAGAGCATATCCCACCCACTTTCTACTATCATCCAAATCCGGATGCAACCGGATTGTAATCGAGGAACCCATACTCTGATTCTTTTGGAAATACATTGGAATTCCTACTCCTCTGGCTGCAACATCAATGTCTGCCTGTGAAAAATAAATTAAATTAAGAAAAAGAGGAAACAGAAAGCTAACTTTTTATGGTTCAACTAATTAGGTATATTAATATGACATTATGTCACGTTAAACCATTCAATATCCATGATTTCAGTCCAAATTACTATTCTTAAATTGCAACTTTTATTACTCATTTAAGTGGCTTTCGTTAGTACTTAATCTTGTTGGCACCGTCCATTTTATGAACTTGAGATGATATTATAAGTGTCCTTATCTTCACCAAGTAGGGTAAAAAAAGCACTATAATTTGACCGTACATTTAACATTTAAAAGCCTCTATATGATATTTGACAAAGGATTGGAGCAATTTGAAATAAAGTTAAATATTTGATGGTGCAAAACAGAAGAAACTAACATACCTTAATGGTTCTTTCACTCAATAGGTCGCGTTGTCCATCTTTCAATCGATGTGGCTTACGGGTACTCTTTAGAATAGTTGATCCAGCATCTACTACCGATATATTAATGTTAATAGAACATGCTTTCAATGAGATACAATCTTGAGCATCACTGTATACTATAATTGACGGAAGTTCTGGCAATGATCGAAGCTGGCTACAACGTCTCAAGTAAATGATAATAAGCTTCGAAAGTTGAGAGATGCTTTCAGGTAAAAGTGTGAAATCGTTTCCACTTAGATCTAGATGTTGCAGTGATGACAAGCCACTCAAGTCTTCGGGAACTGCTCCATCCATTAAATGGCAATAACTCAAATCTAATTTATTCAAGCTGCATACAGTACTGGACAACAAAGTAGGCAACACCAAACCAGTGTCGGGGTTCCCCCAAAACCAAGTTACTAATCGTTTGGGAAACGACTTGGGTGGCAGACCTGAACATCCTTGGAAGGACAACATTCTAAGATTTGGTAGACGTGTAATGGAGGATGGAATTTGCCTTACAGCGGTTTCACTTAAATCGAGCTCCTCCAGATTTTCCAAATTCCCTAGTCCCTCAGGCATTTCCTCAAGTTGTGAACAACCAAAGAGAGCGAGAGTTTTAAGAGATGTCAAACCACAAATAGCTCTTGGAAGACTCAAGAGTCTTTTGCAGCCTCTCAAACTCAAATAAGTAAGGCCAGTTAAATGCCCAATTGATGATGGAATTCTTCTAATGCGATCCCATCCAAATCAAGTTGCCTCAAACTATTGATATTTCCCACCGTTTCTAGAAACTTCGAGAGTCTCGTACAGCTAGAAAGAATCAAAATTTCTAGGGAATCCCAGTTAATGTTATAGGGAAGGCTAGTAAGAGATGTGAAACCTTTCAAATTCAAAAGAATAAGGCGTTTTAGAGCTCCAACTGATGAGTGGAGATTACGCAATTTTGTACAGCCATGAAGAATCAGCCTCTTAAGATTTGGGGCATTAGTGAAGTCCAGGGTCTCCACCAATTACCGAGAGTCACTAAGGTCAACATGCTCTAGCTTGTATAAACTCTGGGATACAACAATACATATGAGAATTAACTTTGATGCATACTTTAATTTATTAGTTTTTCAGAAAGAAAAGAACACTTGTATAAGCAAAAATCTTACCGTAGTTCCCTGTCATAGTCGCTGAATGTGGCTGCAACGTATATTGAGTTGAACGAGTTTATCAGGTGGGAAACGCATTGGCAAAGATTTTAAAGGATATTCATGCCACTCCATAACCCACAACTCTGTAGAAAGATAACTAAGGCCTTGAGAAAGGTGCACATTACCTATGATTGTGAGCAATCTTAAGTTCTTCATCTCCAAGAAGACACCAGAATTCAAGTTTAGTTCTTCTTGTGGAGGAGAGTTTAGGACTATGCCTTCGATCCTGTTTGTTCCCTAGTGACCAACGAGAACAAATTAGTGCAGTGCATGATATAATCAAGTATACTGAAAATTTTAATTGCATTAGTATATGCAATTCAATGAGCGCGCTTATTCTAAGATCCACTTACACTATTGTTCTTCAGTACACGAATGATGTCATTAGTAAGCCACAAACTACTCTGTCTGCTAGGATCTCCCTGAGATTGGTGACGAACAATTTCATGACCCATTTCTTGGAGCAGATCATGCATCCACAGTCTTCCTCCCGAGATTGTTATGAGAGACTTGCTTATAAGAATCGCTATACCACTGATTGGTTCATACTCACAACTTTCTAGTATGCTTTTGACACGGTTGACATACTTCTCCCCTTTGAAGTAACATGCAATATTTAGAAAAGGGTTTTGCTCATTTTCCTGGAGTCCATCGAAACTTATTTTAAGTATATCCACGATTCGTTTCTTGGGCTTTTGCCTTAGACTTCTCAAAGCACTTTCCCAAAAGTCTACATTTTGCCGACATAAGAATGGACCCAAAACTTCAAGAGCTAAAGGAAGGCCTTTAGGATAATGTATAATCTTCTTGGAAAGCTCCACAAAACCTGCTAGAGGGAGATCTTTCTTGAAGGCTTTCGAACTAAAGAGTTGGAGAGCTTCATCATCATCCAATTCTTTAGCCCTATATATTTCATCTTCTGCCAATCCACGTTCTATCAACAGATGCTTATCTCTTGTTGTTATAATGATTACACTCCCTCCATCAAGCCAACCGCGCTCAATTGCTAATGCTTCTAATTGTTGCGTTTGATCCACATCATCCACAACAAGAAGAACCCTTCTATGACGTAGTCTATGTCTAATTTTGTTCTTTCCTCTGTCGACATCCTTTACGTCGCTACTCTTATCCTTGAAGAGATCAGAAAGAAGTTGTTTTTGTAAATCAACTAAACCGCCATTTCCTCCACTTCTTTCTCTAACATCAGCAATAAAGCTACTAACTGATTGAAATTGACTAGAAATTTTGTCATAAACAGCACGTCCAAGAGTGGTCTTCCCAATACCACCCATCCCCCAGATACTTAGAAAGCGAACTTCATCTGGTCTAATATTTAAATACAAATTCTTCAATTTCTCTAGACGAGACTATTCCAACAAGCTTCTTGGAAACAGTCGAGAATGTAGAATTTAATTTAGCGAGTATCTCTCCTACAATCTCTTCAATAACTGTAGACTTATCTCTGCCAAAATTAAGATGATTGAAATTAATGAAATTAAACCAACTAATTATTTCAATATATATATATATAAGTGGCCGATCAAAGATAACACATTTCTATCACAATTAAACCCAACAAGAATATAATTATTAGCATCCAGCCATGTCCATGATATCGCTAGCACCCAGATTGCAAGCTAATTTCCTAGGAAAACCCGTTATGCACGCTCTTCAAGTTCAAATCGGCCACAGGCCGGCAGTCTCAAGCTGGAGAGAGATTAATATGGTTATCATAATATATAAAAAAAGATATAAGTTAGTTGTTCAAATGAAATGTTTTTTATGTACTTATAATTAATATAAAATACATTATATAAAAACAAAAATTTGAAATTTAAAGATAGTTGATCATATATATATATAGTATTGGAACCAAAACATATTATTTTTCGAAAACAGGTTTCTGAAGATCTAGAATGTAAAAGATTTACCTATCGCTTAAATCCCATAAGGAGATATTGCCCACTTTGCTCAAAGCATATTTCCGTGTTTGCAGATCATCTCCGACAATCTATCGTTTTCATGTTTAACAAAAGCTTCTGCAAAAGTACCTTTCTGATTTCTCACGTGTGAGGGATCCACTTGATAGAAAACTGGTAAAAGTATCAACCCCTTCCTTTCCATGCATTCAACGATCTTGGCGAGTTCAGTTAAGCACCATCTCGAAAAAGTGTAGTATATATGGAGAGAGAAGGACGACTGCATATATGGAGTTTTCAATTGCATTCAAGACTTCTGGAGATATATATCTTCCTCTCTCTAGTTCCTTATCGTCCCAAAAGGTGGAAAGGCTTCTTTGTTCCAAAAATTTATATAGATGAGCGGTAAATCTTTGACGAGTGTCCCCGCCATGGAAACTGAGGAAAACACCCCATTCATGCGAAGAAGAAGAAGGCCGGGATGTTTGCGTGGTGAGAGACACCATTGATTGGAAATTTACATAGCCATGTTTGCAGGTTCAGATTGCTTTTGAAGATAAAGTGATTAATAAATTTGTGGATATCTTAGGCCCAGTTTGAATATCGGACACGCACGTTCTTGTATATAACAAAAATAAGTATTTGTGATGTGTTATTTATAATAAAAATAGACTTATTTTAACAAAAAATAATGATTTTAATGAGAAATAATTGATAATAAATATATATATATATTTTTTTTGTAGTGATAGATACGTAGATTCCGTTCATGTTAAGGTGCTGAACATCGGATCCGGAAGATTTGAGACCTTTAACGTCTATGTACTCTGTGGACTTCCCCAGTTGCAGAAGAAGATCAACAGGCGCAAGTATTTTTAACACACTCTGTGGGGTCATGTAAAGCGAGGAGTTAACATTTTCACAAACGGACCTATTTTTTGTTTTTTTTCATAGTTCTCTCCATAAACCATTAAAATGCCACATCAGTATATAAGAGAGTTCGACATGTGTCACTTGACATGTAACACCCGGATCCAGTGCCAAGTTGTTTTCAAAAGAGTTTGGATTTTTTTTTTATGTGCGAAGAGCCCATTTGAGTTTTCAAATAGTTTTTGTTTTTAAATAGACTATGGGCCTAAAATCTTTTTTTTGGTGTATTATGATTTTTTGTGGGTTGGATATTTAGATTAAAAAAAAAAGATCTTTTTATGAGGCTTGATAACTTTTTTTTTAAACAAGTCGGATTTTTTTTATTTGTATTGAGGTCCAAAATTCGAAGAAGAACCTTTTATAGATTTTTCTTCACTATTCAAACCGTGGGCCCAAATGTTTAAAAATGTGCCCTAACCGATCACCCAATGGCCCAAACCTTGCAGCAAAACCCAATCCCATGGGAAACAATATTCCTAGACTCCACACATGCACTGTTTCACGTATGCTTTGTTCCTCTTCTTGCACGTCTCTCTTTTCTTATTTTCTCTAGATTTTATCTGTTTCCTATATATTTACACGTTCATCAACCTCAATGAAAAGCTTGAATAGCCGCTTCTTCTTTTCCTTCTCTCTCTCCTCTCGGTTTCCCACTGTCGCCGCACCACCTTAGGGTATCCATTGCCCAGCCACGCAAAATCGTACTGACGTCCCAAATTGACATTGTGGGCTTCAGACGGCTTCATCAAGACCCGAGACACCTCTATGGGTTAGGAATGACCATTTTTCCCGTTCCAGTACGTGGAGAGATTTTGATCATTAACATATCACTTACACTTATTAAATAGTACGAGGTATTACATAAATTTTGAATTATTCTTTTTTATTAAATCTCATCCTACACTTTTCTTCTACCAATTATCTAAAAAGAGAACTTTAATTTAGGACCTTAAAATCAAACAACATAGCTTGACATGTTCCAACCCATATTATTTAGGCCTCAACTGGGAAATGAGATGAGATGAAGATTTTGTAAATAGTAATAAAATAATATGTAAATAATAGTAAAATAATTTGAATCAAGATGTTTTAACTTAGTAAAAAAAAGTGATTACTTTTTTTAACTTGGTAAAAAAAGTGCAATTTACACCGGAGCACGCAAATGAGTAAATTGAGAGGAAATACAATAGCATTACCTTAGAAAATACAATAGCGAGAAGTGAAAAGCTAAACCCACCGACAAGGATGGGTCCGGTTACAAATTTTCTTTTTTTAAATTCTTTTTTACTTATGAAAAAAATAATGAAAAAAAAAAATTAAATGATGTTGTCTGTGGGTGTAGCACGGCTCATAGCGAGAATCACTTTGGCTCGTATTTTGGCAAACTGATGCAAGGGATCTACGCGGATGGGATTAGTTTCTTTTCACAACTAATCACGGACTAAGCCAAGTTCTCAACAGCAGAGAAACACCCAAGTTCATTCTCCTCCCCAGTGGACTAAGCCAGCTCTTGATTTTTTTCAAGGTGAATTGGGATGCAACTATAGACAAAGTTCAGTGCATGGTAGGCATTGGAGTAGTAATCAAGGATAGTGAGGGATTGGTTACAGCTACTCTCAGATCATCTCGAGATTCCTTCCTGGATCCATCGCTGGGGGAAGCATTGACAGCCTTAAGAGCAACTCAATTCTGCATAGAGCTGAGACTCTCAAAAATAATTCTTGAAGGGGATTCTATGATTGTGGTCGATGCTATTAATGGAAGGGAGGAAAGTTGGAGTTCAACTGGCTTAATATGTCAAGACATCAAGCTATTGCTAGCACATTTTAGTTCATGGTCTGTTAAGTATGTTCCTAGATAGATTAATGTAGTGGCCCATTGTTTGGCTAAGAGCTCTTTAGCATGCTCTGAAGATTCAATTAATGTAGAGGATTACCCTCATTGTATTCAAAACCTTCTTAGGTGAATTATGAATATGAAGTATTGTTTTCTCAAAAAAAAAAAAAAATTCAATTCAATTCATTTTATTTTATCTAATTATGAAGTTAAACCCACCGACAAGGATGGTTCTGGATACAATTTTTTTTTTTTTAAATTCTTTTTTACTTATGAAAAAAATAATGAAAAAAAGAAAGAAAGATCAAATGATGTTGTCTATGGGTGAAGCACGGCTCATAGCGAGAATCACTTTGGCTCGTATTTTGGCATTTTGGCAAACTGATGCGAGGGATCTACGCAGATGGGATTAGTTTCTTTTCACAACTAATCTCAACTTAATTCATTTCATTTCATCTTATCTAATTATGAAAAATTAAACTCACTGACAAGGATAGTTCCGGATACAGTTTTTTTTTATTTTTAATTTTTTTACTTATGAAAAAAACAATCAAATGATGTTGTTTGCGGGTGTAGCACGGCTCATAGCAAGAATCACTTTGGCTCGAATTTTGGCATTTTGGCAAACTGATGCAAGGGATCTACGCGGATGGGACTAGTTTCTTTTCACAACTAATCTCAAATCAATTCAATTCATTGCATCTCATCTAATTATTATAACTTTTTAAAATTTTCACCCAAAAGAAAATAAACAATTCAACTTTTTCAAATCTTAAAAATAAAAAATAATTTAAAAAATATATATTTCAACAATATTTTATTCAAATTTTAACTTTAATCTCATCTATTGATTGATGGTTATTGACATATAAAAATGATATTTGTAATTAGAGTGTATAAATGTCGCACAATCTCTTTGTGAAAAGTAACTAAATACATAACTCATATAAAAATAATTAATTTTGGCTTCATCAAGACTCGAGACAGGAATGAGCCTTTCTTCCGTTTCGGCCTAAGGAGAGATTTTAATCATGAACATATCACTTACACTTATTAATTAGTATGAAGTATTACATAAATTTTGAATTATTACTTCTTTTTTTTTTTTAAATCTCATCCTAAACTTTTCTTCTACCAATTATCTAAAAAGAAAAATTTAATCTAGGACCTTAAAATCAAACAAAATAGCTTGACATGTTCCAACCCATATTATTTAGACCTCAATTGGGGAATGAGATGAGATAAAAATTTTATTAATAATAGTTAAATAGTTTGTGAATAGTAGTAAAATAGTTTGAATTAAAATGTTTTATTGAAAATTTTGAAATGGTAGAGAGAAAGTCGAATAAAACTTTTATAAAATTAAAATATTGTTAAAATATAATTTTTTAATATAATTCTTATTTTAGAATTTGAAAAAGGTAAATTGATTTTTGTGTTTTGATGGAAAATTTGAGAAATTACAATGATTGGACAATGATTAAATAAAAAAGTTAAAAAATTGAAAAGCGTTAATTTTTTAGTGATGTTTAAAAAGGAATTAATTACGATAACTTCTAAGATAAAATGTGATGATAAGATAATTTGTATTCACAAACGAAATCATAGACTATGCTATATATCTCCATAATACTCTATATAAAATATATAGAGTATTGTGGGAATTTCCCAACAATGGCCCCCAATTAGACCCTATATGTCCAGCTAATGATTATGTGGTTGGTTTGAATTTTTTTTTAATTGCAGTATTAACAGATACCATTTTGTTTGAACAAAAGTATTGAGAAATTTAAGAAAAATCTGTAGGTCTTTTCTTAGAAAGTAAGGGAAGTTTTGCCGACGAAACATACGTTTGAATACGGACCAATGGTACACATGGATGTTTTAGGCCCGGTTTGAATATTGGACACGCACATTCTTGTATATTAGAAAAATAAGTATTTATGATAAGTTATTTGTAATAAAAATAAATTTATTTTAACAGAAAATAATAATTTTTATAAGAAATAAATAATTTTTTTATAGTGATAAATACGTAGATTCCGTTCATGTTAAGGTGCTAAACATCGGATCTGGAAGATTTGAGACCTTTAACGTCAATTTCATTGATCGACATCCAACGATGCCTGTGTTGCAGTGCCTGTTGCTTGGAAAGGTCCAAAACGCGGTAAATTGACTTTCAGACTCGAAATAGCAAAGAAACAAAAATCCGGTTTAAAAAACAAAAACAAAAAGAGTAGAGAGAAGATAAAGTGGTAAATAGGAGAAGCGCGTGAACTTCTTCCCTTTGGCACGAGGCTGGAGGGGCCGGGTCAGGAGAAAGTAATTAGGGTGTGTAAAGGAGGAAAAAAAGAATTATTCTTTGCATCATCTTACACACCACACACCATAATTTTTTTTATTTTTTTTTATTTGTTTCTCTTATTAAATATGTATTATATGGATGATGAATAAAAAAATATAAATGTTTAAAGAAGAGTAAAATAAAAAAAAATTGAAAAAAAATAAAAATAAAATAAAAAACACATTAGTGTGTGGTGTGTAGGATGATGCATAGCATTGCTCGGAAAAAAAACTCCTTTCTTTTATTTTTCTGAACAACGTAATTTAGAGCATTCACAATACTCTTTTTTTTTTTGTTTTAGTTTTTAAAATATATCATTAAATTTTATTTTTATTTTATTTTACATATTAATTTTTATAATATATCATACATCAATTTATCTATTTTTTCTTCATATAATTTAAAAAATATTTTTTTTATTTATTTTAAATATTTTATTTCTACCAATAAATTTGCAATATCCAAATATTGTTTTATATATATGGAGGAAAAGAAGAAGAAGAAGAAGATGAAGGGGATGTTTGAGTGGTTGGAGAGTACGCCATTAATTCTAAACTTACAGGGCCTTGTTTGCAGATTGGATTAACAACAATACGAGATGATCTTTATACTGCCAGTTAAACTAATCGAACTGGATGAAATTGGTAGATTTGGTTAGTAACGAGTCTGGTCCCTTACTAGTTCTTAAGAACTAAAACTAGGCGAAATAAATTCGGTACTGATTTACATATATTTTTTAATTTTTCTATGATATATAAATTTTTAATATTATATTAGATGTTAAATTTTTAATTAATATAACATGTACGTGGAAGATGATTTTGTGACTTTTTGAGTATTTTCGTGTATAACTCAATAAGATAAGATATATCAAGGTAGTAATATGGAATATGCGAGAAATTAATGAAGAAAATTAGTTTTATTTGATCTTTATCATGGGCTGTAGGGCTAAAAAAAATTGAAAAGCTCATTAATCCCGACCGAACCAGTTCGATACCTGTTCTTAAGGATTAAAACCGATTTCATATCGGTTTTCACCGATTTAGATCGAACCAGACTGATATATATATTTTTTAAATTTTTTTATGTTATATATAAAATAATTTTATATATATTATATTATATATATTATATACTAAATTATTAATTAATATAATATAATATTTTAATTTTAAACATGAATATTAATATTAAATTATTAAAATAAAATTTCATGACCAAATGCTAGTACTACTCGTACTCGGTCGTGAGAGGTTTAATATTTTTATCACACTCTGTGGCGCTAGGGGTGTAAATTTAAACCGGAAAATCGGTAATCTGGACCGGACCGGACCGATTTTACCGGTTTTTAACCGAATCGGTCCGGAACCGGTTCTCAAATTTCATAAACCGGCCGGAACCGGTCCGGTTCCGGTTTTGAGATTTTTGGGACCGGACCGGACCGGTTGATAAAATATATATAAAAAATAATATTTTATATTTAAATTTTATACAAAATTAAAATTATACAAAATATTTTTTATATATGAATATATAAGTTTTATATAATTTATAATTTTATGTGAAATTTATATATATAATATATATATTATATATGCAATAATTTCATACTATAATTTATAAATTATAACATAAAATGTTAATCTTAAATATAAACATTTATAATTTCTTTGATCATATGCTATTAATATAATCATATATAAGATAATGTTAGTATAAAATAAAAGTTTAATCTTAAAAATGAAAATGTAATTGATCATGTATTATATAGTTATACTAATAGTCTAATATTAATACTATTAGTCTAATATTATACTAATGTCAAATTTATATTTTTAAAAAATCGAAAAACTGGACCGGACCGGATCGGAAACCGGTAAAACCGAAAATACCGGTTTAGGAGGGTAACCGGTACGTAACCGGTTTTGAAAAATACAAAACCGGTCATACCGATTCGGTCCAAGATTTTGTCTAAAACCGGACCGAACCGGACCGATTACACCCCTATGTGGCGCCATGTAAAGCGAGGAGTTAACTGTGTTTAATTTACAAGTTATGAATTAAGAGAGTACCGGCACTTGACGTCTCTTATATTTTGTTTGATGTTGTTCTATGTACGGACTTTTTTGCTTCCAATTGGTTCATCTAGTTTTTTATTTTTATTTTTTTTCAATTGATCTTTTTTACTCATTAATTGTAACAATGGTTGAATTAGGTGGGTTTGCATTGTGATAAGAGATATGAGATGAGATAGTTTTAGATAAAAATTAAAAGTTGAATAAAATATTGTTAGAATATTATTTTTTAATATTCTTATTGTTTTGAGATTTGAAAAAATTGAATTCTTTGATATATTTTGTATGAAAATTTAATAAAATTATAATGATAAGATTATATGAGATAAAACATTTTCACAAATGGACCTAATTTTTTTTTTTTTCATAGTTCTTTCAGTAAACCATTAAAATGCCACATCAGTATATATGAAAGTTCGACATGTATCACTTGACACGCTATATACTTGCAGTGTCTATTTTGTCCATGTGGCTTTCTTTTCAACTAATTCATGAGTAAATATATATGTATAACAAAAAATAGTGTCAAAAATATTACTTGTACAATATTATTTCTTTTGCGGGATCTTCAAGGTTTTGATGTGAAGTCGTTAAAATTTTAAGACATTTGGTGATTAACATTGTTTTAGAGTGGTAATTTTAATTTTTGAGTTTAATCTTGATTCATATATAGTCTAAAATAATTCAATAAATGTAGTCCATATATAGATTAAAAAAGAAAAGGAGGTAAAAGTCGTATATCTAATCATTACGAGTGATACGCACATCAAATATTTACCTTTGACCATTTTATTTGCTACAATCGGTGAGAACTAAAGACTTATTTTTTTGAAAAAATTACATCAGAAAAAGTTAACAGATAATATCCTTTAATTTACAGTCACAAACATTCATTCATGACGAGAGTGGTTAGTGAATAAAAACTTTTTAGATTGAGAAAATAGTCACAACTTGGGGTTGTTCGAGGCACCTCAATTCCTCCCTCAAAATCAAGCCAAATAACATTCTAGATATTTTTTACAAGCCACTCTGTAATGGAAGACACCCCTCCTACTCGACAACAACCAAAATAAGGCCATGGGCCAATTTCTACACACAATAGCTAAGGCCATGGGCTACTAGAACAACTTAACAACTCAAATAAAACAAGAAGGGCAATAACTTAGCTGGAGGCCATATAGCCCGATTCAACTTAATTGGGTTCATTATATTGTTCACCCCTTCAAATAACCTCGTATAGATTAGAATATACAATGTGTCTTTGTTTAAAAAAAAAATAAATAAAAACAAAAGAAACAAAACAAGTAGCAGTACTACATTAATTGAGAGGTGAGTTTATTATTGTACAACTCGTTTTCCCTTGTTTTGGAGCATGGATGTAGGATCAAAATTGGGTCTTGTTACTGATGTTGTCTCATGATCTTTATGGCGGTTTTGCTTATTACAGTGCCTTACTGTTTCCTAAACTCAGCCTCATCATGCTAGTACAAACGACGGAATCCACACTTGTGCACTCTCAAGCTTGGCCAGTCACTAGCAATGGAGGCCTCTATTCGAGTGCATTGGTTCAACCACTCTGGAAGTGATCCTTTTGGTATAAATGATAGCCACATTATCTCACCTTGGCATACCAACTTGATTTATTCCTCTATAAATGGGCGATGGGAATGTAGATTATGTTCCATACTACCAATATTCGTATCCAAAGGACGCAGGAGATAATGAGGATTTCCAAAACCCAACATTTTAACATGGGCAGCCTTATCATCCTCATATACCCAAAAAGAAGCAAACATGGCAAGCCCCAGCCAATTACTGTCATTATAAAAATCAGGAGGTAACTCAAATCCCACTGAGGGCTTGTGCTGTGATAGCTGAAGCACTCCGTTATTCCACATGGAAAGAAACAAGAACTGTATTCAAAATTTCTATGGAAGACCTGATAACTAGAAATACAAAATCCAGTCCATTAGTGAGAGACAGGTCTAGTAGGGAGGAAAGCAAATGGCGATTCAGAGAATCTAATATTCTTTTTTATCTTTTAAATATGTTCATTTTCGCTTTTTGATGAAACTAAATAACTATCATTCTTCGTGCATATACAACTAATGTAATCTAAGAAATTATCGATTGTACTTTAATATTTTTCAAACAAAAAACGTAATGCATGGGAGAATGGTACTTTAGTCCACTACTAAGTATTGGATTATGCATCTGCATATGCATTTACATATTTGCATAATATAATCTTAAATTGGACTGCATTGATTATGTATATCCAAAAGTTTGCATAGCTATGAATAATGTTTCTACAAATTTGAAGATGTACTGTTCACTCCCCAAATATGATTTTACTACTTTTTTTTTCTCTCCTGCTCTCTCTCTCTCTCTCTCTCTCTCTCTCTCTCCACCAACGGAGACAAACCCTCTCTTGAAACATTTCTTTCTCCTTGCTCTCTCTCTCTCTCGACACCAACAAAAGGAAATCCGAAGGAAAAAATAATTTTAGGAAAAAAAATAATTTGGCTCAAAGATGTATAATCCAATGTGAGAGTTTTTCTTAATATGCAAAATCAATCTCTAAAAAATATGATTTTGCATATGCATATAGAGAAACTAATGCTATATGAAATTCAAATTTCAAATGAATCTCTTTTAAAATTCTCATGATCACAAAAGTCACAATGATCATGCACATATAATTACCCCCTTGAGAGTATATATTTCAAAGTAATTAATGCATATTTGTATAGTTTATTACCTCGCGGTTTTGGTACTGAAAAGGCGGGGTAAAGCACTTGAGAAATGTTTCCTCAAACGCTTCCATATAGGTATAAGAGGAGAAGGCTACAGTTTTGCACTATCAAATTAGGGCAATTGCTTCCAAATAAAGCCTTAATCTGACTACATGGGTTGCACAAGCCATCTCTCAGAAGTCCATGCGGTATATAGGCTAGCCAAAGGAATCCACATAGATAAAACCACATGCATTTTTCTTTAGTAAGGCAAATGACAATGAGAGGTATCAACCCACCTAAATCAGTATCCAATCCACCAATAAGCTTCTGAGAAACACTGGAATTAGGATTTTCATGAGAGATCAGTTAAATATTGATCATTGTGGATTGAAAAGGCAGCACATATTGCAAGCCCCATCCAATTTCTATCATTCATGATATTTGGAGGTAGTTGGAGATTCACAAATGCCCCCCCTACTTTGACGGTTGAACCACTCCGAAGCTTTTATCTGAGGCAAATAAGCAGTACATACACACGATATAGAGGATAGATTAAAGGCTTGTTAAACAGAACATGGTTCTAATGAGAGAGAGAGAGAGAGAGAGAGTCCCTAAAGGAGGAAATAAAGTACCGTGACGCCTTTTTGAAGGAAGTACTCAAAATCAGTTTTCAACGAAAAAATTGAGTCACTGGTACAGTCTAGATACCTAGGTGGTAGAACTATTTCAACACCATTTCCTGAAGCAGTGCTCTTTGAAACTGTTTCATTCGAGAATGTTTTTGATGAAGAACATTGTTGATGTGCTTCATGTTTACAAATAGATGGAGGCTTCGACAAGGATTCAAAGCGCCTACAAAATAGCCCAACTAATTTAATATATTTCATGTAGGGAGTATGAATAATGATGCATTCATATAAAACGCTAGCAGACAATGGATTGCCTTTTAATTATGGGGGAGTGATCTGCATAAAAGTTGCGCTCCCTAGATTTAGTTATGTTACCACAGGTTCTCAAGATTCAAGAGAAAAGTCAGCAGACAAGCTGCCCCATAATCCCCAACCTGCGATAGAAGCAGTCCAGCTCCTTGGAAACATAACTGCCACATTTGGAAAGACAGTGCCCACAAGCCATTCTCCTTAATTTACTCTATGCCTCTATTTAGATAACTTGTATAGGGTTTAGTGTTTGTGCTTTCTTATCTTATTTATTAGCTCCTGACATTGTTTTTAGCTAAGGTTGTTTTATCTTGTTTTACATGTATAAATTACCCTCTCGGGCTCCTTTGTACTTGTAAGTTTTTATAGCACTTTTGAATATATTCAAACTTTTCACAATCCTCTTGTTCCAAGTTATTTTCTCTCAATAGAGTTGTAGCTTATCTTTCTCACTCTTCATTCAATTCTAACATGGTATCAGAGCAGGAACTTTGACCTGTTCTTTTACTCATCTTCCTCACTTTGATTTCCTTCTGCTATTGTCAACTCTCATTCAGGTTTCATCATGTCTACAGATGAACCTATCGATAATCCTCTTGCCAGAAATCTCTCACCATCCGAGAACCCCAACAGTCCATATTTCCTTCACCATTCTGATGGCATTAATACTGTTGTCATTACTCCACCTCTATCTGGCCCTAACTACCTATCATGGAGTCGATCCTTCACCCTTGCACTCTCTGTCAAGAATAAATTCGGCTTCCTTGATGGAAGCATCACCACTCCTGCTGCAACAAGCAATCTTTATGGACCATGAGTTAGATGCAATAATATCATCCTCTCTTGGATCCTTCACTCCATCTCCCAGGAGATATCAGCAAATGTTTGTTTTATAGGTGATGCTAAGAAAGTATGGGACAAACTAAAAGACAGGTTTGCACAACCTGACAATGCTTGTATTCATCAACTTCAACATCAACTTGGGACCATCATGCAGGGAACTCAATCTGTAAATGAGTATTTTACTCAACTAAATGCAGTATGGGAAGAAATGCACAACTATCGACCATCACCAAACTGCTCATGTGGTCTATGCACTTGTAATGCACTGAGTTCTATTGGAGAAAGGCAGCAAATAGACTATGTCTTTAAGTTCCTTATGGGCTTAAATGAGACGTATGATGGCATTCGAGGCCAAATCATCATCATGAGTCCCATGCCCTCACTTGACAAGGCATTCTCACTAGTACTTCAGGAGGAGAGACAAAGGCAAGCTCGGGTTGCCATTCTTCCTACTGCAGAATCTTGTGCTTTGGCGGCATCCCACAACCAGACCAAGAAGAAAGATAAATCTGACCTTACTTGTTACAATTGTGGAAAAGCTAGACACACTAAGGACAAGTGCTATCGGTTAATTGGATTTCCTCCTGATTTCAAGTTTACAACGACCAGACAAGGAAACCATCACTCAGCAAATCAAACCACCAGTCATATCTTTAATGGCAGTGCAGCAGAACCTACTCAACTAGCTTTGAGTCAAGCTCAGATACAACAACTCATGTTTTTGGCCAACTCTCAAACATCACAGCTCAGCATAGAGGACTCGAGCAAAGGAAAGAATGCCTCACAACAGACTTCCTCATAGCCTAGCCCTTCCAATCATGGCTCCCATATGGCAGGTATGATAATATACCACTCACCCTCATCCAAAACTCATATCCTTTCCTCTAAACATGATCACCATTTTGCATCCATGACCACCTGCATCTCACACAAACCAAAACACATCACATGGATAGTGGACACTGGAGCCACAGATCACATGGTCTGCTCCACCACTCTCCTCTCTTCCATCACCTCCACTTCTCAAGTTTATGTACAGATGCCAAATGGAGAGAAAGCACAAGTCACTCACATAGGCACTATCCAGATCAGTAATGCCCTAACTCTCCATGGAGTACTGTGTATACCATCCTTTAATTTTAATCTTCTCTCAGTCAGTAAATTAACTCAAGACTCCTCTTTGTGTCTCATTTTCTCTAAAAAACAGTGTCTCATTCGGGACCTAGCTATATGGACAATGATTGGAGTTGCTAGAGTTCGAGAGGGACTCTACTTCCTTGATTCCAATTCACTAGGAAGCTCTCTTGACAATCAAAGTTCAGCAGCAACCAATTATAATCCCAGCCATTTATCTCGTGTCCAACAAGTTTCAGCAAGTCAAGATTTTTATTTATGGCATTTTAGACTAGGGCATGTATCAAATCAGAGGTTAAATTTGATTTCTTCTCATGCCTCAGATGTAAAATGTACTGATTTTGATCAATGTAACATCTGCCACTTTGCAAAACAGAAAAGAAATACCTTTCCCCGCAGTGTTTCTTCCACTTCTTCTCCTTTTGAGTTAATCCATTGTGACATTTGGGGACCATATTCACGAGCCACACCTCAAGGATATCAATATTTCCTCACTATAGTAGATGACTATAGCCGAATGACATGGATTTTTTTGATGAAGTTTAAATTTGAAACTCGAAGTCTCTTGCAATCCTTTATCCAAATGACACAAACTCAATACAATCTCAAGGTCAAAAAAATTAGATATGATAATGGAGCAGAATTTTTGATGCAAGATTTCTATAATAAACATGGAATCCTACATCAAAAGACATGCATTTATACCCCTCAACAAAATGGAGTAGTTGAAAGGAAACACCAGCACCTCCTTTCCACTACTCGGGCTTTGTTATTTCAGGCCTCTCTCCCAACCAAGTTTTGGGGAGATGCTGTTCTAACAGCAGTCCATTTGATAAATAGAATCCCCATCCCTGTGCTCAACAATCAATCACCTAATGAGGTTTTCTTTTCAACTCCTCCTTCATATTCACATTTAAGAGTCTTTGGTTGCTTATGTTTTATCTCCACTCTCAAACATAACCAGACTAAGCTAGATCCAAGAGCTAGGAGGTGCATTTTCATAGGATATCCACCAGGGGTTAAGGGGTACAAGGTTTATGATTTGGACAGTCACAAGTATAGCATCTCAAGAGACATCATTTTTCATGAAACTCAATTTCCTTTTCAGCATCACCACTACAATTCTACATCTTCTCCATCTCTGTACTCCATCCCAACTCCTATCCCTTCGGATGCAAACTTACAAAATCCTCCATCTTCCTTCCCTTCTTTCAATGATAGAGATCCAGCTCATTCTCCTGATCCTGCCTCTTCAACCGAATCCTCCTCTTCAACTGACCCCTCTTCCCTTCCTTTTGGTCCTATTCCTCTCACCACTCTACCAACCACAACCTTACCCTCACATTCCCATTTACCACAAAGTTCACCATCCCCTCCACCCTTGAGAAGATTGGATAGGGTCAGAAATCCACCTAAGTACCTCATTGATTATCACTGCAACTCAGCATCTTCACCATCACCTCATCACTCCACTGCTCACCCACTTGAACATTACCTCTCTTACACTCATTTCTCTCCTTCTCACAAGGCCTATACACTCTCCATCTCCTTTACCCGAGATCCTACTACCTATGCAAAAGCTGTTCTCTCTAAGCATTGGACCAAAGCCATGACAGATGAGTTAAATGCCTTGGAGGCTAACAACACTTGGACAGTCACCATTCTTCCAAAAGGAAAGAAAGCAATTGGCTATCGATATGTCTACAATACTAAATTGCACTCAGATGGTTCCATAGAAAGGCACAAGGCCCGGTTGGTAGCCAAGGGCTACACTCAAAGAGAGGGATTCGACTTCCATGAAACCTTTAGTCCAGTTGCAAAGCTCACTACTGTTCGTGTCTTCCTTGCTTTGGCAGCATTTCACAATTGTCATTTGAACCAATTGGATGTTCACAATGCATTCCTTCATGGGGATCTAGAAGAGGAAATTTACATGGATTTACCTCCAGGATTTCAATCTAAGGGGGAGTTGCTTCCAAATCAAAAATTAGTTTGTAGGCTGCACAAATCCCTTTATGGCTTAAGCAAGCCTCAAGGCAATGGCACTCAAAAATTTTCACATCTCTCATTATTGGTTTCCAACAATCTAGGTCAAACTATTCTTTGTTTACAAAGATTCATGATGGTCAATTTGTTGCATTGTTAGTATATGTTGATGACATTCTCATTGGAAGTAATGATCTCAAAACAATTGATTTCATCAAGACATACCTGCACAAACAATTCAAGATCAAAGATCTTGGCAATTTAAAGTACTTCCTTGGCTTAGAAATATCAAGATCAGAAAAAGAATTCATTTGAGTCAAAGGAAGCACACTCTTGAGATTTTAGAGGATGCTGGTATGCTCGGATGCAAGCCTATCAACACACCAATGGAGTTGAACCATAAACTTTCTCATATGGCAGGAGATCCTCTCATTGACATTACAGGTTATAGGAGGTTGGTTGGAAGGCTGATTTATTTGTCCATTACAAGACCTAATATCACATACTCTATTAACATCTTGAGTGAATTCATGGATCGCCCTTCACAGATCCATCAGCAAGCTGCACATCGAGTCTTGAGATACCTCAAAGGATCCATAGGCCAAGGCCTCCTATATTCTTCCAAGTCTGCACCTTTTCTCAGGGCATTTAGCGACTCAAATTGGGCATCTTGCCCTGAGACCCGAAGATCCACTACTGGTTTTTGCATCTTCTTAGGAGATTCTTTAATTAGCTGGAAATCAAAGAAGCAAACCACCATATCTAGGTCCTCTGCTGAGGCTGAATACCGTGCATTGGCTAACACAAGTTGTGAGATTGTATGGTTGATAAATCTGCTGCAAGATTTTAATACCAGCCATCCGAGACCTGCTCTCCTATATTGTGATAACCAGGCAGCCATACACCTCACCAAAAATCCAATGTTCCATGAAAGAACAAAACACATCGAGCTGGACTGTCATCTTGTTAGAGAGAAAGTGCTTGCTGGAATCATTACACCAGTACATGTGAGTTCAAAATTACAGATTGCAGACATCCTAACAAAGGCTCTACCTACTGCTACATTTCATTTTCTACTATCCAAGATGAACAAACTTAATCTGTGCGTCCATCTTGAGGGGGAGTCTCAAGATTCAAGAGAAAAGTCAGCAGACAAGCTGCCCCATAATCCTCAACCTGCAATAGAAGCAGTCCAGCTCCTTGGAAACATAACTGCCACATTTGGAAAGACAGTGCCCACAAGCCATTCTCCTTAATTTACTCTATGCCTATGTTTAGATAACTTGTATAGGGTTTAGTGTTTGTGCTTTCTTATCTTATTTAATAGCTCCTGACATTGTTTTTAGCTAAGGTTGTTTTATCTTGTTTTACATGTATAAATTACCCTCTCGGGCTCCTCTGTACTTGTAAGTTTTTACAGCACTTTTGAATATATTCAAACTTTTCACAATCCTCTTGTTCCAAGTTATTTTCTCTCAATAGAGTTGTAGCTTATCTTTCTCACTCTTCATTCAATTCTAACACAGGTTTTCAGAAACTTCAATTTATCTACAAAAGATAGATAATAGTAGCAAAGTTGGCCGTTTCGAATAGCTACTGCACACTCTGTCATTGTTTGAACAAACCCTTCAACATCTTGTTTGTACATTAACCGTATCCCACACATTTGAGTCTCCACACTAGGGATGTTGCATTCAACTATAGGTTTAACATGACTCCTTTGGTTTAGCTTGTTGGGAAGAATTGTGGTGATACGTAATGTACGACAATTAATTGATTTGAGTTCAGCAATCTGGATGTAGGGATGCTAAGGACTAGGTGAGGTTTCAAACAACCTTCATTGCTATCCAAATGAAGAATGCAACCGGTAGGAGTTTTTGGATTTGACTTGTTGTGAGAGTCAGCTGGGTGACCCAAAATAACACATATAGCAAATCCCATCCAGCTTTTGTTATTATAAAAATTCGATGGCAAGTGGATTTCTGTTGAGGGTCCATCATTTCGATTATTGAACCACGATAGAATTTCACCTTGAGGAAAGAAATATCCATGATAATCGCTTTGTAGCTCCTGTAACATAAAGAATTAAGGAGACTTGATGTTCAATCTGTGTGTGTGTGTGTGTGTGTGTGTGTGTGTGTGTGTGTGNAGAGAGAGAGAGAGAGAGAGAGAGAGAGAGAGAGAGAGAGAGAGAGAGAGAGAGAGAGAGAGAGAGAGTACCTCAAAGAGTGTTGAAAACAAAGTCTCAAGCTTCTTTTTCAGAAAGATGGTTGATGTTTCCAATTTGTAGACTTGGTTCTCTGCCGATGCGGGGTAGGACTCAACGTTACTAGCAAAATTGGAATCCATTGAAGTGCATCCTTGATCTGTTTGATTTGAGAATCGTTCCATTTGTGTACAATCTTGTTCCACTATTTCTTCATGAAAGAGACCCCAATTGTCAAAAAATGAGACTTGGAAGTGGAGAAGTAATTGCATACACTATTCCAAATCTTGCACAGAGAGGAAACGGAGACCACAATTGTTCACATCGTGGTTGAAATCTCATCGTGGTTGCAGTGCTTTATTCTATCTGAAAGCCACCAAATTGGTATATAGAATAGCCAAACAAACTCATGTAAATGTAACTACTTGAATTCTTCCTTTGCAGTGCGATATACATGGATAGGTCTCAAACTATCCATATCCATATCAAAACAAAATATAAGGTGGTGAGGAATTTTTGATTCCAGACTTTCAAGAAATGTAAATGAAGCACGTACAAATTAATAGGGGTGTTACCCACCCCTTCCTCGCACCCCGCCCCCCCATGCGGGGGGTGGGATTTTCACCCCCGTCCCCCGCCCCGTAGGGCGGGGTGCGGGGCGGATACCCAATTCGTCCTGCCTCTATCCACTTAAAAAAATATACTACATTTTACTAGATTTAAAAATTATTCCTAAGTCTAATAATGGTTAAAAATGCCTTTTTAGATTCAAATTGTAAATTAAAAATGTGTAAATATGATTATAATTTAAAAACTATGTAATTTTTAAATTTACTAGTGCATATTTTATGTAAGTTTTAGTAGGCCTGTGCAGAAATGGCCTTTGGTCCGATCCATCCGAGACACCCAATCTGTCCAACCAGAACAGACACAGGTTCTTCGAATCAAAACTTAATATCGGGTTTTATACAATGCAACCCTTCGAACTCGTCGAAACCAAAAAATACTCCGTCGAATTACATGAAAAACATCTCAGACTCTCTTCTCCCCACTGCTAATGAAGCTGTTTCTTACCACGGCGAAGTAAATACTCAATGTAGAGAAAACTTTTTGCGAGCACAGAGAGAGAGAGAGAGAGAGAGAGAGAGAGAGAGAGAGAGAGAGAGAGAGAGAGAGAGAGAGAGAGAGAGAGAGAGAAGTGAATAGTTTGGAAATGGGTCTGATAAATGTCCTCCCGTTGCCCATTTTACTCCAAATCTTCACATATTTCTGCCATTTCGGGTAAGCAGTAGCTCCAGATCTAGTTAGGATCATAGCTCATTCAAGAGACTCTATATTTTGACAGGAAATCAGACCCACCAAGAAATCAACAAAGTTTTACATTTTTCTTTGAGAAGAAATCAAGCAAGCTACTGTTCTCCTAAGTAAAATGACGCCTAGTTACTTATGGAGTGAATACCCTCTTCTTATTCTGATGAATATCTCCTTTAAGGTCTCAAAGACCGGTACGAGGTTCCACCCAAAGCCTCTGCTTCCTCCCGAGGTGAAGATCGTCGATGATCTCAAAGAAAATTAAATAGATCTTGAAATAGATCTCAAAGAAAATGAAATACATCACAAAGAAAATGAAATACAACATAAGCTTCATCATCGGTGAGGCATCTGACAAGTTCTAGAGGTAGAAAGCCACGATTAACGGCTACGATCTGCGGTGGGCCCTGACCATCCTCGGCTTCGACGACTACGTGGAGCCCCTCAAGGTGTACCTGTAGAGGGAGGTTGGGTTTGGGAGGGGAAATGCCAAGTTTGTAGAGGAGAGGAAGAGGAAGAGGAACGGACGATGTGGGAGAGGCTGAGTTTAGAGAGGGACGTGGGTCTGCAAAGGAATGTATGAAGGTGAATAGGTGAAAGATCGAAAACGATAAAAAGCAAGACGAACGGGTTCGACCCGATCCGACATTTACGGGTTGGGCCAAATCGAGATTCCACCACCTTCTCTGTGGGTCGGATCGGATCGAGCCTAAATTTGATCAAGCTGGGCCACTGTGCAGCTCTAAGTTTTAGTGTATTAGTTTTTAAACTATGTAGCTTTTAAATTTGTTAGTGCATACTTTATAAACAAATCTAACAAATTGTAATATATATTTATATATACACAATTTGTAAAATATAAATATATATTTATGTTTATATATATAATATATATATATATATAAATGTAAGCAGGGGGATATATAAAAATGTAAGCGGCGGGGAGGGCGCCCCCGCTAGGAGCTCTAGATGCGGGGACGGGGCCTGCTGCCCACCTCTACAAATTATTATGCCTATTTTGAGGTTGCTCGATTGTTACTGAAGGTCCTATGCGGCGATAGGTAAAGAAGTCTGGAATCTCACTAATTCGAGTGAAACAGTAATCACATGCAAAGAATAAATGAAATTCCTGAAGAATAGAAATAAATGGCCAGTAAATAATGATAAAAAAATTAAATAACCATTATAAGTGTAATATTCGGGCCCAAGATTTTTTTTCTTTTTTTCTTTTTTTCTTTTTCAGCTTCTGGAGACCAAGGATACGGTGTCGTTGAAGTAAGTGGTCTTCCCCTTTCCAGTTTCTTTTTGTTTTTTTTTTTCTTTCCCAGATAGCCCTTCCCCACGCCCAGAATCCTTCTCCCTCTGTCAGTTTCTTCAAACCGAAAATCACTCCACCCCGATCTCCATCTTCCCCACGTCCACACGGTTCTGATTTTCGTCCCTTCTTCCGTTACTCAAATCCCTCTCACTAATGCCTATTCATTTCTTTGGCAGTTTGTATTTTTTTCCACCCTCACAAAGCCTTACCATGCAGAGCAGCATCACCCTCCCACGCTGTTGCGCACCATCACCACCAAGGCGCCGCCACAAGTGGCCTCGTCGACACCATTGCATGTTGGTCAGTCTTCCGAGGCTTCCCTCAGATGAAGCCGAAACTTGGGGCCAAGTGCAGCGAACACTGCACTACAGCCAGTAACCACCACGATCCCGACGTGAGGTGCCTTGCTCCTTCACAGCAGCCAACCACCAGAAACCACCTCCCACAGCCACGACAAACAGAAACCCACGGTTTTGCCAAGCCAAAACACCCCTGTTTTACTGCACCCGAAACAGAGCTTTCGCCAACGCCATGACCGAGAAGCCAGCAAGCCCACGGTGCCTTTGCATTATCCCGAGCAACCATGCCCAACCTCGTGCCGCTGTGAGCTGCCGTCACACGGTATCTCCACCCCTCCCGTATGTTCCCTTGGTAAAACTCTCTCTCTATATATATACACGGAACACCCTCTCTCCCTCTCTCTCTCTCTCTCTCACTACGTTCTCTCTCTCCACCATGATCGAGTGACAGTTTTCTCTCCATCTCCCTCTCTCAGTGCCATGCTGCCGCGCCGACCAACTTCGACCTCCGCCACACTGCCCGTCGCGCCTCTCCTTCTCTCTCGGTGAGTAGAGACTCTCCTGTGTAGTCTGTCGCACGGTTTTGGTCTAGAAGTGTTAAAATCTCAGATTTCTTTTTGTTTCCTTGTTCTGTTGATGTGTTTTTCCCGAAACGCCCTTCTCATTTATGCGTTTCTTGTAAGTCATCATGTTTAACGTGAAATTATAATTTTATGTAGATAGTATTTAAAGATCGAAAAATTTTAGTTATATAGTCATAATTGTTATAACTATTTTCAGTAGTAAATTAATAATAAGATTTTATTTTATTCGAAATACTTTAAAATCGATTTGAGTATATCTTACTAAGTAAGTTTTCCGCTTTTTACATTATTTGAATTTGACATAAATATTTTAATAAGTTGTAAATTGTAAGTGTAAATTGGCTTTTATATTTTAGAAACTGTTGAATATTGTTTAAATGAGCTAACTTCTGATGAGCTTGATGTTTAAAATAGATTTGTTGTATTTTACATTAATGATTTTTTTAATGAACTTTATTTATTATATTAAGGGACTAACGTATTTTAAAAAAAATTGAGTTGTGTTAAATTAAGGGACTAACGTATTTCGGTAGCATGAATTTAAGTAAATGGGGAGTCTTAATAAGTCATTTTAGAAGCTTAGTAACATTTAGTATTTCGTATAGGTGACAATTGATATTCTTGCAGTACGGTTGTGGAAAGATTCAGAAAAGTTAAAAAGTCCAGGTAAGCGGGGACGTTTATATACTAGTTTTGCATAAAAGAAATAAAATGAGGTTGATTTTGAAAATATGCATGTTTGTTTTTGAAAAAAAATTTGAAAACAACCTCAGATGTTTGGTTTGCATATGCATAAATTCTGTATAAGAGAAAGTATTTTCTGTCATGACTGGTGTAGAAATGAGCTAATTTTGTGCATTATGTTTCTCAACTATGCAAAAAGAGCGAATATGAAAATCGAAAAGTTTTTTTGCAGTGAATAAATGGAGATGTTTTGATTCTATTTATTTCGAACATGTGAAATGATCTGAAACTGTTCAGTTTTCGGTTTTGATATGAGGTGGCATCTGAAAATCTTGGCATGAATTTCTAATTCTATATCTAAATATGATCTGGTTTCGATGTTGTTCTGTTCTGTTTCTGTTAAGGCCTAGCCACGTGTATAATGGTGGTTTATAACTCTACCACAGGGGTGAAACATGATATACGGCCCAACCACGAGTACAATGGTGGTTTATAACCTTATCACGAGGGGTTAAATATGGTATTTGTCCCGACGCAATGCTCCGATATGATATAAAGATGATGTGTCAATTTATGATATGCAGAAGGATTTTTGAATGAGAACGTTTTTCTAAAAGTTTCACTCTGATGTTTTGTAACAAGTTTTGTTTATGCATTCTAAAAATAAATATGTTGTTTCTGCATTTTGAAAGTAAATGTTTTGTTCTGCATACCGAATTTTATAAATGCTCATGTTTATATGCTAGTATATGTTCTCTGCTTACTGAGTTATTGATAATTCACCCCTTATCTCTACAATATTTTTCAGATATTTTGATGGTTCAGCTGATGATCAAGATTATGAGGCATTGGGTGAGATGATTTAAGTATAGTGGATTAAGCATACAAAGTTTTTATGAGTATTGTTAATTTGTATTAAGAAATTTTATTGTGTTATGCTGACTTGGCATTTTGGAAAATTGGTTATATTGAGAAAATTAGTTTGAATCGAAATTTCTATATGATATTGAGAATTTGGAGTCTATTATTACATTGTTGAATTGTAAATTTAAGTGATAGGGAGTAGCTCTCCGACCCATGCGGAACTGGAGCGTTACAATAAGAGAGACAATACATGAGAATAAAAAAAATCTGAAGTTTTTATTTAAAGTAAAAAATTTAAGTGAAAAATAGATAGACACATGAAGGGAATCTTACAGATAAGAAATTTAGAGGATCTTAATTCAAACTAACCTTCCTTGGATTATGCAGAAACAGTATACATTTTATTATCTTTTGGTTCAATATGCTGAGATGATTCCCACTCTTTTGCTTTTTCCTGCAGGTTCCTCTTGATATCTCGTCGTTGGAGCTATCACTTTTGCTGGTTTCCCCTTGATCATCAATACGAAATTGCTTATTACTCCTATCCTCATCTCCTTCCAGCAATTATTTGAGTCGGACAATTCTCAAATAAAGGATAATTATGTTCTTTACTACTTGATGGAAGTTTTTCTGAAAATTGATACCTCCTACATATATCCAAATAAAATAAGAAATAGAAAAATAAAACATATCAGTACTGAAGCTTGTAACATTAAAGTTAATGAGCCTGGCTCAAGATTCATTGGAGAATTAAATTGTTTAAGCAAAAACTTAACCTTCCTGTTGAGAGGTAACCAAAAGGAGGCCTTTGATGTCTTGGTAATATTGGATTGCACTCACTTGATACAGCCTCATAAACATGGTTTGGCAGATTATTGACTTCATTTACAAAACTTTGAACATAGCTTTGATGGTGGATACCTGGACTCCTTAATACGCAATCTACTATTGTCTGGACAAGCTAGCCCGTTCAAATCTTGCTTGTATACTAAACGGATTCCACATGTTACAACCTCCATATTTTGATCTTTGGTTCCAAATGAAGCTCAGACTCTGCTCCGTTGATTCAACTTACCAGAAAAAAAGATGTTAGTATTTTTTAATAATATTTATTTATTACTGTTGCTTGCCTTCGCTTATTTGTCTTCTACGTTGTCTTTAACGGGCTTGTAGTTAAGTTGCTGTTTCTTTGGGCAATAACTTGGCTTGAAGGTTATTTAAAACTGTTAACGTTAAGCCGTTTTGCTTTTAGTAATTATTAAATGATCATTATTGGCTGCCGTTATTACTCTTGATGGCTTATTTTGCCATTTCCTTCGCAAAACGTTAAGTGCCAATTTATTTTGATTCATAAAGTTGCCGTTTATTTCTTTATGGCATAACGTTGGCTTTGAAGGGTTTATTAAAAAGGGTTATTCAAGTTGTTTGCTTTAATTGTTTTTTCCCTTTTTATGTTCAAGGTCGGTTGGTCTTTATCCTATAGGCGTTATATATATATATATACATATTTGTTTTGGTCTTTTGTACGAGTGAAATAAATACTTTTGTAAAAGAGAGATAAGAAAAAATAAACTATTGAGTATATATTTTTTGAGAGTATTTCTAGATAAAGAAAGGTGTTCTTTGAGTGGAGCTTTGGGCTCAACCACTTGTGCAAAGTTGGTTCGGGCTATACGACGATTAGTTGGGCTGTTGTATCCTGGAGGAGTCAGGTCAAGAGGATTTCTGCTGCACCGGTTAATTTGAGGCGTTGTACACCGCAGAGGGCTTGAATCTCCTTAAAGAGAGCGATATTTCCGTGCTTCAGTCCAAACTGGCTTCGTTTTAATTTTAATTTTATTGTGATTTTTATTATATTATTGTGAATTTCACCATCATTTTTAAGGAGATATCAATATGGAGCCTACAACTGAAAAATTCACGGAAAGCATTGGAGATCTCAACAAGCCCTTCCGGTTCAAGGGGGCTTATTTCAAGAAATGGAAGTGCAAGGTGCTTTTCTATCTAAGCCTTCTCAACGTCTCTTATGTTCTCACTACAAAGAATCCTAGCAAGATCATTACCGAGAACATGACTGAAGCACAAGTGAAAGCTCACGAAGAAAAGATTGAGAAATATACTAAAGATGAGTATAACTGTCGATGTTACCTTTTAAATTGTCTTGCTGATCAATTTTATGATTACTACAATACTACTTACACCTCTGCAAAGAAAATTTGGAAAGCTTTACAGAGTAAATATGATACGGAAGAAGCCGGAGCGAAGAAATATACAGCAAGTCGCTTCTTTCGATATCAAATGGTAGATGGAAAATCCGTTGCCGAGCAAGCTCAAGATTTTCAAATGATTGTAGCTGAAGTTAGATCCGAAGGCATCAAGATTGGAGACAATCTAATTGTTTGTGGCGTCATCGACAAACTACCACCTTCGTGGAGGGAGTTTCAAAAGTCGATGCACCATAAACAAAAGGAGACATCATTGGAGACCTTAATTACACGTATTCGAGTAGAGGAGGAAGCTAGAGACCAAGATGATTTGGTGTTTCAAAATGGTAATGAAGATTCCATGACAAAAGTAAACTTAATTTCTGAAAATGGTAGTTTGCTCAAAGGTCAAAATACAAGAATAGTTTTTTGAAGCCACAAAGAAAAGATTTCAAAAAATTTAGTAGACCTCACAAAAAGGGTTTTCAAAATCAAAATGATAAGAACCTAGGAGTCCCTTCACAAAATCTAGCATGTTTTGTCTGTGGTAAAATTGGACATTTTGCTCGAATTTGTAAGTTCCGGAAGCAAGAAAATAATCCTCAAGTTAACGTAACTGAGGAGCCGTTTGTAGCAATGATCACAGACATAAACTTGGTTCAATTTGTTGAAGGGTGGTGGGCAGATTTTGGTGCCAATAGGCATGTCTGCTATGATAAAGATTGGTTCAAAAATTTTACTCCCTTTGAAGAAGAAAAGATTATCATGCTTGGTGATTCAAGTAAAACCGAGATTCTTGAGAGTGGTGAGGTTGAGCTAAAATTCACCTCTGGACGTATATTGATGCTCAAAGATGTGCTTTATACACCGTCTATGAGGAAGAATTTGATGTCGAGTTTTTTACTCAACAAAGCGGGCTTCAAACAAACTATGGAATCTGATCAATATGTGATTACAAAAAATGGAGTTTTTGTGGGCAAGGGTTATGTTTGTGATAGGATGTTTAAATTGAATGTTGAGAATAAAGCATATGATGTTTTTTTTATGTGTGTTATTTTTTAAATGTTATGGCACAATGTTTATGTCTTTCTTTGATATGGAATAAAAAAATTGCAGTCCAATTTTTAATATTGGAATAAAGTGATTTTTGGATGAGGTGTATTTTTTTTTTTTTGAAAAAGTGAATTTCTTTTTAAATCTAAAAATTAGTGGGGGTTAAATTTTTTAAGATAATATATTTTTTTTCAAGAGATATTGCCCCAACGGTTTCTTCAGGTTTAACTTCTTTTATTTTTTGGAATAAGGACTCTAGTAGTTGAATTTTGGTGTTTGGCAGACGTTTGTATATGTCTAGTGCATTTAGATGCATGAAAACTATTCTAACTTGCAAGTGGCAAGCAGCTTTGTATGTATTTACGTTAAATGTATTTATTTAATCGGTTGCCGTTTCCTTTCTTTAAAACTTATATGTTATTAATTGTGGAGAAAGCCTTTGAACATTAAGATTTAAATTTACTATCCCGAGAAAATCTGGATGCATATATTATTATTAGTCGTTTTAAGATTTTATTGCTTATTGTTTTAACGTTTGAGAAGCTGCTGTATTTCTTTTTTTTTCTTAAGTCAACTATGAAGTTGAACTGTTTTGGCTTTTATAAAGAAGCAAATTATGTTGAGAGATTTATTCCTTTGTGGAAAAAATCAATTAATTCATTGTGATAATACTACTATAATTGGTAGAGTCAAAACCGTTATTATAACGGGTAAATCCAGATCTTTTAGAACAAAAGTACAGTACTGTGAGATTTTTTTACTAATGGTGTTATTAATGTGGATCCACTAAACAAAGTTTTGATAAGAGAAATGATCTGGAATACATAGAGGGGAATGAGATTAAAACCTATAAATTCATGAGCCATGTATGAGGATACCCAACCTGGGGACCAGAGATCCTGAGAACTGGGTTCAATGGAAAAAATGAATCATATGATGGTCGTAAGAAATGCACCATTTATTTTCTTTCTCATTCCTATGATGTGAGTGCATTTATCTTGTAATGTTGTGGAGGATGAGTAAAGAAACTCTTAATGAAATTCTGTAACTCTTATGGGTAGGGTGTAAGAATTATAGGAACACCCTTGACAGATTTCACCTATGTGAGTGTGCCCCTCTATGAGATTTGGGTTTATTCTCAAAAACACTCATGAAACCGGGATGAGCACAAGGCTGTAATGTGCTGGCTAATAAAGCTTATGTCAACACTTGGATTACTATGTGTGAGTAATAATTATTTATTTTCCCTAAGCAGTCATAGTTCAAGTCTGAGACCACTACTGACTCTGGAGTAAAGGTTGTTATTTCACTAAGTGAGGGTTCAATGCAGAGCACACCTTCATGATACATAATAATCATTCTTTATCTGGAAGTATCTCTCTTATATTATTATTTTTTATTATTAAAAAATAGTGGGGGAATGTTAATATTTTTTAATAATATTTATTTATTAGTGTTGCTTGCTTTCGCTTATTTGTCTTCTACGTTGTCTTTAACGGGCTTGTAGTTAAGTTGCTGTTTCTTTGGGCAATAACTTGGCTTGAAGGTTATTTAAAACTGTTAACGTTAAGCCGTTTTGCTTTTAGTAATTATTAAATGATCATTATTGGCTGCCGTTATTACTCTTGATGGCTTATTTTGCCATTTCCTTCGTAAAACGTTAAGTGCCAATTTATTTTGATTCATAAAGTTGCCGTTTATTTCTTTATGGCATAACGTTGGCTTTGAAGGGTTTATTAAAAAGGGTTATTCAAGTTGTTTGCTTTAATTGTTTTTTCCCTTTTTATGTTCAAGGTCGGTTGGTCTTTATCCTATAGGCGTTATATATATATATATATACATATTTGTTTTAGTCTTTTGTACGAGTGAAATAAATACTTTTGTAAAAGAGAGATAAGAAAAAATAAACTATTGAGTATATATTTTTTGAGAGTATTTCCAGATAAAGAAAGGTGTTATTTGAGTGGAGCTTTGGGCTCAACCACTTGTGCAGAGTTGGTTTGGGCTATACGACGATTAGTTGGGCTGTTGTATCCTGGAGGAGTCAGGTCAAGAGGATTTCTGCTGCACCGATTAATTTGAGACGTTGTACACCGCAGAGGACTTGAATCTCCTTAAAGAGAGCGATATTTCCGTGCCTCAGTCCAAACTGGCTTCGTTTTAATTTTAATTTCATTGTAATTTTTATTATATTATTGTGAATTTCACCAACAAAAGACACGAGAAACGTGGAACAGAAAAAGTCTACTTGGGGTGGGGGGAAGACAAAAAAGGGAAACACTTATCTGGTCGCGAATAACATAACTAACATAGACAGCAAATCCCATCCATCCTTCGTCATCATATAAATTCGGAGGCAGGTCGATATGAACTACAGGTCCCGTGCCATGAAGTGTGCCATCAAAATTTTGTTTCGTGCATTGTTTGCCTGTAAAATATGGGATATCATGTTGAGAGAGAGAGAGAGAGAGACCTCATAGCATCTGAGAAGCAAGGATTGAAGATCTGTTTCCAGATGGATGGTCGAGTCACTGTGATGATATTTAATGCAGCCTGGGTCCTTGACAGATAAACGAATATTGCTAGTTGAACTAATTGCATTCTTTGAGGTGCATTCTAACATTTCATTTGAGATGAAACCTTTATCCAATAGATTGGACCCACTAGATTCTACTTCACCAACATTCTCTGGGAAACCCGAATGTATATGGCAAAATGGGGTAGCACTTGGACAGCTACATCGTGGAGAGCTCCGGAATTTGAAAGGCCCCCTTTCCATCGCAAACATGGGGAGTCTCCTTCTCAGAGGATTTAACTGCATCGATAAACTCATGGGCATTTTGCTTGTATACTAGACGAGCCCCGCAACCTCCACGAATGGACTGCCAATCGTAAGTGAAACCTCAATGTAACTCCTTGTATCCACCTGATCATTTGACTTTTTCTCAAACCAGATCCTGCTGCAGTATCAACGAGGCATTTAAAGAATTGTTTCTTTAGGGCTTCTTAAGATCTCGTTTGTTTTCAGAAAACATCTCATCTCATCTTAATTTCATCATTACATTTTTTCAAATTCCAATACAAAATAAAATAAACAATTCAAAATTTTTAAATCCATCTCATCTTATCATTACAACTTTCCCAAATTCCAATACAAAATAAAATAAACAATTCAACTTTATTCAAATCCTAAAATAAAAATAATATTAAAAAATATATTATAATAATACTTTATTTAACTTTTTAACTTTAATCTCAACTCCTCTAAAGTTAAATAAAGTTAGAAAGTTTCGTTCATTAGGTCCTCTTCTGCAGTTGATAACGAAAGCATCCCAAGCTTGCTGTCTTTCAATTCACGTTGCGTAGATGAAGCTCTAACAAAACCCAGTCCTGCTTCATCTGAATTTATAGTTCTAGTTTCATTAGAATGTTCTTTCAATGACATACAATCTCGAGCATCAACATTTACTATACTTGACGGAAGTTCTGGCAATGATCGAAGCCTGCTACAGCTTCTCAAGAAAATAACTCTTAAGCTTAGAAAGTTGAGGTATGCTTTCAGGTAAGAGCTCGAAATCGTTTCCACTTAGATCTAGAGCTAGCAATGATGACAATCCACTTAGGTCACTGGGAATTGCTCCATCTTTTAAATGGCAATAACTCAAGTTTAATTTGTTCAGGCAGCGTAAAGTTGCAAACCTGAGAATGAATCAGGCAACACAAAGCCAATGTCGGAGCTCGGCAAGAAACAACCGAAGAGTAGACCGAGTAGCGATTGAGGTGACAGACCAGAACATCCTTGGCAGTCTAGCATTTTAAGGTTCTGCAGACGTAAAAAGGAGGATGGTACTTGCCTTATAGCAGTTCCACTTATACCAAGCTCCTCCAGATGTTCCACATTCCCTAGGTCCTCTGGCATTTTATCAAGTTTTGGGCAACCATCCAAATGAAGCTGAGACAAACGTTTCAAATTTTCCACACTTTCTGGGAGCTTCTCGAGTCTCCAACACCCAGAAAGAATCAATCGATCTTCAAGGGAATCCCAACTAATGTTACATGGAAGGCTTTTAAGGGATGCACAATCTTTCAAATTCAGAACAAGAAGGCGTCTGAGATCTCCAACCAATGAGCGGAGATTACGCAATTTTGTACAGCCTTGAAGAATCAGCCTCTCAAGATTTGGGGATCCTGTGAAGTCCGGGGTCTCCATCAACGTATCGAGAGTCACTAAGGTGAACGAGTTTTAGCTTCTGCAAACTCTGGGATAAAACAATAAATCAATACGAGGAAACTTTATGCAGAGCAATTGTGAACTTAGCATACACACAAATTGTGAACTTCCCAAGGAAAACCCGTTATGCGCGCTTCAATACTTCAAGTTCAAACCCACAGGTCGCAAGAGAGAGATTAATCTAATGGCATTTATCCTGTTTTATCTTGGATCAAATCGTTATCATAATAAAAAAGATATAAGCTGTTCAAATGAAGTATTTTTTTAATGGAGTGCTTAATATAAATTAAATACATTTCTATAAAAAAAAAATCGAAAATTCAAGATATTTGATCAAATATATGCCCATATGTTTTTTCAACGTTGAGTTTGTGCTCTTTATAGATATATAACTGCGTACTCGTGTTATGACAAATCTTACAAATGAGTAAGGTTAGGTACAAATTTCAAATATATAAGCTTGGTTTACGTAGACTTTTTGTAAAAAAGTGGGTCACACTAAAATGAGTAGTTTTTTTCATACTTTTTAAAGGTGGGGTCCACTTTTTTAGAAAGTTTTGTGCGAGACTTGTCTATTTAGAACTTGTAAAAATCATTTTTCATTATAATGAATTCACTACAACATTTAAGGTTGTGTTTAGATGTTAAGCTGAACTCAACTAAGTTGAATTCTTTATGAATAGTTGTGAGTTGAGTAGTGAATGGAGTTTTGTGGGGCCATCTAAGCTGAGTTTAAAGTGTGTTTAGATGTTAAGATGAATTTAGTACTTTTTATGAGAAAATGAAAAAAGTTGTGGGTCCCACATATAAAAGATGTTTTAAGTTGAAAAAGGTTGTGGTTCCCACGTGTAAGAAGGTTTTGAGTTGGGATGAGTTTAGTAATTTGAGAGTTGGGTGTATAGATGTTAGACTCAGTTTCAAATTAGACTGAACTCAACTGAGTTTGGGAACCAAATGCAGCCTTAGGTCCCGTTTGCATTCGAAAACCATCTCATTACATCTCATCTCATCTTATTATTAACTTTCACAAATTTTCACTCTAAATATAATAAACAGTTCAATTTTTTCAAATTTTAAAGCAATAATAAATTAAAAAATAATATTTTAGTAATATTTTATTATAGTATTCACAAACCATCTTAACTCATCCCTAAATTCAAATGAATTCTTACTGATCTTCAAAATGTGAATGCTTAGCTTCCGGTGTAGAGATGCATGAATGGGATGAGTAGAAAATCCAACGTCAAAATCAAGAAATAAATAGTGGATATATTTTAGAGAAGAGTCCTTCTACAGCCTCTGAAGAAATGTCCCGAAGAGGTGTCCCGAATACTGCATTTCTTTTTTCTTTATTTTTCATTTCTTTTCTTTCATGTAATTTTTTAATCATCTTAAACATTTTTTAAAAAAATTAAAAAATTCACAACATCATTAAAAAACATTTCCTTAATCATTAAGTAAAAAAAAAAAAAGTTTCGAGACACTTTCGGAACCCAACTTTCGGTGGATTTAGCATTTATGTATATTTAAATGTAAATAGATTGATATATGTGCACAAATATATAAAATAAATTGAGATAAATTTAATTTTTTAATTAGAAGTTAAAAAAGAATGGATTCTATATTGATTTGAGACCAACCAAATATAGTCTAAACAGTTAAATTTCATTATTTAACTTATATTTTAACAATGGGTCCTATTAGGACCACCAGGATTTCTTTCGAGAATTGTAAAAAATATTTTTTAATTTTTATTTTTATAAACATTTTTTAAATCATTTTAAACATTTTAAAAAAATCATAAACTCATAATTTAAAAGTACTTTTTTAACAATAAAATAAAAGAAATTAAGAAAATAAAATAAAAATCGATAGCGCGATGCATCTCTGTTCAGACAAGACTTTGTCTATTTTTGACATATATGTTCCCACTTGCCCTCAGCCTACACCTGAGGCCATACTGTATGGACTCGGTCTCCAGCTGCAGAAGAAGATCAACAGGCGCAAGGATTTCCTCCACTGGTGGACCAAGTGAGTAAGGGCATTCACATTTGAAAATCATAAACTCCTTGGAGCTCCGAAGTACTCCGACTCCGACTACTTATTCGGAGCTACTCTGATTTCCGACCACTCTAATTCTGTCAGAGTCAGAATCTGAGCGGAAGTCGGACGGAGTCGGAATTTTTGGAAGTTTGCCCCTCGCTGGCCCTCGGCCTCATTTCTTAATGGGTGGAACTACAGACACAAATTCAAGGCAAACCATTATGCAGTGAACAAAGAATAGCTGATTATGTTTCGTGGTAAATTTAGTTATTCATAGCATACTATTATCGTCATTTGGTGCATATGCTAGAGTATGTTGCTTGGACTTCAATAAATTCTATATTATTGCATACCTATTAAAAAAAAAGTTATGTGCAATTTCTGTTCAGCCAGCCTTGAGATATTCCAATGAATCATGTAGCACAATATGGACGAATGGGGTTTGTGAGAACATCTCTAGTCATTTTTGGAGTTTTGAATAGGGAAAGAATGTATGTCAAATGCTTGACTGAAGTTTCATGAATTTTTCATTCCTGAAAGTTGGTATAGAAAGGATTTGAAAAAACTGATGTTTTGTGGTGTTTCTAAATTTAGAGGTGTCGGCCATATATGAAATATGTATCTCTGATTTTTAAGGGTTTGAATGGACTTCTACACTAGGATCATTTCTAGCTGTATGATCCACGAAGGACATAGCCCAAATGTCATCTAACATTTCGTCGACATCATTGATGTAGTCATTGATCGTAGATGAATCATCAGCTTCTTCGTCAGTAAAAGTGAAATCTACAAAAGGATCAACCTCCCATGGAATATCCATTCCGTATAAGTTTGGTCCATCCCTGTGATGAACAAATAATCTTTGACCAAACTAAGAGGATGGAATGATCTATTTCTGCATTGCCTACATGGGCACCTAATGCGATCACTTATAGGTGTATGGGCTTGAGCCATAGCCATGAATTGTCTAACACCTTCACCATATTCTGTTGAACGCAATCTATCCTCGATATGCATCCAAGACTTATCCATCTAAGAAATATGACCAAAAAATTGTAGAAGTTAATAAAGGTTAGTAACCAAAAGACAGCAAATGTGCAGTAACATGGTTAGAAATGGTTTAGGGTTACTTGGAAAGCTGCATATGTGCAGAAAAAGGTCTAAATGGTTTAGGATTTGTAACCCTAAATTGAACATATATGTGCAGGAAAAAGCCGCCAATGGTTGATGATGAACTACATTCAAGCGGCCACTTGGCATTGAAATGGAGTTTTAAAGAATCAGGAAGTGGTATCAAGACACTCACCCCTTACTATGGAATGGAGAGATGGGCAAGCCACCTCTTACTGGTCTTCTAACATAAATCTGAGTTGGATAGACACCCTTCCCACTATCCCCTAGGCTCATGCACTACCTTAGGCAACAAAATTTCAAGTATTCCTCATAGTTTATAAATCAGAATTCCAGAATGTACTCATCTCATGCTTTAGAAAATAGCATGAGATGAGGAGGACACCTAGAAGCTAGCTCATGTTGTTTAATCTGTACTGGAGGTTGATGCTGTTGTAAAACCTGTGGGATTTGAAAGTACACTGCCAAACCAGTATTTTTTTGGTAGTTGCCAAGGACATGGTGAATGATGAATCTAAAGGGAAAATAAAAATGTAGGTGCTCATTAATGAAGCTAGACAGGATTATGCCGGACCTAGGGTGTGGTTTGGATTGGAAGGTAGAGGTGAAAAGTTTCTTGAATATAATTTGTAAATCTAGTAGATTTATGCTCGGTAATTTGTAAAAAAGATCCACTACAAGAAATCAGGCATTTTTCAGCGATTTTTAGATCGCTGCAAAAAAAAAACAATCGCTGCAAATAGGCCTTATTTGCGGCGATTTTCAATTCGCCACTCAATTCTAACGTAATTCATAAGAAATTCCAAAGGTGAATGTATTGTTTATTTATTGCGGCGATTTTTTTACCTATTGCAGCGACTTTTTTTCGTCGCAAAAATATTTTGTTACTGTAGCAGTATTTTTCCCGTCGAAAATGAAAATCGCTACAAATATCCATCTTTTGTAGCGAAAATATTCGCCCTAAAATTCATATTCCTTTTACCAAATTTATGAGACTATTCCCGGCGAAATTTAATCGCCGTAAAGGAGAGTTGGCAACTATTTTCGTAATCGCCGCAATGGGAGCATCGTTTGCTGCGAAATTTCTTTTTGTTGCGGCGAGTTATTATCGCTGGGAAAAAGCTACCAAAATTTAATTCACCTGCCTTTTGCCATTCTTCATTTCCCTCCAGCCGCTCGCCCCTCTCTCCCCATTCCGTCTTCGTCTCTCACAGTGCAGAAAAAACCCACAGGTATTTCTCTCCATCTCTCTCTCTCTCTCTTCACAATAGTTCCTTTCTCTCTCTCCACTGCAGATTTCTTGTGGGTTTGCTGCTGTGCATTTGTGTTCATTGTTGGAGTTCTGAGTTGCCGATCGGTTGTAAGGCCCTTCTCCTTCACTACTTCTCACGAACACACCCACATTCATTTCAAGTTAATTTTCACTTTCATGAAATTTCTGTGAAATGAATTTTGACTATGCAGTCTGTGGGTTTTGGGGATTTTTCCTTGTTTTGTGCATTTCTTTTTTTGTGGCTTGTCGTGGGTATGGTCTCTTGGCTAGATCTTTTGTTGCTTTTTTTTTTCTTTTCTTTTTTTTTGGGTTATTGTTTGTTTGCTTTTGGATCTGAGACCTCAGTCTCATGCTCTGTTTTTTCTGTTGGTTATAAGCTGTAGAAGAAAAAGTTAATCTTGGAGTGTCTATTTCTTGCCTCCTGTCATGTGTTCTTGGGTTCTTCTGGATCAATTCTGCCTGTCATTTGCGGTTGGCTGGATCTTCTCTCGGTTTTTTTTTTTTTTTTATGCTTTTGTTGGTTAAATTTTGTTTGGTTTTGGATATGAAACGAGACCCTCATGATGTGTTTTCAATCTTTATTGTGCAGTGTAGAAGAAAAAGTTCCTCACGGGTCCTCTGTTCCTTGCCTCTTTTCATGTATTCTTGGCTCCTTGTTGCAAGTTTCTGGTTGTGATCAGCCATGGGTATGATATCTCAGCTTCATCTTGTCTTGTTTTTTTTTTTTTTTCATTTTGTTTGTTATATTTTGTTTATTTTGTATCTGAATCGTTAGTCTCATGTTCTGTTTTCTATATTGGTTGTAAGGTCCAGAAGAAAATGTTCCTCTCAGGGTCTCTGTTCCTAGGCTCTTGTTGTGTATTCTTGGCTTCTTGTTTGCAAGTTTCTGGTTGTGATCTGCCATCAGTCTATCTCGAGTGTTTGTTTCGCGGCTCCTTGCATCTGCGTTTGGGTATTCACGATCGTTTCTGCTTGTCATCTGTTGTGGGTATAATCTCTTGGTTGGATCTTCTCTAGGTTGTTTGATCTGGTTTTGTTAGTTATTTTTTGTTTGGTTTTGGATCTGAAAAGTCAATCATGTCATGGGTATAATCTCTTGCAGTTAGTGTATGTTGAAATAAAAAATGAAGGGGAAGATGCCTTTAAGCCAGAAATATTTGGTGATATCATAATTTTAGAAAGCAGAATTTCTGATTCTACTAGGTCCACTAATGGAAGTATTTTTCCTATTACGTGTACATACTTCAGTTCTTGGAGTTTTTGAATACATCTAAGTTATATGATAGCTGAACTATTGGTTCAGTTTAGTTATATGATAACTGAAGACGAAGTTCAGGTTAGTTTAAAACTCAATCATTTTTCCCTCTCTTAGCTCACGTTTAGCACCTAAAAAGATAGCAGCAAACACACTTCCAAGTTCTGAAGTTTTCTGCAAGAGATCCTGTCATGGTGTCTTCCAACCTCATCTGTCCTCACATTTTTCCCCTAATACTTGTTTAGTTGGGTGTGTAACCAAGTGGAAGGAAGGTAGAAACATGCATAATTCGTGCAATATACTACTTGAAGAGGTGAGATGATTTTCTGCCTTGTTTTGTTCCATGCTATACAGTTTAAGCAAAAAGGTTCTGCTATAGTTTTAACTATACTTTTTCCTCTATTTGAATAACTTTTCAATTATGTATAGGCATCCATTTTTATGTGTTAAACTAGTAGAAATCAGTATGTATTTTTTTTACCTTCTACTCAAGCTAATAACTAAGTAAACAACTAAGGATTTCATTAGACTTTTATGGTTTATCAAGAACTATCTCTTGCTGTAATTCCTGTATTTTTCGAGTTTATATTCCTTGAATATCATGATGGTCAATCACATGCTTGAATATGAGACCTAGATGGAGCTTATTGGTGAAATGATATTGGTTCATACAACCCCAAGTTGTTGGATGAATGTATTTATCGATGTTTTATATTTCCAAGGTTATGGCATTTGTTTATGCAATAGACTTCTTTTCTAAGCTGGGTACTTGATGTAAGCTATGCAGTTCATAGATTCCTGTATGAACTCCCTATTTCTGTTTTTGTAAACTTGTATATCTTTTAATGTATGCCATGCTCTAATCTCTTGCAGACTACAGCAGTACAAATTTGTTGAGATGAAAATCATAGATTAGAATACTCGAGAAGGAAGAAACACGGCAGAGGTGAGTCATTCGATTCAACCCTCATATTTAACTGTAACTCCTTGCCATGGCCCTTACTATTTACTCAATTGTCTATTACAAGAATTTTTAATTGAGAAATGAGAATATTAATGAAGCACCTTCACTGAATAAGCATCTTTGGTTTATCTAGGAATAAGAACCTTCACTTGGTGTGATGATTGTGAGCACCCTTTCACTTTTATAGTTTTTAATTCTCCCTTTCACTCTCTTTCTTGTTTGGGTGTTTTTTTGATAAAAATTTAGTAGTTTGCACATGTATTGAGTGGAGCTAGATAATATGAAAAAAGAAAAGGCCATAGATCGAATTTATAGGTAATGTGTATTATATTTTTTATTTATCTGTTTTGTGCACTTTCTTGTTTATTTTTTGAAACATCATTTCCGGCGAGTTAAGTTCGCCGAAAATCATTTTTTGTCATATAAATTTATTTGCGATGACTAAATATCACCCCCAATAAGTAAAATAAAGTAACAGTACCACTCAAGGAAAAATCAAACTCATACAAACTAGACAACAATGTAACACCCCATCCCACATTTTCATATGTATCGGTGGACCTATGTGGAGACCAGATTTGCCCATGGTCCCCCTGGCCCCGCTTGAAAAAGGATCAAAACAGTATTTAAATCTCAAATAAGTATATTGGCAAAAATCACATTTCATCCCAACAAAGCTGAAAACTGCATAGAAATCTAATCTAAAAAATGTTTATTTTTCATAGACTCGTTGACTCCATCTAAGATCCTAGAGTCTTCATAAAAGTATGAAAAAGAAGTTTCTCAATGTCTTGTTAAAGTCCAACAATTTTGCCTCCAAAATATTAAAACGAATATGTATATACCAAAAGTATATATACTCCAACAATTTTGACTTACTACTAAGTCCCACATTGCTTAAGGATGACTATTGTATTGTATTGGCCTCCTATATAAAGGTTGGCCTAGGAGACTAAGACAATCCAATGACTTGAATATAATTTTAAGTCTTTAATAAATTGTATATATCTATATATAATATATTTATTTATATATATAAATATAAATATATACATATGAGGAGCGGAGCGGGAGGAGGGGTAGGGCCTCGCTGGGGTCATCCCGCCCCCCACCCCTGCTAGGCCATCTCCATACGGGGCGGGGGACCCTGCCCCCGCATGGGCCGAGCGGGGTATCCCGCCAGCCCATGTGGGGGCGGGGCCCCGCTGCCCACCCCTACTCTAAAGTCTTCCAATAGTAATCCTACAATTCAACCATTTGTAAAATTCTCATGAATTAAATCCAAGGATAGATATGCCATGTTTGATTCGAATGTTTGTCTAAAGTGAAATAGCTCCCCCTCCCACGAAGACGACGACGGAAATCAAAACTCTATTGTTTTTTTTTTTTGTAAATATATCAGCTGACGTGACATTATGCCATGTCAACCGATTACTTGGAGATTATCCACCGTCGGTTATATGTAGAAGATCTGGTATAAATATTGCATAATCTCTTTATAAAAAGTGATTGCGAGATTTATATAATTTTTTATAATAAATTTAATTTTTTTCAAAATTATTTCGTAGTATTTATGCCGTTACTCATTAACATAAAAGAGAGCGGCAAAATGGTCAAAAGTAATGGCTGACTATGCCACCAGACCCGCATTCCTTCGAAAGCATCTCAGCTCGACCCGACCCGATATCGGGTCAACCCTTTTTTTTTTCTTTTATATATGCGATGAATTTGCCTGCATGTGAGAGATCATCTACAGCTCAGACTGCAACTTAAGATGATCAATTCATACAAATAAGATGATGTTTAACTTGATATCATCACGACAAAGCTCTAATGGGGGTGACAACATGGAACCTCAGTTTCAACGTTGCAGACCATAACTCCTTCGGGAATAGACCATAGATCTGAAAACAATGTGTGAGTTTCTCCCAAAATGGATCAATACTGGATCCGCGATGCCCAAAATGGCTCCAATCTACTGGGTCTCTCTCGGCAAAGGGAAACCTGATCTACCCACTCTTGTTCTCATCCACCCTATATCCATCCCCACCCGCAATCAATGCCAACAGCAAACAACGCCACTGAGTACTCAACGTCTTGTGCCGCTCCACTTGGTCGGTTCCTTTAGAAGCCACGACGTTGCATATCATAGTGCGTCACTGCGTTAATAGTCGTAGCCAGCAAAGGGTAGATTGGGATATAAAAACTGAGACTTTAGATTAGATTTACTTTTGCTTTTGATTTTCTCGCTCACCAAGCAATCCAAATTTCCTAATGGGTTTCCCCTTTCTATCTCGCTATCTATGAATGTCACACAAAAAAAGGAAGGAATCTATCGGTTAGCTTTTGTTTTTTGTTTTTTTGTGTCTTTGGGGAATCAATCTCTCTTGAAGTGATTTTCAACTTTATTTTCTGGAAATGAATGAAAAATTGGAGGGGGGGAGGGGTTGCAAGTTCAGGATCTTAGGGAACTTGCGAAAACTTAACCCCATTTGAAGGGATTTTTAGATCTGTGGTGGAAAGTTACATTTGCATTTGTGTGTGGAGTGATTTTAGGGTTGTGATCTTGGGATTTCTTTGTATTTTTTACAGTGAGTTTGGTGTGGTTCTAGCGTGTTGCAGATCTGGAAAGCGTGTGGGTGTAAGTGCATACTAGGTATATGGAGAGGACCAAATCTATGAGCAGAGGCAAGAGGAGTTTGGAGTGGGGAGGAGGAGAAGACGAGCAGCAAGAGCTCAAATGGCCCGCTCTTGCTATGTGGTGGCGATGATTCCACCCGACTTCAATCTTTGGTGGTGGTGATGATTCCGGTGAATACCAACACGTACGGTTTGTGTGGATTTGGGTTTTTTTCAATCTTTCTTTGTTTGTAAAAGCAGAAGTAACGGAAGAGATCTTGGTTTTGAGTGACATTAGCGGGTTGGACGGGTCGAACTCAAGCATCATTCAAACCCAGTTTTTTCGGTGCGGGTCGGGTCAAAGCTGTTTTTTGCACAGGTAATTAACATAAATGGGTTTTGGATAGCTTCAATAATGCCTACTTTTACAAACTTAAAATTATTCCCTATTCCACTCAGCTGAATGTGGAATGAAATTGCCCAGAATTAATCACTTTGGCTCGAATTTTGGGAAACCGATGCATGGGATCTAAGTGGAAGCCATGTTTATTGGAATCCTCTTTTCACGTATCATGTTTGGTAAACGATATCTTTCACTTGCATAGTGGTCATCATAACATGTGTGCTTGGTCCAATTGTCATTGACTGCAGAAAATCAAAACATAACATATGGTGGACCACACTTAGATATGTGGCTTGCACTATACATAGCATATTAGTATACATAAGCTTGGTAAACAATGGATTCAGCATGCCATACACAATTGCATCAACAAGGCACATTTTCATATATCAGCGAAGGTTCATGAAAGGGGCTAACATTGAACTTGGCTATACATAGCATAGGTAAACAATACCTTTTCAGGCAAAAAGAATAATTTCAGCAGACATAAAGGTTATGACCATGTGACTTACCTTATCTTCTTAGCTTTGAAAATCAACTAAGCACGTCAATCAAGTTACATAAATATTCCATGCCAATCTCTACTCGAACTCTTACTATTTGACTAAGGTATAACCTATACTCCATAGTGTTGCTTACTATCTACCTAGTGACACTGTGGCAGCATACTATGGCTGGCTAGAATTAGGGTTCAAAACCCTCAAGCTGATGCAAGTTTTAGGGAAAGGAGCTGGCTGAAAGTTGACCCAGTAGTTTCCTATTGTGATTTCTCATAAGGTTGAAGCTTGCCTAATTTGGTTTGAAGGTCTCATAATATCCACTGGATTTTTCAGACCCGGCAGCCCCTTATTTTGAACTTTATTGGGTATATACTGGGTTTCTAAGCTTGCTGCATATCCCTAGATTCTACGAATTTATTTGTGAGTTTTACATGTAAAGATTTCCCATATTTGCTGTCATAGGCCTGCCAGAGTGTTTAATGTTGGCTGTGCAGCTATTTCTAGAGTCAACTTCTTTCCTAATTAGTTCTAAAAAAATGGACAGCCTCCTACTGGGAAATCCAGGGTAATATTCCAGCCCTTAAATTAGACAAAATCCCTAATTAAAAAAAAAAAAAAACTTTTGTTACGATTATTGCTAACCTTCATGGATGGATATGGATAATTTTAATATATTAATTACTACTTTTACCTAACTTTTCTTTAGGCTATTTTCAAGAACAAAATGAGCAAATAAAGTTAAATAGTTGATATATTATTAGATATTTACTTTTACCTAACTTTTAAACAGTGTTTCTTGGTAAGTTAAGCTTTTAACAAAAAGCTGGCCCATTTTGCACAAGCCCGAAGCAGAATGGACCGATAGATAAGGGTCCAGTCCCGTCTAGAGGTACCATTGGTTCGGTCTTGGGGTAGAAAATGGGTGGACAGAAAGTTTCGGTCTAGTCCAAAAATAGCCCTTCAGATAGACCAGACCAAACTGATTACACCCCTACCTCATTGGGCTATGAGTAATCCTATGCTAAATGAAAATCTTTCTCCTATGCTACATTTCTACAAAATGTGCCTAGAAACAAACATTTCTTATGAAGCTGGTAGTCGACTCTTGGTGAGGAATATTTTTCTACTATCAAACAACATCTCAATGTTCCTATTTCTTATGAAGCGTAAATGTATTTGAGTTTCATGTTATAATCTGGTTCCAGGGTTTATAACCAAATGCCTGAGCCTAGGTGGGTCATCTCCATGGGAAGTTGTGCAAATGGTGGTGGGTACTACCACTATTCGTACTCGGTTGTTCGAGGTTGTGACAGGATTGTGCCCGTTGACATCTATGGTCCTGGTTGCCCTCCTACTGTTGCGGCCTTACTCTATTGACTTCTCCAGCTGCAGAAGAAGATCAACTGGCGAAAAGATTTCCTCCACTGGTGGACCAAGTGAGTAAGGGCGTTCACATTTGAAGAAAGATCCTTATCACACTAATAAGTAGTCCATCTGCGGTGCCATGTAAAGGGAGTAATTAACTGCATTTAATTTACACGTTATGAATTTAGAGAGTACTGGCACTTCTCGTCTCTTATTTTGTTCCATGTTGTTCTCTGTATGGAGCGTTTATGGTGGCTCCATATTCTATACAACATTTTTTTTGGTCTGTTTTTAGTTTGTTCAAGGTGCCTTGTGGGATTAAATAACGGGTTAAAGACTTGAAAGTGTTTGCAGTTTGGTTTAAAGTCAAATTGGTTCATTTGGTTTTCAGTTGAACTTTTTACTCTACTTGTAAGAATGATTAAATTAGTTTTTTTATTTTATTTTTATTTCAGAGTTCTGTCAGTAAACCATTACAATGCCACGTCGGTATATTCGAAAGTTCGACATGTGTCACTGGACACGCAATATATGTGTTCTTATTTACATAAAAAAATAAAAATAAAAACTGGTATAAATACTTAAGAAAATTCATTTAAAAAGTTCTTAAAAATATAAAGCTCTGGCTGATCTATGGGTGGCCGCATGACCACTGCACCTTGGTGTTGGCCAAGTAGAGTTCAAGTTGTAGTGTCCATTACCCATCCATGTGGCTTCCTTCTCAACTAATTCATCGGTGAAATATATACGTTTAACAAAAAATAGTTTCAAGACATGATTTGGTGATTTAACATTGTCAGAGTGTTAATTTTAATTTTTGATTTTAATCTTGATTCATATATATATAAGTCCAAACTTCAATAAATGTAGTTCTTATATAGTTAAAAAAAATAATAATAAGAGAGGTAAAATTATATCTAATCGTTATGAGTGATATGTACGTACCTAAGGCATGCATAAGGATACAAAGTGTTAGGATAAAAAAAAGAGTTTTTTTTTTTTTTTTTAATTTATATATTATCAAAAGATTGTAAGGCCTAAATTAATTTTCGTTTTTGTCGGACGGGTAAGTGTACCCAGGTGCAGAAAATGTTTTGCCTCCTCCCGTCTATTGTTTCGTTGAAGCTTTGGGACAATCCTTGTAAAGCTCAGCATGAAGATAAGGAGGACACGGTGGAGTCAGTTTGACATGTTATCAAATTATGGTTTCGCCGTATTATGAATTTGATTATGAAAGTTTCCACAATTTCTTTCAAGGATACTGCTTTTTTACAATGATTGGAAATCCCAATCCTAGAACCTAGACTTAGGGGTGTTCATCCGGGTTCCAACCCAGAAACCCAGGTACACCTGGACCGGGTTGGTCTGGGTCAAACCGGGGTAGATCCGGGTTTTTGAAACTGGGTTCTGGGTTGTACCAGGTTTTTTTTTTTTTTTTTTTTTTCAAAAAACGCTTTTTTATTACTAATTGGACTTCAAAGATTTTGTCTCCATTTAGAATTGAAAACCCTATTCTCAATAGAAAACCAATATAAATCTCTTTTAGTCTTACTTCTTAATACAACATAAACAATTAATTAACTTTTTAACTAAATGCATGTAAAAAAAAATCACAAAACACGATGCAATCAACTACATATTTTTACATTGTTTGAACTAATTTGCTAAGAATATTACAAAACACATACATTGCTTTAATCAAACTCTAATACACAACAAATGGATTACTCTAACACCAACCCCATTTTCACCCCATTCAATGCCTCTGCAATAGGTGGGATATCAAGCATGTGCAGGATCACAGGCTGGTTGGGACCTAACATCACTCCCCTAGCAATCATAGGGACGAGAGCATATCCTATTTTTCTTGAAAATCTAGCAACATTGCTTTCTGTCCAAGTAGCAAAGCAAATAAAGGCCATCAACACACATGAAATACCAGCTTTCCATAGAGAGAAATCAAAATATATAGTGATGGACAAAGAATTAAAGCCAAGAAAGACTAATTAAGGCAGAAATACCAGCTTTCAACAGAGAGAAATTAGGATTGAAATCCTTGCACCTATAGTAATACTTTCAGTTTGACACTCTCATATATAATAAGGCTTGAAATCATGCATATATAATAGTAAATATCTCAATCATGCATGAATGGATTCTCAATCAAACCTCTCTCAAGGCAGCAAAACTAATAAATAACAGAATTCAAGATCCAGGAAAAGAACAATGATTCAGTGATAAAAATAGGAAAATAAATTATTTTTTATTTTATCTGAAGCAATAATGTGCATCTGACAACAACCAAACCTTGTTCTCTCCCACATTTGGCTCTAAAATAGCACCTCCACCAAAGGACACACAATGCCCAGTATCAAATTTGTTTAGTAGTTATTTTTCATACCACAATCACGAGCATATATCTTTGCAAACTCAGTACCCAAAATGAAATAAAACCCTCTAAACAATCACTAACCCAAAATGAAAAAAAAAAAAAAAAAACCTCTAAACAATCATGTACCTCACACAAAACTTAACCCAATAGAGACCCAAATTGGAACGAGAGAGATGATAGGGTTTCTTTCATCATGAAAACTCAGTCATGAAATTTGCAAACTCAGTCATGAAATTTGAGCATAAAAAGTTAAAAAAAAAAGACCCAAATCGGAGGAATAAAAAGAAGAGAACAAACCTTGGAGTCACGAGGATGACGGCGACTAGGCGATGACGATGGTGGGGTCACGAGGATGATGGGGTCCTTCGATCAGCAGTTCGGCAGTGAGGAGGGAGGTTAGGGTTCCTTCGGCAGAATCGGCACGAGAGAGAGAGAGAGAGATAGAGAGAGACAGAGAGAGAAGGCTGAAAGGGGCGGGATTGAAGAAGATAATGATGCGGCGACGGTGATGGGGTCACGGCTCACGGGGTCACGATGATGGAAGGACTTAGGGATTTAGAGATTCTTTAGCCGCAGGGTAACGAGACAGACAGAGTCCAGAGAGAGAGAGAGAGAGCGAGAGAGACTCGGGGGGGTGTGGGGGCTTAGGGTTTTTTTATTAAATACCCGGGTACCGGGTTTAAAATCCTGTACCCGGATTACAAACCGTACAGGTCCAGATTTTGGCCATCCGTTTTTCGGCCTGTATTTGATTCGGGCCGGAACCCGGAATCGGAATCCTGTTTTCCAGGTTCCGTACCCGGCCTGGATGAACACCCCTACCTAGACCTAAGAAGGTTTGTGTGGTGAGGTGGACTCTGCCCCTTCAGGATTGGGTGAAACTTAATACAAATGGTAGTAGTGTTTGTAATCTGAGACCAGTAAGAGCAGGGGGTGTCATTCGTGATGATTGTGGTCGGTTACTTGCGGCTTATTCTATGGCTTTGGGCTCGAGTTCTAATAATTTTGCTGAAATAAGAAGTTTGTTGAAAGGGATTCGTAGATGCTATCATTTGGGCTTTTCTTGCATTGAGATTGAGACAATTTCTCAAATCCTAGTTAACTGGCTCATTAAGGGTGATTGTAATATCTGGTATTTAGAGGATTTCTAGGATGAATTACATGTTTATTTGAATTGCATGGAGTATAGAATAAGATATGTTTTTTGTGAATGTAATGTCGTGGTTGACTTTCTTGCCAAGTGGGGAGCTGGTGGTTCTAATTTCGATTGGTCTGGAGATAATTTGTTGCCTAGTTGTCTCAGAGGTCTTATTCACCTAGATAGAATTGGTCTTCCTTATTTGCAGATTTCGTAAGGAGTTTCCTGGTATGCAATTTTGCTAATTTATTTGCTCTTTTAATACTTACTTGTATGTGTTTTGTTTGCAGGTTTTAATATTTGGTCTAGGGTTGGCATTGCAAAATATAGTTTTGGCCTATTGTATTTTTATTAATCCTCTATTTTGTAATCAGGATGTTTTAGTCATTTTGATGCCTGAGTTTGGTTTTTTCTTTATTAATATGTATCCTCCAGTTTTTTTATTGTAACCATGATTTTCCTCCTCCACAAGTGAAGGTTATGAATAAAATTGGAGTACCATTATCATTTTAAAAAAAAAACATTTTTTTTGTCTGTTTTAAGTTGTTTGAGGTGCCTTTTGGGATTAAATAAAGGGTTAAAGACTTAAAAGTGTTTGCAGTTTGCTTCAAAGTCAAATTGGTTCATCTGGTTTTCAATTGAACTTTTTACTCAGTAATTGTAAGAATGATTGAATTAGTTTTTTTTTTTTTTATTTCATAGTTCTGTCTATAAACCATTAAAATGCCACGTCGATATATACGACAGTTCGACATGTGTCGCTTGACACGTTGTATATGCATGCTTATGTACATAAAAAAAAATAAAAATAAAACTGGTATAAATACTTAAGAAAAATCATTTAAAAAGTTCTTAAAAATACAAAGCCGTGGCTGATCTATAGGTGGTTGAATGACCACTGCTCCTTGGTTATGTCGGTGAAGAAGACTTCAAGTGACGAGCCCGAATCTTGTCTGTTGTGCTACGTACCTTTTAGTTGTAGTGTCTATTCCGTCCATGTGGCTTCCTTCTCAACTTCATGGGTGAAATATCATGTATAACAAAAAATATATAGTTTCAAAATATTACTTGTACAATATTATTTCTTTTGCGAAATCCTTAAGTTTTTGATGTAAAATCGTTAAACTTTTAAGACATTTGGTGATTAACATTGTATGGGAGTGGTAATTTTAAATTTTTGAGTTTAATCTTGATTCATATATAGTCCAAACTTTAATAAATGGAGTCCATAGATAAAAAACAATAAGAGAGGTAAAATTAGTCGGATGTCTAATCGGTATGAGTGATACGTACCTAGAATTGCATGAGACAGATACAAAGCATTATGATAAAAAGAGTAATATTAAATACAAGACTCAAATAGACAAGTTTCATACAAACCATTTGTAAAAAAAAAGAGTCGCTAATAAAAAATAGTTTTTTTTTTATAACTTTTTTAGGTGGGATCTGTTGGGAAATATTCTAAAATGCTTTGTAAACTAGAGAATATGTAAAATAACAAGAACAAATTAGAAAGAGAGAACCCGATGTTGAGGCACATTGTGATAGACGCTTTCCTTAGAGTAGATTCCGCCACCTCCAATTTTAAACATGCACTATGCTTCTTGACAGTCTACCCCAAGATACAACAACGTCGGTTCTCGTTAATCTTCTCGTCGGTGCACACAAAAGGACATCTTCGAACCCGATATAAAATAGCCAAAACCCAAAGAAAGAAAGACAAAAGGAATGAGGAAGCGTTTCTCTAAGTTTTGTAGAGAATTTTGAGTTAATGAATTTGTGGGTGGGGTTCCATATTTATAGAGAATGAAAGGGCACTTGTGAAAGGTCACAACTAGAATGAAATGATACTTGTGAAAAGTCACAACTTATTTAAATGAAATGGTGCTTGTGAAAAGTCACATCATATAAATGAAATGGTACTTGTGAAAAGTCACATCACATAAATGAAATGATACTTGTGAAAAGACACAACTAAAATGAAGGAACATATTTGAGAAGTCACAACTTCTCAAATATTAAATAATACATTGAAAATGTTTCTAATTCACCAAAAGACACAACCCTTTGTTTGGTTGGGAAGCGGTTAAGGCACATATCTCCAAGAGGCATACATTGGTTCAAGTTACAATGATACATTTTCATTTAAATCTAGATAACCGAACCAATACATTGAACAATGGTAATGGTTCACATTATTTTTTACTTTACATAAAATATTTTAATCATTTCTAAGTTGAAAAACCAACAATCCCCCACCTGATTAAAATATTTTGAAGAACGGAATAGAATACAACTTTCTTTGGACTAAGTACTATGCATCAATAGAGGTAGCTTGCGGCTTTGAACGTCTACCTAGTGTTAGCGTGTTTCCATCTGAAAGATCTATGGTGAACCAAGTCTTGAACCAGAATCATTTAACTCAGGCTTCTCCACACCACACACATAGTACGGCATATATCAGGTTCCTTTCAAGGTGGTGCATAAAGGCCGTGCACCGTATCCTGGATTCATGAGCGCTCTAGGGAATAGCCCAATTACCATAGACTGCGGCCCCACAGTCACACTCACATAGGTGAGTCCTCCAAGGGTACCTACAATTCAATACCTCGCCTTAGTCTTGGACTCATTCAAAGCATTTCGCTTTTCCTTTGCCATTGTATTTGTAGCACTCACACCCTAGGGATGGACCTATTATAATATTTTAATATTGCTATCTAGTCACTCAAATAGTTTGTTCTTCCCATTGAATCTTCTTCTTGGGATCTCCAGTCAGGAAGGTTGGGTTGTTGCTATCGGTGACCTAATTAATGGGCTTCAGTCCCATCCCCCTTGATGTACGTATAACCTTCGACTTTGCCAATCCTTTCGTTAAAGGATCTGCTAGGTTATCTTCTGACTTTACATATTCTAAAGTCAGGTATCCATTCTTTATCAGGTATCTTATCGTAGACTGCCTGATACTCAAATGTCTCATCTTATGATTAAAATGTTTATTATTACAAACACTTATCATAGCCTGATTGTCACAAAGAACAGAAATAGCTGGCATTAGTTTTCTAACTAGTGGAATTTCTGAAAATAGATTCTTAAGCCACTCTACCTCATGTCCGGTAGTATCCAAGGCTATTAATTCAGCTTCCATAGTAGATCGTGAAATCACAGTTTGCTTGGAAGATCTCCAAGCCACAACTGCTCCACCAAGAGTGAAAATATATCCACTCTTTCCCTTACGATCTACTGTGTCAGTTATCCAACTAGCATCACTGTATGCTTCTAATACAGTGGGATACCCAGAATAATGGAAACCATATGTCATGGTTCCTTTCAAATTTAAGAATTCTTTCCAATGCCTTCCAATGAGAATCATCAGGCCTACTAGTATATCTGCTAAGTCTACTCATAGCATATGAAATATCAGGTCTAGTAGAATTAGCAATATACAGTAACGTACCAATAATCTGAGAATATCTCAGTTGTAACACAAGATCTCCAAGATTCTTACTTAAATGCAAACAAGGATCAAGAGGAGTACTAACAGGTTTGCATTCAAATCTCTCAAACTTTCTAAGAATCTTTTCAATATAATGAGATTGATTTATGCTAATACCATCACGAGATCTTATTAATTTAATACCAAGAATTACCTGCGCCTCTCCCATGTCTTTTATGTCAAAATTCTTAGATAAAAAATTTTTAACATCAAGAACAATATCTATATTGGTACCAAAGATGAGAATATCATCAACGTAAAGACATAGCATTACGCATGCACTATCAACTATTTTAGTGTATAAACACTTATTAGATTCATTTATCTTGAAATCATAAGATAAAATTATTTCATCAAACTTTTGGTGCCATTGTTTAGGGGCTTGTTTTAAACCATAGAGAGATTTAATAAGTATACAAACTTTCCTTTCTTGTCCTGGAACCACAAACCCCTCTAGTTGATCCATGTATATCTCTTCTTCTAGATCTTCATTAAGAAATGCGGTCTTTACGTCCATTTGATGGACCTCAAGTTTATGGATCGCTGCTAGAGCAATTAGAACACAAATTGTAGTTATTCTAGTAATAGGACAATACGTATCAAAATAATCGATACCGTCCCTTTGTGTAAAACCCTTTGCAACCAGCCTAGCTTTAAATTTATCAATAGTACCATCAGGCCTCAATTTCTTTTTAAAAATTCACTTACATCCAATGGTTTTACATCCAGGAGGAAGATCACATAAGTTCCAAGTGCCATTATTCTTAAGAGATTCCATCTCATTATCTACTGCTTCTTTCCAGAAAGTAGAATCAATGGAAAGCATGGCATCCTTGAAAGTCAATGGGTCTTCCTCCATATAATAAGTATAAAAATAATGTCCAAAATCATTTTCCTTTCTAACTCGTTTTCCTCTTCCAAGTTCACTTTCTAATCCAAATGGACTCTCAGGATTAGGTATAATGGTAGGTTGACTATTGGTGGAAGGAAAACTTACTGTAGATAAAGGTCTTTCTAACTTATTTTTGAAAGGAAATAGATCTTCAAAGAATGTTGCATCCCTAGACTCCATGATAGTGTTGGGATCAATACCTTGGACTTCTGATTTGATAATCAAAAACCTATATGTAGAACTATGTCTAGCATACCCAATGAATACTGCATCTACTGTGTTGGGACCTAATTTCCTTTTCTTAATTTTTTTAACATTAACCTTTGCAAGACAACCCCAAACTCTAAAGAAATTAATATTGGGTATTCTACCCTTCCAAAGTTCATATGGTGTCTTGTCAGATACCTTAAATGGTACTCTATTCAAAATAAAACTAGATGCAAGTATTGCTTCCCCCCACCATTGCTCAGGTAGGCCGAAACTAGAGAGCATGCATTTGACCATATCTACCAAGGTTCTATTTTTTCTTTCAGAAACACCATTGGATTGAAGAATATGGAGCGGTTACCTCATGTATAATTCCATTCTCCTCACAGTATTGAACCAATTGATTAGAGGAGTATTCACCTCCTTTATCAGACCTAATAATTTTAATCCTTCTCTCCAATTGGTTTTCAACTTCAGTTTTATAGACGACAGATTTACTAAATGATTCATCTTTTGTTTTCATCAAGTAAACATAACAAAATTTGGACATATCATCTACAAAAGTAATGAAGTATTTATTACCACCTTTAGAGGAGACACCATTTAAATAACAACCATCACTATGAATTATTTCAAGTAGCGATGAATTTCTTATAATAGATTTAAATGGCTTTCTAGGCTGTTTTGATTGAACACAAATTAAACATTTTTCATCTAAATCAATAGGAACTTTAGGAATAATCTCTAAATCCATCATTTTTTTTAACATTATGATAATTAACATGGCCTAATCTAGCATGCCATATTGAAGAGGAACATGTAGAAAATACAAATTTATTACGAGAGTCAAATTTGTTTACTACATTGTTTTGAATATTTATTACAAATAAACCACCACTCATATAACCTTTCCCCACAAATGACCCATATTTAGTTACAATAACTTTATTGGACTGAAATAATAATGTGTAGCCTGCCCCACTGAGTAAAGATCCACTAATTAGGTTTCTCCTCGCCTCTGGTACGTAAAATACTTCTTATAAAGGAAGAGTATTTCCAGATGTTAATTTGAGTATAATTTATCCTACTCCAAATACTTATGCAGAGGTGGAGTTACCCATTGTTACTTTCATGCCGCTTGTATCCTGATATGTTGAAAAAATATTGCGGTTAGAAGTGACATGTACATTGGCTCCTGTATCTACTATCCAATCAGTAGCACTACAAGCCAGATAAACTTGGGGACTTATGGTTACATACCGTTCATCGGTTCCAACGGAGTCGGTTCCTGAAAGCACCATATGAGTCTATGGGTTAGGCGATCTTGGTTGTTCATTGCTTTGATATTTCCTCTTTTTATAGCGACAATTTTTGGCCAAGTGACCCGGTTTGTTACAGTTAAAACAAATGGGTCTCTTATCATTTTTGTTAATATAGGACTTTGGCTTCAAATTATTCCCATAATTAGATTTACCCTTATTGAATTTGGATTTATGATGTAATGGGTTCTTATGTGTTTTATGACCTTCTACAATATTTGCTTTAGACTGAAAATCAGAAACCAATGGTGGGATAGGATCATTTTCTAAATGTTGTTCTTGGATCCTAATGGCAGAGATCAAAGTTTCCATGGTCATATCTTCAGTCTTATGTTTAAGAGATAGGCCAAAATTCTTCCATGAAGAAGGCAACTTGTCTATTGTACAAGCAACTTGGAGACGCTCTGTAATACCCATTCCCCATTGGCCCAATTCATGGTAAATGATAGTTAACTCATGGGTTTGCTTTACCACAGATTTGGAATCATCCATCTTAAAACCAAGAATTTGGCTTGCGGTATACTTATCCATTCCGGCATCTTGTACACCATATTTCTTATCAAGAACATTCCAAATATCTTTGGCAGATTTAATGTGTAGGTAAACATCAAAAAATGTATCACTTAAATGATTTAAAATCCTACGTCTACACAAATTATCTTTTTTTGCATATGTTTGTAATTCAATAGTACGTGCAGGCTGATGCAAATCATCAGAAGGAGGATCATTTTCAATAACAAAATATAATCTAAGTATTGTAAGAAAGATTTTCATCTTTTCTTGCCAACGCTTAAAATTGACTCCTCCAAATTTCTCGGGTCAATAGGTTCGTTTGAAGTCATGGTGACAACCAATCAATTAGAACACACCTCTAGTTTAACAAAGAAAATCTACTATAAGATTGTTGGAAAATATTCTGAAATGCTTTGTAAACTAGAGAATATGTAAAATAACAAGAACAAATTAGAAAGAGAGAACTCGATGTTGAGGCACGTTGTGATAGACGCTTTCCTTAGAGTAGATTCCGTCGCCTCCAATTTTAAACATGCACTAGGCTTTTTGACAGTCTACTCCCAAGATACAACAATGTCGGTTCCGGTTAATCTCCTCGTCAGTGCACACAAAAGGAGATCCTCGAACCCGATATAAAATAGCCAATACCCAAAGAAAGAAAGACAAAAGGAATGAGGAAGTGTTTCTCTAAATTTTGTAGAGAATTTTGAGTTAATGAATTTGTGGGTGGGGTTCCCTATTTATAGAGAATGAAAGGGCACTTGTGAAAGGTTACAACTAGAATAAAATGACACTTGTGAAAAGTCACAACTTATTTAAATGAAATGGTGCTTATGAAAAGTCATATCATATAAATGAAATGGTACTTTTGAAAAGACACAACTAAAATGAAGGAACACATTTGAGAAGTCACAACTTCTCAAATATTAATTAATACATTGAAAAGGTTTCTAATTCACCGAAGGACACAACCCTTTGTTTGGTTGGGAAGCGGTTAAGGCACATATCCCCAAGAGGCATACATTGGTTCAAGTTACAATGATACATTTTCATTTAAATCTAGATAACCAAACCAATACATTGAACAATGGTAATGGTTTATATTATTTTTTACTTTACATCAAATATTTTAATCATTTCTAAGTTGACAAACCAACAGGATCTACTTTTTTACAAAGTCTTGTATGAGATTTGTCTATTTGAAACTTGTACAAATTATTTCTCAATGAACAAAGAGTACCTAGCTACTATAACTTAAAACAACCTTGTACATATAAGAATATACACCGTGTGTTTGTTTTTGTTTTTTTTTAAATGGAATAAAACAAAAGGAACAAAACAAGCAGCAGTACTACACTAATTTAGCGGTGAGTTTATTATTGTACAACTTGTTTTCCCTTGTCTCGGAGCATGGGATCAAAATTGGGTCTTGTTACTGATGTTGTCTCATGCTCTTTATGGCGATTTTGCTTATTGCAGTGCCTTGTTGTTTCCTTGAACTCAATCTTATCGTGCTGGTATAGAAGACGGAATCCACACTTGTGCACTCTCAAGCTTGAGCAGTCACTAGCAATGGAGGCCTCTATTCGAGTCATCGAGTGCATTGGTTCAACCACCCTGGAAGTGATCCTTTTGGTATAAATGATAGCCACATTATCTCACCTTGACTTACCAACTTGATTTCTTCCTCTGTAAATGGGCGATGAGAATGTAGATTAGGTTCAACACTGCCAATGTCCCTATCCAAAAGACAGGAGATAATGAGGATTTCCTAAATCCAACATTTTAACATGGGCAGCCTTATCATCCTCGTATACCCAAAAAGAAGCACACTGGGCGAGCCCCAGCCAATTATTGTCATTATGAAAATTATGAAGTAACTCAAATCCCACTAAGGGCTCGTTGCTGTGATAGCTGAACCACTCCGTTATTCCACATGGAAGGAAACAAGAACTATATTCAAAGTTTCTATGGAAAACCTGAAAAATAGAAACACAAAATCCAGCCCATTAGTGAGAGACTAGCTAGTCGAGTGGGGAGGGAAGCAAATGGTGATTCAAAGAATCTAATATTTTTTTTAATCTTTTAAACCTGTTCATTTCCACTTTTTGATGAAATTAAATAACTCCTCATTCTTTGTGTATATACAACTAATGTAATTTAAGAAATTATCAATTGTAGTTTTAATATTTTTCAAACAAAAATGGTAATGCATGGGAGAATGGTGCTTTTGTCCATCTAAGAAATTCAATATTCAAATCAATCTCTTTTAAAATTCTCATGATCACTAAAGTCATAATGATCATGTATAATTGCCCCCTTGACAGTATATATTTCAAAGTAATTAATGCATAGATATAGTTTATTACCTCGCGGTTTTGGTACTGAAAAAGGCGGGGTAAAGCACTTGAGAAATGTTTGCTCAAACTCATCCATAGCTTGACGGTATAAGAGGCGGAGGGTACAGTTTTGCTTGCTTCCAAGCCAAGCCTTAATTTGACTACATGGGTTTCACAAGCCATTTTCTCAGAAGTCCATGCGCTATATAGGCTAGCCATAGGAATCCACGTAGATAAAACCACATGCATTTTTCTTTAGCAAGGCGAGTGACAAGGAGAAGTATCAACCCACCTAAATCCGTATCCAATCCACAGATAAGCTCGTGAGAAACATCGTGCTGCCTTTTCAATCCACGATGATCAATATATTGATCATCGTGGATTGAAAAGGCAGCACATAGAGCAAGCCCCATCAAATTTCTATCATTCACGACATTTGGAGGTAGCTGGATATTCACAAACTACCCCTACTTTGATGGTTGAACCACTACGGAACTTTTGTCTGAGGCAAATAAGCGGTACTTATACTGGATGTGGAGGGTTAGATTAAAGGCCTGTTAAATCGAACATGGTTCTAATGTGTGTGTGTGTGTGTGTGTGTGTGTGTGTGAGAGAGAGAGAGAGAGAGAGAGAGAGAGAAAGAGAGAGAGAGAGAGAGAGAGAGAGAGTCCCCAGGTGAGGAAATAAAGTACCGTGATGCCTTTATGAAGGAACTACTCAAAATCGTCACTGGTGCAGTCTAGATACCCAGGTGGTAGAACTATTTCAACACCATTTCCTGAAGCAGTGCTATTTGAAACTCTTTCATTCGATAATGTTTTTGATGAAGAACATTGTTGATGTGCTTCATGTTTACAAATAGATCATGGAGGCTTCGACAAGGATTCAAAGCTCCTACAAAAAAGCCCAAGTAATTTAATATATTTCATGTAGGGAGTATGAATAATGATTCATTCATATAAAGGGCTTGATGACAATGGAATTCCTTTCAATTATGGGGGAGTGATCTGCATAAAAGTTGCGCTCCCTAGATTTAGTTATGTTACCACGGGTTTTCAGAAACTTCAATTTATCTACAAAAGATAGATAATAGTAAAAACGTTGGCCGTTTCGAATAGCTACTGCACACTCTGCCGTTGTTTGAACAAACCCCACAACATCTTGTTTGTACATTAGCCGTATCCCACACACTTGAGTCTCCACACTAGGGATGTTGCATTCAACTATAGGTTTAACATGACTCCATTGGTTTAGCTTGTTGGGAAGAATTGTGGTGATACGTAATGTATGACAAGTAATTGGTTTGAGTTCAGCAATCTAGATTTAGGGATGCTAAGGACTAGGTGAGGTTTCAAACAACCTTCATTGCTATCCAAATGAAGAATGCAACCGGCAGGAGTTTTTGGATTTGACTTGTTGCGAGAGTCAGCTGGGCGACCCAAAATAACACATACAGCAAATCCCATCCAGCTCTCGTTATTATACAAATTCAGTGGCAAGTGGATTTCTATTGAGGGTCCATCATTTCGATTATTGAACCACGGTGGAATTTCACCTTGGGGAAAGAAATATCCATGATAATCGCTTTTTAGTCCTTGTAACATAAAGAATTATGGAGACTTGATGTTCAATCTTTGTGTGTGTGTGTGTGTGTGAGAGAGAGAGAGAGAGAGGAACCTGGAACTGATTTAGAACTAAATTCACATGAGAGGCTTTTACAAGATCTCCTTTGCTGAATTCAGTCAAACATACAGCTCCAGCATTAATAAAATTAGAACTCAAATCTTTTGAAACCCTTCCAGCAATTATTTGAGTAGGCATTTCTCATTTGATGGAAGCTTTTCCGAGAATTGATTCTTCTTACATTTTTCTAGATCAATTAATGAGAAATAAAAAAATAAAACATATCAGTTCTGAAGCTTATAAAATTAAAGTTAATGAGCCTGGCTCTAGATTCATTCGAAAATTAAATTGTTTAAGCAAAAACTTAACCTTTCCGCTGAGAAGTAACCAAAAGAACAGGGAGGGCCTTTCTCCTGGTAATATTGGATTGCACTTAGTTGATATAGCTTGAGCATAAACATAGTTTTGCAGATTATTGACTTGATTTACAAAACTTCAGAGATAACTTTGACGGTGGATATCCGAACTCCTTGATACGCAGTCTACTACTGTATGGACAATCCCAATCAATTCTTGCTCGTATACGACACAGATTCCACACATTACAGCCTCCATATTTTGATCGTTGGTTCCAAATGAAGCTTGATTCAACTTATCAGTGAAAAAGACACGAGCTATGTGGAACATAAAAAGTCTACTTGGCCCAGCAACGATTGTGTTTGGGGTGGGGGGAAGACCAAAAAACATAATTTGAGATCATCATCATATTCATCCAAATGACCAAAGATGTTGTGGGAAACACCTATCTGGTTGCGGATAACATAACTAACATATATAGAAAATCCCACACACCCCTTGAAACGCCCCGTACCCAGATGGGTTGGAGAGTTACTACCTGTCACTTACAACCATGTCTCCCAAAGCATCCAAAAACTCCGAAGATTTCAAAAAAAGCTGTACACAATCTCATATTTTCCAAAATAAACATATTATAAACTCCATACGTCGTCATTATAAAATAACATAAACCATGAGGGTCCACAATCTTCCCATAATCTCAACATAATAAACTGATACATCTTTAAGTCTCAATAGATCCAATTCATAAAGAACTTCAAATATTCAAAATAAACCTTTCTACTGACAATGATACCCTTAGGTACTCGACCTTCTATCCATATCTAATTTGTCTCAAAATTTCTATTCCTGACCCCCAGCCAGATCATCAATATCACCTGAAAAATATTATGAAGATAAGAGGTGAGTTATCCACGACTCAGTAAGTAGAGAACATATACTAGTATGTAAACATGAGCCTTTTCAGAAAGTTCAGTATGCTGAAACAATACATTTCTTTTTCATATGCACATATCAAAATGTATTATCAGAAAATTAGATCGATTTTTCAATATTTTCATATTCATAAACCATTTTCATATTCAAAAACGTTTTGGCATAATATAACTGAACATCTTCATCTCATCATATCATGTCATATCATATACCATGTTTAACCCCCTGTGGTAGGCTTGTGCTATCCCCAGTGGCCAAACCAAGCAGTATCGTATTGTGAAACTTCCCCTTTTTCAATTTCGGAGCCCCGAGTGTGCACACAGGAAAGAACACATAAAAGACCATTTTGTTTCCAAAGTGGGTGTACTCATATCATATCATGTTGGTACCAAACATATCACGTGAACAGTATCCTATCAGAACCATATTCAGAATCAGAACCTAACTAGATAAGTATGCCAAAGGTTTTTCATATCCATATCATATCAAAACACGTGCGAAACATATTCATATCATGTCCATTTGATAAAAAACAGATCCAAATCATTTCATATCACATGTATAAAAAATCTCAATGATATCATATTCCCTCTTTTGCATATTTCAGAAACATGTCAAATATTGCTCATGTCTACACTTTTCATGTCAAAAGTATTTCTTTTCTCTTTCATACATATCTCATGAATGAATGCAAAACACATACTGAGATTGTTTTTTTTTTTTCATTTTCTTTTTAAAACAAAATGCACAATTTTACAAACCAACCTCAGTTCGTTTCTTTTTATGCAAATCTAGAATAGGAACCCCGCTTACCTGAAGTTCTTAGCTTTTTCAGAAATTTCCTCAAAAAGCCGAACAACTATTATTCGTCACTTATAAAATAATCACGCAATCCGGGTAAATTTCACTAGAATGCGTATTTCAATATTTAAGCCTAAGCTTCTAAAATAATCTATTTTAATTCCTCAAAACTCAAAATTTTCATAACCTCAAAATATATCATCTCTTTCTAAAATCATCAATGTCCATCTAATAACTTCGACTAAACCATAAAAAAAAGTCTAACTTATTTACTATTGACATCAAACTATAAATATAATACTAGATCATGTAGCTATGCCAAAATATTTTAAATTAAAAGACAACTATCATTAACGAACTAGATCATATCTAAAGTGTAGAAAAAGAAATTTTCACCATTATCGTTTATTCTAAAAAAAAACAAATCTCTACCATGTTAAAATTGTTTAAAAGTTTTCGGTAAACATAAATAAAAAAAAAAAAAGTCTACTAGTATATATTACATGTTTAAAACGTGTTAACACAGCCTGTAACTCCTAGGGCAATAATGTAATTAAAACGCTTGTTTTTATTCTAACCCAAAGGCATGCATCACAACCTACGCATGAAAAACATCCCATTAACAAACGGAAAAGAGACCAGTAAACGCACGGAGGCTCACCGAAAGAGGAGTAAAACGTGCGGTGGAGAAAAGTTGGGCGGTGGACGGCAGCGGTCACGACAGCGGGACACTGAGGGAAAGGAAGAGATAAATAAGAGAAATGGAGAGAGAGAGAGAGAGAGATCGGTCTGATGCAAAAATGGGAGCTTACCGAGAGGACAAAATGAACCACACAAGGTGGCGTCCGGTGCTTGGCAGAAAGGGTGAAAGCAGTGATGCGCGGTGACCTTCCCGAGAAGGAGAGGCGGCTGTGACCGAGTCTTGGGAGAGATCTTCCTTGCTCTGTTTTTGGTAGAGAAAAACAGAGTACCTTGACTTGGCCAAAAACCGTGGGTTGCCGTTTCCCGTGGCTGTGGAGTGCGGTTCCGGTAGTTGGTCTGGGTGGATGTTTATGGGCGGGTTGCTCTGGTGAAACGGCAGCACAGATGACGGGGTGGCTGCGCTGCGAGAGCCTTACGTAGGGGCTGCGACGTCAGTTTTTGCTTGGTGGTGGCAGCAGTTTTCAGGGGCGCTGGGTTGGTGAAGAAGACACAAGGGAAGTTGGCTCTGAGGTGGGCTGGGTTGAGGGCGAAAGGAGGGCAGCGGCACAAGTTTTAGGGTGAGGATGCATAACATTTATATAAGCTATAAGTGGAAAGCAGAAAAAAAACCTAAGGGAAAAGAGAAAAAGGGACGGGCATGAAAATGGCAAAAAATGGAGGGAAGCCGTGCGACAATCTGGAAAAGCTTCCACGGGTTTGGGCTTCTTAGAAGGGAGCCGGGTTAGGGCCAGGGTTGGGTCTTACACCCCTTGTCATCATATAAATTCGGAGGCAGGTCGACACTAACTACAGGCCCCATACCATGAAGTGTGAACCATAGCGGGGATCCACTTAGAGGAAAAACATACTTGTGCTTGTTGCTTTGTGCATAGTTTACCTGTAAAATATAGGGATATATATCACGTTTGGAGAGAGAGAGAGAGAGAGAGAGAGAGAGAGAGAGAGACCTCATACCATCTGAGAAGTCACTGTTAATGCAGCTTGGGTCCTCGACAGAACAACTACTTTAATTCTTTGAGTTGCATTCTAGTATTTCAATTGAGGTAAAACCTTTATGCAATAGATTAGACCACTGGATTCTATTTCACCAACATTCTTTGGCGTAATCAGGTTTAGAAAGGAAAAACTGGAACCACCTGGATAGCTACTTCGCGGAGAGTGTTAAGGATTTTTGGATTAATGGTTAGTTCGTTAACAAATGGTATCATAGCCGGTTGTGGGCTTCCATACTGCCTCGCCTAACTGACTGGGCTTGCAGAGTGGCCGGCTTTGGATCTAGTGGGATGGGCCATGTTGCCCCTGCCTGGTAAAAGCCTCCCATAGTACTCGACCAACGTGGTCGTTGGTCTTGAAGGGTGGGGGTATGTTATGGTCCCACATTAGTTAGGAGTCACATGGTATGTGTGCATATAAGCTTGGGGGCACCTCCACCTAGCATGCCGGTTTTCTAGGATGTGAATCTGTGGGCCATATATGAACACATAACAGAGTGCTCTGGAATTTGAAATGCCCCTTTCCATCGCAAATTTTGAGTCATTTTCTGAGCATTAGTATTGGATTATGCAAATGCAAAATTTGCATAATATAAAATGATTTTGCATTTGGCTATTCCACTCAAAACTTACTCCCATGTTAGATTATCCATCTATTAGTCAAAATAATAATAAAATATTATAAATTTAATAATATTTTATTATCAATCTTTTTTTCATTTAATTTTTTTTCTAAATTAAGAGCTATATGGAAATACATTAATACAAGTGCAGAGCAATATTTCTGGAATGTAGCAAATACATTCTAAATATTTAATACAACACTATTAAAAAAACACATGTCTATTACATTTTTACCTAAAAAAACACAAATTAATTTCTTTTTGTTTCCACTTCAAATCCCAGCCCTGGGAGCACTAGAACAAAGCACAAATCCCCCCCCCAAAAAAAAATCTAAAAGATTGAACCCAATATTAACAGGCAAAAAAAAAAAACTTTGAAACGAAATATAAATGGTGTAGAAGAAAAGCAAAGGAAATAGTAAGTACCTGAAAATATTTTTTAATCAATTTGGTCTAGTTACAGTGACCACCAAATATTATAACCACAAATCCTAAATTACTGTAGCTAAAGTCATATCCTTTTGAAATTGCATAATTCAATGTAAATTATTTTTGAAGTCTATTAGCCAAACTCCTAATTAAACTTGTATTCGTAAAATTCAATGAGGATGCGATAAAACTACATCGATGAACTCTTGGACATTTTGCACATATACTAGTGAAGCCCCACACTTTTCCACCTTCATGAATGGATTGTCAATCGTAATTGAAACCTCAATGTAACTCCATGTATCCACCGCCTTTGACTTTTGGTCAAACCAGATGCGTTGTACATACATCCAATGTCCTGCTGGCGTATCGATAGTACTGGAGAATTTCTGGAGTGTATCGAACTTTAGGAGGGCTTTGAGAGGACCTTCATCGGTAACAAAATGAAACACAAGCTCCTCACAACTTTCAAGGTCATTGATTTCAAAGACAAAATAAAGACCATATCCGAACCACTTTCTACTATTATCCAATTCAGGAGGCAACGGGATTGTAATCGAGGAACCCATACTCTGATTCTGGAACCACATTGGAATTCCTACTCTGGCTGCAACATCAATGTGTGCCTATGAAAAATAAATGAAATTAAGAAAAAGAAGAAACATAAAGCTAACTTTTTATGCAACATCAATGTTAAATGACAGTATATTTAACATTTAAAAGCCTCTATATGATATTTGAAATAAAGTTAAAAATTTGATGGTGCAAGAGAGAAGAAACTAACATACCTTAATGGTTCTTTCTTTCAATAGGTCGCGTTGTCCATCTTTCAATCGACGTGGCTTACGGGCACTATTTAGAGTAGCTAATCCAGTTTCATCTGATACCCATGTATGAAGTTTATTAGAACGTGTTTCCAATGAGATACAATCTCGAGCATCAACGTATGCTGTTCTTGACGGAAGTTCTGGCAATGATTGAAGCTGGCTGCAGCGTCTCAAGAAAATGATAACAAGCTTCGAGAGTTGAGAGATGCTTTCAGGTAAGAGCGTGAAATCGTTTCCACTTAGATCTAGAGCTAGCAGTGATGATAATTCACGTAGGTCACTTGGAAATGCTCCATCTTTTAAATGGCAATTACTCAAATCTAATTTCTTCAAGCTGCATAGAGTACTTAACAATGAAGTACGCAACACCAAACCAGTGTCGGGGTTCCCCCAAAACCAAGTTACTAACCGTTTGAGAAACGACTTAGGTGGTAGACCTAAACATCCTTTAAAGGACAACAGTCTAAGATTTTGTAGACGTATAATGGAGGATGGAAATTGCCTTATAGCGGTTTCACTTAAATCGAGCTCCTCCAGATGTTCCAAATTCCCTAGTCCCTCGGGCATTTTCTCAAGTTTTGAACAACCAAGGAGAGCGAGAGTTTTAAGAGATGTCAAACCACAAATAGCACTCGGAAGACTCAAGAGGCTTTTGCAGCCTCTCAAACTCAAATAAGTAAGGCCAGTTAAATGCCCAATTGATGATGGCAGTTCTACAAATGCAATCCCATCCAAATCAAGTTGCCTCAAACGATTCATATTTCCCACTGTTTCTGGAAACTTAGAGAGTCTCGTACAGCCAGAAAGAATCAAAATTTCTAGGGAATCCCAGCTAATGTTACAGGGAAGGCTAGTAAGAGATGTGCAACCTTTCAAATTCAAAAAAATAAGGCGTTCCAGAGCTCCAACCGATGAGTGGAGATTACGCAATTTTGTACAGCCTTGAAGAATCAGCCTCTTAAGATTTGGGGCATTAGTGAAATCCGGGGTCTCCACCAAGTACTGAGAGTCACTAAGGTCAACATGCTCTAGTTTGTATAAACTCTGGGATACAACAATACATACGGGAATTAATTTTGATGCATACATTAATTTATTAGTTTTTCAGAAAGAAAAGAACACTTTTATTCAAGCAAACATCTTACCTTAGTTCCTTGCCACAGTTGCTGAATGTGGTTGCAACGCATATTGAGTTCAACGAGTTTATCAGGTGGGAAACGCATTGGCAAAGATTTTAAAGGATATCCATGCCACTCCAAAACCCGCAACTCTGTAGAAAGATAACTAAGGCCTTGAGAAAGGTGCATGTTACCTACGATCTTGAGCAATCGTAAGTTCTTCATCTCCGAGAAGACGCCAGAATTCAAGTGTAGTTCTTCTTGTGGAGGAGAGTTTAGGACTATGCCTTCGATCCTGTTTGTTCCCTAGGGACCAACGAGAACAAATTAGTGCAGTGCATGATATAATCAAGTATACTGAAAATTTTAAATGCTTTAACATATGCAATTCAATGAGCGTGCTTATTCTAAGATCCACTTACACTATTGTTCATCAGTACACGAATGATATCATTAGTAATCCACAACCTAGTTTGCCTGCCAGGATCTCCCTGAGATAGGCGACGAACAATTTCATGACCCATTTCTTGGAGTAGATCATGCATCCATAGTCTTCCTCCCGAGATTGTTATGAGAGACTTGCTGATAAGAATCTCTATACCACTGCTTGGGTGATAATCACAACTTTCTAGAATGCTCTTGACACGATCGACATACTTCTCCCCTTTGAAGTAACATGCAATATCTAGAAAAATGTTTTTCTCATTTTCCTGAAGTCCATCGAAACTTATTTTAAGTGTATCCACGATTTCTTTCTTGGGGTTTTGTCTTAGACTTCTCAAAGCACCTTCCCAAAAGTCTACATTTTGCCGGCACAAGAATCGGCCCAAAACCTCAAGAGCTAAAGGAAGGCCTTTAGCATAATCTATAATCTGCTTGGAAAGCTCCACAAAACCTTCTAGAGGGGGCTCATTCTCGAATGCTTTCCAACTAAAGAGTTGGAGAGCTTCATCATCATCCAATTCTTTAGCCCTATATATTTCATCTTTAGCCAATCCACGTTTTATCAACACATCCTTATCTCTTGTTGTTATAATTATTATACTCCCTCCACCAAACCAATCCCGCCGGTTTGCCAATGCCTCTAATTGTTGGGTTTGATCCACATCATCAACAACTACTAAAACCTTTTTACGACAAAGTCCTTGGCATATCGCATTACTTCCTCTTTCAATATCCCTAATGACAATATTGCTCGTCATCAGGATATCGGAAAGAAGTTGTGTTTGTAAAGGAACTAGACCGCCTCTTGCACTTTCTTCCCTAACATTGGCAATAAAGCTACTAGCTTCAAAATGACTGGAAATTCTGTCATAAACGGCACGTGCAAGAGTTGTCTTGCCGATACCACCCATCCCCAATATCCCTACAAAGCGAACATCATCCAGCCCAATATTTAAATATGAATTCATCATTTCCTCTACACGAGAGCCTATTCCAACAAGCTTCTTGGAAACAGTTGAGACTATGGAATTTAATTTACCATCCTGTATCTTTCCGACAATCTCTTGAATAACCGTTGACTCATCCCTGCAAATTAAGAAGATTGAAAAAATAATTTTCATGGACACATATATATATATATATATATATCAAGTTAGAAACAGGTAAACATTAGGTCAGTACTGTTAATCATGTGCTGCAACAGTGTTGCCATCTGTATAAACCAAAGTAGCGAGCTGTGTTGTAATCAATTGGTATGCATATAGGCTGTATATATATATATATGTTGTAAAGCTTTTAACTCCCCAGACTTTCTTCTCTCTTTTCTTTCCAAAATTCTACTACAACATTCCTTCTCTGAGTGCTGAGACGAAGGTAACTCATCTACATCACCAACACTAGAATTTCTGCAAAATTTTATAGCAATAATTCTTTCTCTGCGTTCCCTTCCTAGTGTTACATAACAGTACCAGAAAAAGGGTGACTCCATCAAAAAAGAAAAGAAAAAGGGTGACTCATATTTTATACTAGTTTCCGTAGAACATAACGATAAAGTTCAGGAACCGAAATAGAATTATTTTCCAAAATCAGGTTTCTGAAGATGATCTAGAATGTAATTAAATTATTTACCCATCGCGTAAATCCCATCCGGAGATATGGCCCACTTTATGCAAAGCAGATCTCCATGTTTGCAAATCTTCTACGACAATCCTGGGATCATTTTCATGTCTAGCAAAAGCTTCTGCAAAAGTACCTTTCTGATTTCTCACATGACAAGGATTCACGTGATAGAAAATTGGAAAAATTATCAACCTTGTGTTTTTCATGCATTCAGTGATCTTGGCGAGTTCAGTTAAGCACCATCTCGAAAAAGCGTAGTTTGGTGAGAGAATGACGACCGCATACATGGAGTTTTCAATTGCATTCAAGAGTTCTTGAGATATATATTTTCCTCTCTCCAGTTCTTTGTCGTCCCTAAAGGTAGAAAGGCTTCTTTGTTTCAAAGCAGTATACAGATGGGCGGTAAAACTCTTGCGGGTGTCCTCGCCATGGAAACTGAGAAAAACATCCCATGGAGGCAAAGAAGAAGAAGAAGATGAAGGTGATGTTTGAGTGGTTGGAGAGTACGCCATTAATTCGAAACTTACAGGGCCCTGTTTGCAGATTTTGTTTATAGGGCCTTTATACTTCCATGACTTGATCTTGTGCTATGTACTGTATGCACCTGGAAGACAAAGTGAGTAATTTCAATTCAGGTGACTACAAATAAAGTTTAGTTCAGATCGCTTTCGAAGATAAAGGAAACTAATTTCTATTCACCTGGAACTTTCCTCCGGTTGGACTAGAGCATGACTTGGACAAAGTGTTAAGAAATGCATGTTGATTAAAGAAGTGGCTATTGAATTTTTTTTTTAATTATTTAAATTTGTTCAAAAACTATTTAAAAAAAGAAAAAGAAAAGTCCAATTTGTACCAGGTGCACATCAAATGGACAAATTGAGAGAGATAGTCGCACTAATCTTAAGAAATTCAATAGCCGACAAGGATGGATCCTGATACAATTTTTTTTTTTTAAATTTTTTGTTATTTATGAAAAAAATGAGTAAAAAATAAAAAAGTCAAATGATCTTGTCTGGGTCATGTAGCACGGCTCATAGCGAGAATATAAAATTAAACGAAATGCTACTCTTACATATGGAGATCCGTTGGGGGCTTCCGAATATGCCATGTGATCTGCCTCTTGAAAAGTCGCCCATGAAAAAGATCGAGCATTAATCTTCCATGCACCTTAGTAATTGCACCTTATTTTACTTGAAAAATTTGTCTAGTTGTGTCATCACTTGAAAGGTTGAAGATAAGTTATAAAATATAACATAAATTTTAATTTTAAACATAAATATTAATATAAAATTTCATGACCAAATGCCTTGAGCCTTGTAAGTTGGGGTCATCTCCATGGAAGTTGTGCAAATGGTGGTGGATGCTGCCAGTACTACTTGTACTCGGTTGTGACAGGATTAATGTGCCCGTTCACATCTATGTACTCTGTAGACTTCTCCAGCTGCAGAAGAAGATCAACAGGCGCAATGATTTTTATCACACTCTGTGGGGCCATGTAAAGTGAGGAGTTAACTGTGTTTAATTTACACCTTATGAATTTAGAGAGTACTGCACTTCGCGTCTCTTTTTTTTATTTTTTGATAGAAAAACAACATCATTGAAGATAAACAACGATTATCTTCCCACATCTCAACATTCTCAACATTCCAAGCATGTCTTGCAAGACAATGTGCTGCTGAATTACCCTCTCTAAATACATGTTGAAAAGAACAAGATGCAAAACAAGTTTTTAATCGCATAACCTCTCTATAAAGAGTCCCAAGATCTGAGTCTAACATATCTTGTTGCTGCAAGGAATCTACCAGCAATAAACAATCAGATTCCATAATCAAGTTCATAACAGCCCTACCAACACACAATTGCAACCCACGAAGAACAACCAACAGTTCCATGGCCTCTGGATTTTCCACTTCAGATTTGGCCATACTTGCCACCAGTAGCACATCTCCCTTATCATCCCTTACAATCACCCCAATTCCAGCCTTCCTGAGATCACAGAATAGAGCCCCATCTGTGTTTAGTTTCAAACACGCAGTTGGAGGTGGAGACCATCTTAGATGCCTCTGCAATTGTGTATGTGACAGTCCCTTTACCGACTTGAAACTCTTCAGCAGACTTAAAGCATGTTCAGTAACCTGTTTAATGGGCAAATCCAAATTTTCAAAAGCCATTTTATTATTTCGATACCAGAATCCCCAAGCCAAAGAGCAGAAAATAAACTATCATAACCCTTAAGATGACAAAGCTGTGTGACTAACTCAAGGATATTAGCATTATGATTCATATCCAAACTAGGAACATGTTTCTTCCACACGTCTCTAATAACAGGACAACTAAAAACTGCATGATTTAAGTCCTCGACAGGATATACGCAGAAGCTACACATACCATCAGTAACTACCTTTTTCTTCAAAAGATTTTCCTTGGTTGGAAGGGCATCTCTACATGCTCTCCAAGCAAAAATTTTTATGATCTTGTAGTAATTAGCACACAAATTGTGAACTTCCCAAGTTTATATGCGCGCTTCAATATATTCTTCAAGTTCAAACCCACAGGTCTCAAGAGAGAGATTAATCTAATGCCATTTATCCTGTTTTATCTTGGATCAATATCGTTATCACAATAAAAAAGATATAAGCTGTTCAAATGAAGTATTTTTTTAATGGAGAGCTTAATATAAATTAAATACATTTCTATAAAAATATTCGAAATTTAAAGATATTTGATCAAATATATGCCCATATGTTTTTCCAACGTTGAGTTTTTGCTCTTATAAATATATAACTACGTACTCGTGTTATGACAAATCTTACAAATATGTAAGGCTAGAGGAGTAGCATTAAATTATGCAAATACAAAAGTAAAATTTGCATAATATGACATGATTTTGTATTTGGCTGTTCTACTCAAAACTTATTTTCACATTGGATTATCCATATATTAATCAAAATAATAATAAGATATTATAAATTTAATAATATTTTTTTCAATTTTTTTTTTCTATTAATTTTTCTTTTCTAAATTAAGAGCTACATGAAAATATTAATATTATACAATATGAGACTTGGATAAAGATGCGAATGGGTCCTGGAGTGCAGCAAATACATTCTAAATATTTCATGCAACACCATTGAAAAAACACATGCATGTCTATTAAATTTTCACCTAAAAGAAAACACAATTGAGAAAAACTTAAATTTTCAACTACAATAAAACTCCTTCCTTTTGCTTTTCTTAGTACAGTAACTTAGAGCATTCACAATAGTTCTTTTTATTATTTAATATGCATCATCAAATTTTAATTTTTCTATTTTACATACTAATTTTACAATATATCATATATCAATTTATCTATTTTTCCTTCATATCAGTTAAATAATATTTTTTTATTCTTTTTAAACATTTCCTTTCTACCAATAAATTTGCAATATCCATATATTTTTTTTATATTTGTAATATATTATTATATACAATGTAATATAATTCAGTCCTATACACACAAAATAAAAATATATAAGCCAAATAAAAATTAAAAATAAAATCAAAATATGAGAAAATTGGATAAATAATATTTCCAAGATATTTTTTAGAAAAAAATAAAATAGAGGTATTTTATAAAATGATGAACAATAAAAAGAATTTGTATTGAAATGTAAAAGTAAAAGGAAATGAGGGAATAAACGAAGTATAAATAATTAAAAAATTGTTTGAATGATGAACAGTACCGGCTACATATAGCGATTACTGTAGTGATTGGTATTTTACATGTTCTTTTACATAATCAGATGGAACTCATTTTATGAACAATTTTTCAAATAATTTACATATTTTGTTTTATACATAAGTCATTGAGAATGCTCTCAGAAGATCCCCATCGGATGCCTATACCTTCTCATTCCTTAAATTTTAGTAAAAGAATTTACTCTTTTTAAACAGAAACTCCTCTCCATCCAGTTGCCTATTTTAGGAGATGAGTTTATGATTTGAACAGTGCCTCCCTAAATATGGGGAGCTACTGTTTATTCATAAATTATATTTTACAAATATCTTATTGCAATCAATAAAATAAATTATTCTTTCAATCATCTACACTTTCTGATCTTATACCCATATTTTTTATAGTTCAAATTTAAAAAACATGTCACCATGGAGATGATCCAATTTTTTAAAATTGACTATTTGTAAAAGTATGACTTTTTTTTTTCAAATATTATTATTACGAAAGCATTAATTTTAAAAATTTTATTGTTTAGAGAGAAAATAGTTTAAAAAAACTCGTTACAGATTAAAAATAAAAAAGCATTGGTAAAACAAATATTTAAATACTTACAAAAATATTAAAAAAAGTTTAAAAAAATTCTTCCGCTCTTTCCTCAAAAAAAAAAAAAAAAAAGAGTAGTTGAAGATGCACAAATAATTGAGTAAAAAAAATAATAAAAAAAAAATTAAAAAAAGATGATTTTAATATAATAGAGATAGACTAAAAAGTGGGATCGATGTAGGAAGTTTTGGAAAGGGGTGACGCTCCTAGTCGGCCGTGTGTGCAGTACTCATTTATATTCGTGAATGAGGAGCTACCACGTAGAGTTGTCACAACGGTGTGATTTGTTTGGTCGCGAAAAAGAAACATTCAAAAAGGGGTTATGCTGATTTGGCTTGTAGGGGGGTATTGTCTTAGAAAGGAGTAGACACCCCTATGTTGAAGCTATGGAAATTGTGAAGACGACCAGGGTGGTGAAAACAAGAATATATATATGTATATATTTTATCCAGGTGGCCGGTGTACATTTAAAATCGGTGTCTTGACGTTGGATAATGGTGCTTTTGTGCATCTGACTTGTTGAAGTCTAGACTACATTAAATGATGTAAAAAAAATGGCAAGCTTCTTGAGTTCTGTTGTCGTGGAAAATTTCTATGGAAGTATATAGTTTGGAAGCTGTTCAACAATTGCAACCTTGTTCTATACCTTGAGGACAAGGAGCTTTAAGGGCCGGAGGGGATTGTTATGAGCCTGAGGAGATACAATGTCGTATGAAGATGGAAGAATAAAACGTTGTGTTTTGTTATTTTTAGTAAAACTGTGTGTTTTGTTTTGAGTGACGGATTTTGGGAGTTTGTCTGCCACCTAGTTTCTATTGTCTTCAGTCACGTTATCTAGTTTCATTTTCTGTTAGACGGTTATGTTGTAAGGCTCTAAGAGGTATAAGGCAGAGTGGGGAAGAAAGGGAGGATTATTCTAGAATGTATGTTGTCTGAAATTACTGGAGGAATTGGGAGCCTCCAACATTCCAAGCCGTAGCTAATTTCCTGAATTATAGTTTGATTTCCAGCATCCTTGTTCATCTTTCTTGTTGTTCATCATAGCGGGTTCATAACACATGGTTTGGATACTTTGAGTATTTTAGAGTTCTATAGATAGTGGTAAAATTATTTGAGTTAAAATGATTTATAGGTTTTGATGAATGAGAGAAAAAAAATTGAATAAAATATTATAAATTTAAAAAAGTAGTTTAATATAATTTTTGTTTTGAATTGTTTGTAAAAGTTGTATTATTTTTATATTTTATTTTAAAATTTGTAAAAATTGCAATGATTAGATAAAAATTTGAAGACTTATAATGAAAAAGTATTTTTTATTTTCGTGATATTTAGAACAGATCAAATTGTGAGAATATTTAAGAAGTTTTAAAAATTTCTCGTATCATCTCATCTTTATTACCTAAACCAGCCTTAAATCTTCAAAGCTGCAGCATATATAATTTCCTTGCTATTGACTCTCACGAGCAAACGCAACAGTACTAGTCCTTGATTAATTATAAGTTTGACAAGTAATGATTAACAAGTATATGTTTTGTTCTGCATTCTAAAAGTAAATGTTTTATTCTGCATTATGAGAACAAATGTTTTTTCTGCATTCTGAAAGCAAATATTTTGTTCTGTATTCTAAACATTATAAATGCTCATGTTTACATACTAGTATATGTTCTCTACTTATTGAGTTGTTGATAACTCATCCTTTATCTCCGCAATATTTTTCAGATATTTTGATGGTTCAGCTAATGATCAAGATTTTGAGGCTTTGGATGAGATGATTTAAATATAGTGGATTAAGTATAGAAAGTTTTTAAAAGTATTGGCGATATTTATTAAGAAATTTTATTGTTTTATGATGACTTGGCATTTTGGAAAATTGGTTATATTGGGAAAATTAGTTTGAATCGAAGTTTCTATATGATATTGGGAATTTGGAGTCTATAATTATATTGTTAAAATGTGAGTTTAAGTGATAGGAAGTAACTCTCCGACCCCATGTGGGACAGAGGCGTTACAGTTGATATCAGAGCCAGGTTCGAGGTTCTACAGACTATAAAACATATGAGGTCTAAATATATATGGGTTTTAAGAAGTAATTTCAGATTGGAGGTATAGAAATTTGAGGATGAATTTTTGTCTGCAAAACTTCCTATTGGGGATGAATTTTTATAGGCATACAATCCAGGGAGGACCCATTCCATTGAAGAAAATAATAGATAGTCTTGTAAGAGTCACGCATTCTTGTAAAAGAATGTGAACAAATATAGGATTTATATAAAAAAAATATTTTTTTAATAATAGATCTCACTCTTTTTCAAAATAAGTACACGATATTTACTCTCTATGGAATACCGCATATAAAGAGGATATATAATATTGCATTAAATTTGCTGCAAAAAGTCTGTCTTGATCTACAACATGTCAAGTTTTGTAAGGCAGCTTTGATACGGTCCAATCAGTTTGTCTGTTGAAGAGGATAAGGTAAGCCCAATCACTACTCTATATAGACAATTGAGATTTGAAAATTTCTCCACCTCTCCCCTTTTTTATTCTAACCATAGATAAAAATTCAAATAAATGGAAAAAACAGTCCATTTCAAATTACGGTATCCATTTCAAGTGGTATTAATTTTATTGGACCATTATAGTACTTTTTAATATTTGTACACTGCAAACCATAAAAAACTCAATTTGCATCCTTTCCCATTAAGATTGCAACATGTGTTATAATTTTTTTTTGTTAAAAAAAAATTGTAAATAATTTATATCCTCTATTTGATCAAATATAATAATCTAGTAGAGTAGCACTTATCATAGTTAAGTCAACGTTTTAATGTGCAACCAATTTGGGATTAATTTTTTGGGGAACATCATCAGTTCCAAACGTGTAGTTGGGGTGTTTTTATTGATACATGCAAACTGATGACTATATATCTATTCACAAATTGTTTTTTAAATCCTAGCTAGTTCTTGGTGAACAAAAGAAATTAAGCCCTGCACTAATGACTGAAAAGTATCAAGAACAAAAGAAATGCGTCACTCCAGTTGAACTTATCAATAGTACATAGGGTGCGGCTAGTCTGCCGCCCCAGGTTGACCCCTGGGCTTACTGCCCAGTGCAATTTTTTTTTTTTTCATTTTACTTTTCACATTTTTTTACATATTTAAATACATTTAAAAAATTAAAAAAAATACATCAATACATTTAAAATCACTTCCTTAATCACTAAGTAAAAAAAAAAAAAAAATTTAACCAAACGGTCAAATGGAGTGGGCAAATGTGGAGGGAAAAGTAATGTTTCTCATAGTACATATAGTCTGGGTCTCACATTAAAAGATGTGACATCTTGGATATATAATTTACTACAACTGGGAGCAAATATGTGGAAGACTAGGCCAAAGTCACCAGGGACAGTGGTTGAAAAGCTATTTTAGTAAATCGTTTACATGATGATAACCTCTTAGTTTTTGACAAATATGAGTATAAAATACATTTTGAAGCAATGAGGTAGGTTCCCTAATGAATCCCGTTTGGACAGACCGAAACCAGTCAGTTTTGGTACCAACACAATAACATAATCATAATTAGAGATTTTGGATCTGAAACAAAACAAAATCAGAATATCATGCCAAAGGTTTTTTTTTTTTTAGATGTAATAATTCATCAAAATCAAAGTTATAAACAGATATAGATCACACAATCACATGCAAAATTTCAAATTTCATACTCGCTCTTTTTCACAGTTCAGGAACAAAATATCAAAAATTTGCTTATGCCAATACCAGTCATGACAAAAATATCTTTCTCTTTTCTTATTCAGATACAATGAGTAATGTAGAACAAAATGACCAAGGTTGTTTCTAATGTTCCATAACAAAAGCATGTAAATTTTTTCATAAAATCAATCTCAATCCATTCTTTTATACAAAGTCTAGTATAGAAACACCGCTTACCTGACTTTCATGTATTATCTATATTTTGAGTCCGCACTTTAGCTGAATCATAATAACCTAAATCACCCGTTGACATCTAATGCCATTTATCCTGTTTTATCTTGGATGAATATCGTTATCACAATAAAAAAGATATAAGCTGTTCAAATGAAGTATTTTTTTAATGGAGAGCTTAATATAAATTAAATACATTTCTATAAAAATATTCGAAATTTAAAGATATTTGATCAAATATATGCCCATATGTTTTTCCAACGTTGAGTTTGTGCTCTTTATAAATATATAACTAGGTACTCGTCTTATGACAAATCTTACAAGTGTGTAAGGTTAGAGGAGTAGCATTAGATTATGCAAATACAAACATAAAATTTGCATAATATGACATGATTTTGTATTTGGCTATTCTACTCAAAACTTATTTTCACATTGGATTATCCATATATTAATCAAAATAATAATAAGATATTATAAATTTAATAATATTTTTTTCAATTTTTTTTGTTCTATTAATTTTTCTTTTCTAAATTAAGAGCTACATGAAAATATTAATATTATACAATATGAGACTTGGATAAAGATGCGAATGGGTCCTGGAGTGCATCAAATACATTCCAAATATTTCATGCAACACCATTGAAAAAAACACATGCATGTCTATTAAATTTTCACCTAACAAAAACACAATGGAGAAAAACTTAAATTTTCACCTACAATAAAACTCCTTCCTTTTGCTTTTCTTAGTACAGTAACTTAGAGCATTCACAATAGTTCTTTTATTTTATTATTTAATATGCATCATCAAATTTTAATTTTTCTATTTTGCATACTAATTTTTACAATATATCATATATCAATTTATCTATTTTTCCTTCATATCAGTTAAATAATATTTTTTTATTCTTTTTAAACATTTCCTTTCTACCAATAAGTTTGCAATATCCATATATATATATTTTATATTTGTAATATATTATTATATACAATGTAATATAATTCAGTCCTATACACACAAAATAAAAATATATAAGCCAAATAAAAATTAAAAATAAAATCAAAATATGAGAAAATTGGATAAATAATATTTCCAAGATATGTTTTGGAAAAAAAAATAAAATAGAGGTATTTTATAAAATGATGAACAATAAAAAGAATTTGTATTGAAATGTAAAAGTAAAAGGAAACGAGGGAATAAACGAAGTATAAATAATTAAAAAATTGTTTGAATGATGAATAGTACCCCCCACATATACCGATTACTGTAGCGATTGGTATTTTACATGTTCTTTTACATAATCAGATGGAACTCATTTTATGAACAATTTTTCAAATAATTTACATTTTTTGTATTATACATAAGCCATTGAGATTGCTCTCAGAAGATCCCCATCGAATGCCTATACCTTCTCATTCCTTAAATTTTAGTAAAAAAATTTACTCTTTTTGAACAGAAACTCCTCTCCATCCAGTTGCCTGTTTTTTCTGCATTCTGAAAGCAAATATTTTGTTCTGCATTCTAAACGTTATAAATGCTCATGTTTACATACTAGTATATGTTCTCTGCTTATTGAGTTGTTGATAACTCATCCTTTATCTCCGCAATATTTTTTAGATATTTTGATGGTTCAGTTGATGATCAAGATTTTAAGGCTTTGGGTGAGATGATTTAAATATAGTGGATTAAGTATAGAAAGTTTTTAAAAGTATTGGCGATGTTTATTAAGAAATTTTATTGTTTTATGATGACTTGGCATTTTGGAAAATTGGTTATATTGAGAAAATTAGTTTGAATCGAAGTTTCTATATGATATTGGGAATTTGGAGTCTATAATTATATTGTTAAAATGTGAGTTTAAGTGATAGGAAGTAACTCTCCGACCCCATCTGGGACCGAGGAGTTACAGTTAATATCAGAGTCAGGTTTGAGGTTCTGCAGACTATAAAACATATGAGGTCTAAATATCTGTGGGTTTTAAGAAGTAATTTCAGATTGGAGGTATAGAAATTTGAGGATGAATTTTTGTCTGCAAAACTTCCTATTGGGGATGAATTTTTATAGGCATACAATACAGGGAGGACCCATTCCATTGACGAAAATACTAGATAGTCTTGTAAGAGTCGTGCATTCTTGTAAAACAATGTGAACAAATATAGGATTTATATATAAAAAAATATTTTTTTAAGAATAGATCTCACTCTTTTTCAAAATAAGTACACGATATTTACTCTCCATGGAATACCGCGTATGAAGAGGATATATAATATTGCATTAAATTTGCTGCAGAAAGTCTGTCTTGATCTACAACATGTCAAGTTTTCTAAGGCAGCTTTGATAAGGTCCAATCAGTTTCTCTGTTGAAGAGGATAAGGTAAGCCCAATCACTACTCTATATAGACAATTGAGATTTGAAAATTTCTCCACCTCTCCCCTTTTTTATTGTAACCTTAGATAAAAATTCAAATAAATGGAAAAAACAGTCCATTTCAAATTACGGTATCCATTTCAAGTGGTATTAATTTTATTGGACCATTATGGTACTTTTTAATATTTGTAAACTGCAAACCATAAAAAAACTCAATTTGCATCCTTTCCCATTAAGATTGCAACATGTGTTATAATTTTTTTTTTGTTAAAAAAAAATTGCAAATAATTTATATCCTCTATTTGATCAAATATAATAATCTAGTAGAGTAGTACTTATCATAGGTAAGTCAACGTTTTAATGTGCAACCAATTTGGGATTAATTTTTTGGGGAACATCATCAGTTCCAAACGTGTAGTTGGGGTGTTTTTATTGATACATGCAAACTGATGACTATATATCTATTCACACACATTGTTTTTTAAATCCTAGCTAGTTCTTGGTGAACAAAAGAAATTAAGCTCTACACTAATGACTGAAAAGTATCAAGAACAAAAGAAATGCGTCACTCCAGTTGAACTTATCAATAGTACATATAGTCTGGGTCTCACATTAAAGGATGTGACATCTTGGATGCATAATTTACTACCACTGGGATCAGCAAATATGTGGAAGACTAGGCCAAAGTCACCAGGGACGGTGGTTGAAAAGCTATTTTAGTAAATCATTTACATGATGATAACCTCTTAGCTTTTATGAAATAAGAGTATAAAATACATTTTGAAGCAACGAGGTAGGTTCTCTAATCAGTCCCGTTTGGACAAACCGAAACCAGTTAGTTTTGGTACCAACACAATAACATAATCATAATTAGAGATTTTGGATCTGAAACAAAACAGAATCAGAATATCATGCCAAAGGTTTTTTTTTTTTAGATGTAATAATTCATCAAAATCAGAGTTATAAACAGATACAGATCACACAATCACATGCAAAATTTCAAATTTCATACTCGCTCTTTTTGCACAGTTCAGGAACAAAATGTCAAAAATTTGCTCATGCCAATACCAGTCATGACAAAAATATCTTTCTCTTTTCTTATTCAGATACAATGAGAAATGTAGTACAAAATGACCAAGGTTGTTTCTAATGTTCCATAACAAAAGCATGCAAACTTTTTCATAAAATCAATCTCAATCCATTCTTTTATTCAAAGTCTAGTATAGAAACACCGCTTACCTGACTTTCATGTATTATCTATATTTTGAGTCCGCACTTTAGCTGAATCATAATAACCTAAATCACCCGTTAAAAATCAACACAAGCACAAAAACCTAACTAATATAAGTTCTATATTCCTACACTAGAATAGAACGAGCCTATAAGCAAATAAGTTTATAAACAGTTCAAAAACCACCATATCTAACAATCAACCAGCCCCCAGTTACTGCAAGCATGTCAAATAAACACAAGCATCACACAATCACAACGTGTCCAATATAAACAACCACGAATATCAATCACAAATAACTAACTTCAACCCAAACAACCATTATCAAACATTCCTCTATCTACTTAACATAATCAGGAGAACTCCTAAAACAACAATCTAACATGAAAAACTGCACAACCTACAAGTTCTATCATTCAAATATATTTTGATAAAATTTTCCCGCAACCACCAATCATTCCTATCATACACGTTACAGTCCAAAAATGAGCCTAATACTCTAGTTATCATCATACCTAATCTCGTTGGTAGCTTATGGAATTAGCGAGTGGAGCAACGCTGCCCAGGGATGTAAATACTACCCTTTAAACCATCAAACAACACTAATATTAAGTTTTGTATTTGGGAATGACGTGCGATGGGATAACTCAAACCGAACAAGTAGAAGAAAGAAAATTACCTAAGCAATTAGAGGTGTATATCACCTTCGTTGGCCTAAGTTAATCACGACTTAATCTTGGTAGGAGAGTGCTACTGTGAAAGGGAAATATGAGGGTTTGGTGGGAAAATATGCAAAAGTTAGTATAAATTAAACAGGAAAAAATATACTGGAAGACACGGACAAAGAATCGACAAAGGCTTACCAACGTTGGTGGTGCGGATCGCAAACAGAGGGGTCAGCAACTGAAGGCACATATAGAGGAAACCGACAACGACCCATGATAGTGGAGATGCACAACGAGGTGTGGGGAGTAGGATGATCAGCGTTGCTCAGGCGGTGGATGTGAGATCCCAAAATTTGTGTTTTTATTTTTTTAAAGAGTATTATTGGTTGCTTTATTTTATTTTATTTTTATTTTATTTCCTTATATTTTATTTCTATTATTCTTTTTGGGCCTTTTGGTGTAGTGGGTTAGGAAAGGGGGCCTGTGTGTGGTGTTGTGAGTTTTTGGGCCAAGTAAAGTTTAGAATTCGGGCCCAACCCATGTGCCTTAAGGGAAGCCATTCTTTCCATCTTAAAACGACGCCATTTTTGGTAAGGAGAAGTTCTTCCCCCACCCCTGAATCAACGTCATTTCATCACTAAAAGGTGAAAACCCTATGTGCCCATCGTATTTGCCCCAGCGCCACACCCTCTCTTTCTCTTCTTTCTTTCTTTTCTTTCATTCTTTTCTTCTTCCTCCTCCCACTTGTAGACCCATGAGCTTGCCGCCCATCTCCGCTAGCCTTGTATTAGACCCTCACATAAAATCGCCTCTAAAGTAGCACCTTGGCCATATGCACACATATTGCTCGAGCGGAGCTCTCGGGTTGCAGACTCGCTTGAGCGGACTGTTGAGCGAGTTTCGAATGGAGCTCTCGGGTTGCATCTTCGCTCGAGTAGAGTGTCGAGCGAACCTTGGCTCGAGCCAGGGTTGAGCCACAGTCAAGCCAAACCTCAAAAATGGCATTTTCAGCATGAAATCAAGCCAAAGTTTGACCACCATGCACCACCTTAGCCGAACCATTGGCTCATGCATGCCACGGCCATGTGGTCCATGCCACTATCTTTATTTATTTCATTTCATTTATTTCATTTATTTCAAATGGGACCTATTGGGGGTTTCCAACTTGTTTTGCTTATAAATAGGACATCTTTTTCTTGCTTTAGGATCTTTTGGCAAAAACCCTAGAGGGAGAACTATTGTTTGAGAGATCACCATCGGTGCTTAGCACTTGTGCTTTTTGGGTGCAATTCGTGAATCCCAAAGAGAGGATCATTCCATGCAATTCGTGAATTGGAGTGATTCAACTATCTTGTCTTACAACTTGGTGTAATTTGTGAATCTAAGTTGTGTTTATCTTTGTTCATGTTATTTTATCAATATATGAGGCTTATTCAATACTTGTGCAATTCGTGAATCAATTGTTGGATTACTTTCATTTGTTCATTCAAGTGCTCAAGTATTTTGCTTTGTTCTTGATTGTTCATCATTTTGTTTTTGGTGTTTATCAATCCATTGGTCATTCAATCCATCCAAACACTAATTTCGGCCAACCCTAAATGTTTGTCCACTTTCCATAAATCATTTCCCTATTCCATTTCAGCCCTAGCCGAAATCCCCATACTTTCCATACTTAGCCACTTACCAAACACATATTCCCTCCTCATTCAAATTCAAATTTGGCTACTCTTGCATAATTTGAATTAACCCTAGCTGCCCACCATTTCCATATTAGCGATTCCATAGTGGGAAACCCCAGTTGACTCATTCAATCCATATAGCCAGCCATACCTCTTCCGAAAGCAAATTCCAAGATTTTAGGAAATTTCCTAAAATTTCTCAACTTCCATCAACCAAACCCTAAACCTATCTTCCATCATACAAACCCTAATTTCCATCATCAAACCCTAATTTCTAAACCCTAGCCGCCCACATCACCAAACCCTAAGTGTCACCTTCCAACCCTAAACGTAATCTTCAAGGGTGCCAACCCTAGTTTTCTCCTAGTGCCGTGAACCTCTTGGAACTCATACACGTCATCATCCATTCTATCACTCCATACATCCATTATAGCCTAAACACCTAACCTCACCATACCAAAGTTGCCATCTTGGCCACCATTGTTCGAGAATTAAGTAATAGAGGAATGGACATTCGGTCATCTCAAGGAGAACCTAGGCTAGGAGAACGTAGTGTTTAGAGACTTGACCGAGGTCCCTAACAAATTGGTGCTTTCATTGAGAGGATTCTTGCTGGTGAATTTTGAGAAGTTCTCACTTCTCCAAGAGGTAAACGACGCGTTAACCCAAAACTTTGTGAATTGTTTGGGGGAGACCCTCGTTAGATCCCATTTATTTTTGTGAATTGTGAAATACGAAGTTTAGGGGTTGAGGTAGAGGTCGGAGTAGTGTTCTTGAGGGGATCGACCACCCTTGAAGGTGGGGGATCCAAGGTTGGACAAGTTTGTGCAAGAGGGGTCGACCACCCTAAAAAGTGGGGGACCCAAGGTTGGACTTGTTAAGCCGTGAGCAAGTGTCCAAGCGAACCAAGTTGCTGTCCAAGATTATTTGGTGCTAAATTTTCAGTTTGCAAGCCAAGTTGCAAGTTGTTTTAAGTCAAGAGTTTGCAAGCATTATGCAAGGAGATAATCAAGAGCCCGAGGGGCCACATGTCTCTAACCGGGGACGTTTTGAAGCTTTGGAGAGGCATAACTCAAGGATTGATGATGTCCTTGATGAGGTCAAAACTACTTTGGCCGACTTGAGGATGTCCTTGAGTACTACCAACCGTGACATTGAAGGGAATAGAAGGGCCATGGAGACCATGAAGCGGGAGACCAATGCAAGCCTTGAGAGGCTTGAGAGAAGATTTGTGGAGACTAATGGTCAAAGGCCACCACCTAATCCGAATATGCAAAGGCGTGAGGCATTTGTTGATGCGAAACAAGCTTCGCGGGTTCCATACGTGAGCTACCACAACATGAGCTTAGAAGAGGCAGAAGAATTGAAAACAACCGAGTGATTGTTGAAAGATGGATCCCCAATGTAGACCAACGCACTAGACCTCCTAGTGTGAGAGAAGAGTATCAAGATGCAAGGCTTGAGAGGCCACGAAGAGAAGAAGATTTTGAGGTCGAGTTTGAGCATGAACATGAGCATGAGAGGCCTTATGGCCGTGGAGACCATTATGATGGAAGAAGAGGCCACCATGGCCGAACATATGATGTTGACCACCACCATGATAGAAGAGGAAACCGGGCTTATGACTGTGGACCAAAGAGGACAAAGGTGGATTTTTCCAAATTCAATGGGGGAGATCCATATGAGTGGTTGGACAAGGTTGACCACTACTTTCGTTCCTATGAGGTACCTAAACATGAGAGGATATCTACGGCTTGCTTTTATTTGGAGCGAAAAGCAAGTAAGTGGTGGAGATGGATCCGTGACCAATATGAGAAGGATGAATGGCGTTTGGGATGGACGGCCTTTTAGAGGGAAGTCCTGTTACAATTTGACCCGTCGCCCACCATCAATCATCATGGGCAACTTGCTAAGTTGAAGCAAGAAGGGAAAGTGCACCTTTACATTGAAGAGTTTAGACAACTCCAAACTTTAGTAAGAGGATGGTCGGATGAGGCATTGATTGGCACTTTTGTAGATGGATTGAAGCCATGGTTGGCTAAAGAGATCAAATTGAAGCAACCTAAAAGGCTTTAAGAGATAATGAGGATGGCAGAAATCCTAGAAGAGAGCACTAATATGGAGAAACGCCGATCTAAGGAAATGGGGAGCAAGATTACTACACCCTTGCAAACCAATATTCCTTGGAAGGGCAAGGAGGAAATGGAGAGTGCTTCTAAAACTAAGCCACTTGAAGTGAAGAAGCTTACAAGGGAAGAGGTCCAAGAAAGAATTAAAAAGGGCCTTTGTTTTAAGTGTGGTGAAAAATGGGGTATAGGGCACAAATGTAGATCGGGACAAATGTACATGTTAGTTGATGAGAGGAATAATGGAGAGGAAGATGGTTACTTTGTGGAATCATCTAGCCAAGAGTCAGATCAAGAAGAGGCCGAAAATAACAAAAATAATGAGGAGGCCGAGTTGTCTCTCAATACCATGATGGGGACCCAAAAGCATACCTCCATGAGAGTGATGGCGTGGATAGGTAGAATTGAAGTTCCATTGTTGGTAGATAGTGGCTCCACACATAACTTTATCAATTCCAACATTGCACCAAGGTTGGGTTGAATCCGGTTTCTATAGAGCCATTTGAGGTGAAGATGGCAAGTGGGGACAAGATGAAATGTGAAGGGCTAGTAAAGGAAGTAAAGATGAATGTTCAAGGAGTGAGAATAGTGGTGGACCTTCATGTGCTTCCTCTAGTAGAGCTTGATGTGGTATTGGGCAATCCATGGCTCAAGGGCCTTGGAAGGGTAGTACTTGACTACAACAAAAAGACCATGGAATTCAAGCTCGGGGTCAAGAAAGGATGTTTGGGTAACTTTAGCATCCAAGGAAGTCAAGTCGGGTGAGGTCTCAATGTTAGAAAAGTTGGGCAAAGGGGGGGCACATTGTTTTGCCATGGAGATGACCAAGGGGGAGAATGAGGAGAAGGCATGGAAGTTTTCAAATTTTATCCTTGAGGGCAAGGACAGTCTTAAAGAGAGGGGGATTGTTAGACCCCCACGTAAATCGCCTCTAAAGTTTCACCTTGGCCATATGCACACATATCGCTCGAGCGGAGCTTTCGGGTCGCAAACTCGCTTGAGCGGACTGTCGAGCGAGTTTCGAGCGGAGCTCTCGGGTTGCATCTTCGCTCGAGTAGAGTCGAGTGGAGTGTCGAGAGAACCTTGGCTCAAGCCAGGGTCAAGCCATAGTCAAGCCAAACTTCAAAAATGGCATTTTCAGCATAAGTTCGACTACCATGCACCACCTTAGCCGAACCATTGGCTCATGCATGCCACGGCCATGTGGTCCATGCCACTATCTTTATTTATTTCATTTATTTTATTTCATTTATTTCAAAGGGACTTATTGGGGGTTTCCAACTTGTTTTGCTTATAAATAGGACATCTTTTTCTTGTTTTAGGATCTTTTGGCAAAAACCCTAGAGGGAGAACTATTGTTTGAGAGATCACCATCGGTGCTTAGCACTTGGGCTTTTTGGGTGCAGTTCGTGAATCCCAAAGAGAGGATCATTCCATGCAATTCGTGAATTGGAGTGATTCAACTATCTTGTCTTACAACTTGGTGCAATTCGTGAATCCAAGTTGCGTCTATCGTTGTACATGTTATTTTATCAATATATGAGGTTTATTCAACACTTGTGCAATTCGTGAATCAATTGTTGGATTACTTTCATTTGTTCATTCAAGTGCTCAAGTATTTTGCTTTGTTCTTGATTGTTCATCATTTTGTTCTTGGTGTTTATCAATCTATTGGTCATTCAATCCATCCAAACACTAATTTTGGCCAACCCTAAGTGTTTGTCCACTTTCCATAAATTATTTCCCTATTCCATTTCAGCCTTAGCCGAAATCCCCATACTTTCCCTACTTAGCCACTTACCAAATACATATTCCCTCCTCATTCAAATTCAAATTTGGCCACTCTTGCGGCCAAATTTGAATTAACCCTAGCTGTCCCCCATTCTTTCCATATTAGTGTTTCCATAGTTGGAAACCCTAGTTGACTCACTCAATCATATAGCCGGCCATACCTCTTCCAAAAGCAAATCCCAAGATTTTAGGAAACTTCCTAAAATCTCTCAACTTCCATCAATCAAACCCTAAACCTATCTTCCATCAACCAAACCCTAAACCTATATTCCATCACACAAACCCTAATTTCCATCATCAAACCCTAATTTCTAAACCCTAGCCGCCCACATCACCAAACCCTAACTGTCACCTTCCAACCCTAAACCTAATCTTCAAGAGGCGCCAACCCTAGTTTTCTTCTAGTGCCGTGCACCTCTTTCACCCTTTGGAACTTATACACGTCATCATCCATTCCATCACTCCATACATCCATTATAGCCTAACCACCTAACCTCACCGTACCAAAGTTGCCATCTTGGCCACAATTGTTCGAGAATCAAGTAAGAGAGGAACGGACATTCAGTCATCTCAAAGAGAACGTAGGCGAGGAGAACATAGTGTTTAGGGACTTGACCGAGGTCCCTAACACCTTGCCTTGCCTCACCATGCGTCCTCCACTATGAACCCTTCCACCACCGCCCATCGTCCCCATCCTGTGAGCCTTGTGGCTTGTGCTCTCCCCTTCCTCCCTACAACCCATGACTGCTTCAGCCATGGAAATGGCTCACCGTTGCAGGAGCCCATTGGTTGTGTGCCATGCGTGGGCCTCTCGTAGACCTCGCTCCATTCTCCACCCCCAATTGCGATTGCCGAGGACCCCCACTTAGCCTATAAATAGGCCGAGCCTCTCCCTTTCAGAATCATCTCAAAGTTTCCTCTCCCTTTCTCAAACTCATCCCCACCCCCTTCCTATCCCTCAAATCCCCCTTTCCGAAAGCCTTTAGGGCTATTTTTTCCCTAGTGTTGTCGTGCTCAGCAACCCCAAGCTGCCATCTCAAGGTCGCATACCACCCTTGAGTCCCCCACTTTCCTTCCCTTCATCCCCTCCTCTCGATTCCACTCCTACCCTTGAGTTTGAGTCCAGATCTCCCGCTGTCCCACTGTGCTTTGCCCTATCCCACCATAGCACCTCTCTCTACCACCCATTAGCAACCCAGGTCTGGTATCCACTTTGTGAAAAACCCACCAAAAGCCCTCTATCTCGCCCAATCTGTTGTTGCCCCGATATTGCTTCACCACTTTTGGCATCATCTTGGTGTGCCAAATCTGCCTTGCATTGCATTTAATTTCTGGTTTACATTTTTGTGATAATCTAATTGTTTTGTGTCCGTCCGTGTAGCCACTCGTCCAATCACAGGACCCGTAGACCGACGCACACTCGATCTTCCAGATCTGCCTATCTACATCATAAGCACCTTTCAAATGTGACCCTTGAGTTTGGAACATAATTTTATCACTAACGCTGTGTGCAGTCTAGATTCTGTTAAGAAGGCTTTGGGCCCGATGAAGTGTTGGACTTGATATCGTAGTAGTTGTTGGGAATTGGGCCATGGGCTGGATGGAGAATGGGATTACGCGTGTAGTTGGGTTTGTAAAACCGTGAAATATTGTGACTGTTATGGTGTTGTATATTGTCTTATGTGTGTTATTCCATGTCATCTAATATACTGTCTATCATGCATCTGCATTTTTACCATAATTACTATTTGTATGATTATCTTACTGTGCTGTGTTGTACCATGTTGTATGGTTTGGAAACTGGGTTTTTGTGTTCTGGTAATAACATGTGGGTGCATACGTATCACGACCACAAGCCGAGATGGGGCATTATCTCGATGGAACTTTTCTAGTCACTCGGAAGAGTAATAAACTGAGTGACGTCCCTTGGATTGTCGCTGGGCGACAACGAGCTCGAACGAGACGGTAACGCTCTCGTGCCGACTTTGTGGCCCCTCTACTAGTGGGGGCTAGAGGTTGCCTAGTCATGTTATGTTCAGGGCGTGGAGCTGGGCAACACTCATAATGAAGTCACATGCACGATCGTTACCCGTTGTGTGACGAAGGGAGCCAGGGTATGTGCATGGTCAATAGGGGAGACCATAGTGCATATGTAATAAATGGTTGTGTTTTGGGCCAAAGGCTTTTTTGGTGTGAGCGTTATGTTTAAATGTGTTATTTTGAGAATGGGTGGAAGAATTGATATTGTAGTCTTTTGTTTGTATGGTGGCCTTACTTTGTTGGTTGTATAAATGCATGTTTTAAACTCTTGGTTGTTGCATGTTGATTACTTACTGAGATTGCAAAATCTCATTGTGGTAATCCTACCTACGGTTCCATTTCATGGGACCTTAGACTTTGATGCAGAGGAAGAATCAGAGCTGGAGGGACTGGTTCCACCAAAGGAGTGATTGGCTTTGGTGATTTATATTTCTTATTCGTATTTGTTACGGGACCTGATACTGCTTTATTTATATTTTCAGCCGGATGATTGTATAACTTCTTGGAGGATTTATTTTGGGTTGTACTGTGTTTTAAACTTTTTGGTACTTAGTTTGATTGCCTAATATTCTTTCGCTACTATATTTATGTTGTACACATTTTGGACGGTTGCACACACTTACACATGACGATGGGGTATATGATCCGTATGGTCATCATCCAGGTGTCACGACTCCCTCCAAATCACACATGCGGGTCGAGGGCGCCAGAGTGGAACTCGTTTGTGCCCCAAACCCTAGAAACAAGACATTGAGGCATGTGACACACTGCAAAAATTGCATGGAGAGGGATAGAGTGAATTGCGGGAAGAGATTTGTGAGAGTTAGGGAGAGGCACGAATGGAGTGAGGAAGAGAAATGGTTGTGAGAGACCGAGTGTAGTGGAAAGAGTTATTAATTCAATAATATAAATTAAACTGAGGAATTGAGTGGGTGAGAAAGCATCTGGGAGGTGAGAAAATGGGAGAGAAAATTTTGGGGGAAGAAAAATTGAAGGGGGAAAAAGGAGAACCATCGGGGGTGGTGGAGGAAAGAGAGAAAAAAAAAAAAGCCCATTACATAAACGATGTAGTTTAGGTGAGTGGGCTATCTCTTCACATGTCTGGGCCTGAGTTTGGTTCTGGGCCTAGGTGTTACACTATTAATCTCCTCTCCTTTTCCTCTCCTTTTCTTTTCTTCTCCTCCCCTTCTTCCTTTCTTGTTCTTGTTCTTCTTCTCGTCCCTTCTACTTCTACTTCTGCCACTTGTGCTTCTGCTCTAGCTTTTTCTCCTCCCAATATCCTCTCCTCTTCTTCTCCCTTTTAACTTTTCTATTTTCCACCCTTATTCCCTTTAGCTTTTGCTCCTCATCCTCCTCATCATATTCTTCTTCTTCTCTCTTCTACTTTTGCTCTTGCTCCCATTCCTCCTCCAACTCCTACTCCTCCTTCTCCTCCCCATCATTATCATTTTCTTCTTCTCCCTTCTACTTATGTTGCTTCTATTCTGGTCTATGCAAACCCATAGCCACGTCGTGGTAGCGATCGAATGGATATGCAACACTTTTTTTTTGCGATGTCTTTTTTTTTTTTCCCTTAGATCTCAGTCGTCTTTAGATCTTTGAATTTGTATATTTATTTTTTATATCTATGAACTATAGATTTTTTTTTTGTTTAATTTTCAGATGTGTAACCAAGATTTGGATAGTAGTGGTCGGATGGTACTGACCTTGCCTAGGCAGAGCTGTATGAGGCTACTATAGCTCATATTGGGTAGGTAGCACCTCTACCTTAGACTCTAGTACTTTATTGAACATGCTCCGTCTAGGAGCTTAGACTTCTTATTTCTCTCTTCTTCTGTAACTCTCCATTCCTAGAGGTTCGGAGAGTTAACTCCTATTACTTAAAAACATCTCCAATAATCAATAATAAATAAATAAAAACTCCACAAAATACTTAACTTATTTGTTCAATTCAAAAATCTGTGTCCCTCCACAGAAATACTGAACAAAAACCTCAATAAAATAAAAATAAAATAACATCTCCACAAAGACTCAAAATATTCATAACTCGACGTACCAAGAACTGCTAAAGATAAAACTACTAAATATAATTATCCAAAAAAAAATACTTGTTCCCTTAGCACTTATTCATCTATGATCATCAGACTTTTTCAATACTTCCTATTCTTGTTTTCCAGCTGAAATATAAAAATATCTGAAAAATGTTATGGAGATAAGGTGTGAGTTATCAACAATTCAGTAAGCAGAGAACATATGCTAATATGTAAACGTGAGCATTTTTACAGAGTTCAGAATCCAGAAACAAAACATTTCAGTTTCAATATGCAACTCTCAAAAATACATATTATCAGAAAATCAGAGCGACATTACAAACATTTCATATTCAGAAAATAACTTTCCATATTCAAAGACTCTTTTGGCACAACATGACTGAATATTGTCATCTTATCATATCATATCAGAGCATGATATCAGAATAGAGGTCATGTTTAACCCCAGTGGTAGGGTTCTGCATTCTGCGGAAAGCCAAGTAGAATATAAATCACCATGTTGTCAAAGTGATTGCACTCAGAGCAGAGACCACTATTATATCCCGTGGTAGGGCCAGAGGTCACTATTATATCCCGTGACAGAGCTAGATGTCACTATTGTATCCCGTGACAGGGTCAAAGGTCACTATTATATCCCGTAACAGGGCCAAATGCCACTATTGTATCTCGTGACAGGGCTACATATCAGAGCAAAATAGAATCAGAATCACCATATCAGAATCAGATTCAGAGTCGGAACAGAATTAGAATCAGAGTTAGAACAAAATCAGAACAGAATCAGAAAGTCATGCCAAAGGTTTTTCATATGGCACATCATATCAAAATAGAGTACTGAAATTCATATCATTTCACATTTTTCAAAACAGATTCTGGACATCTTCATGTCACATGCAAAGTTTATCAAATTTTCAAATTCGCTTTTTTTTTCTCAAATCAATAATAGAATGCCAAAGATAAGCTCATGTCTACACCAGTCATGCCAGAAAATACTTTCTTCTTATATATAATTTCGTGAGTAATGCAAAACAAATAACTGAAGTTGTTTTGAATTTCTTTTCATAACAAAACATGCATATTTTCCAAGAGAGACCTCAGTTCATTTTATTTTATGCAAAGTCTAGCATATGAACCCCGCTTACCTGGACTTCTTAGTTTTTCAGAATTTTCCTAAAACAAATGTCGAGTCAACTATAAATCTTCAGCTATAAGATAATCACATAATTCTGTAAATTTCCAATGAATCACAAATTTAAACCATTTAAGCCTAAGCTTCTAAAATATCTATTTTAATTCTTTAATACCTAAAAATCCCCATAACCTTAAAATATCCCTTAATTCTAAAATATCCTCATTCTGTAAATTTCCTTGATATCTTTCGATGATCAATACCCAGAGTTTGGGATAGAAGCTTGAAATGTGCGCCTGGGACTCACAACCGATGGATTCAACTTTTTTGGGAATATGAGCACAAATTATAACACTTGACCCATAATGTTGATTCCGTATAGTCTTCAGCCATGGAGGTGCATGAAGGTGCCCAACTTTTTGTTAACTTTACTTATCCTCGGCCCGAGATCACTTAGGAATGACATTGACGTATTCATGCAGCCGTTGACTGAAGAGTTGAAAGAGTTATGGAAAACAGGCTTAAGAACTTATGATGCATCCACGACATCTCTTCAGATGCATGCTGCAGTAATGTGGACAATAAATGACTTTCAGACATATGTGAATCTTTCCGATTTGAGTACTAAGGGGAAGTTAGCGTGTCCGACGCGTGATAACATAAAAAGACTGCTAGTGAGTGGTTAACATATTCTCAGAAGTTGTGTTTCATGGGTCATCGACGTTGTCTACTAGCAAATCATGCATGGAGAAGAGAATACATTAATTTTGATGGGAGAGTAGAGGACAAAATTGTACCAAATGAGTTGTCTAGAGAAGAGATAGTGGAACAACTGGTCCATGTTAGAGCAAACAATTTTGGCAAAGGTCAGGGTAAGAACAAGAGAAAACGAGGTGCAACAGAATTGAAATGGACAAAGTGTAGTAATTTTTTTTTTTTTTGACTTGTTGTATTGGTCGTCCTGCATGTTGCGACATAGTTTAGATGTAATGCACATAGAGAAGAATATCTGTGATAATATACTGGGTACATTGATGAGCATTAACAAAAAGACAAAGGACAAGATCAAGACGATGAAAGATCTTGAGAGAATGAGAATTAAACATAATCTGTATTTGCTGGTGAAATGCAACAGGGTGGTCATGCCGCATGCATGTTTTACAATGACGAGGGAGGAGAGGATGGACTTCTGCAAATGGTTGCAAAGTGTGAAGTTGCAAGATGGTTATGCTTCAAATATCGGTAGATGCGTGAGCCCTTATGATTGGAAAATTAGTGGATTGAAAAGTCATGACTGTCATGTATTTTTGTAGAAGTTATTACTAGTGGAATTCGTGGGAAGCCGACATCTAATGTATGTGTTGCCATAACCGAACTCTATATGTTTTTTAAAGATTTGTGCGCTCGGGTAGTAAATCGAGATATGTTGCGGAAGATGGAAGAAGACATTGCTACTATACTCTGTAAATTCGAGCAGATCTTTCCACTGCCATTTTTTGATATCATGGTTCATTTAGCAATACATTTAACCCAAGAGGCACTGTTGGGTGGACCGGTGTAGTTCTGTTGGATGTATCCAGTTGAAGATATTTGGGTCGACTGAAGCGCACTGCTGGGAATAAAGCCAGAGCTGAGAGCTCAATAGCATATGCCTATATACCAGATGAATGGTTAACATTTTGCTCTCTATATCTTCGTGGTGTTGAGACAATATTTAATCTTCAAGAGCGAAATGCTGATCTTGCTGCTCCTCCTCGTGAGCTATCAGTGTTTTCCCAGAATGTACGACCCTTGGGTGCACAAACAGGTTATGATTTAATTGATGGAGAGTTGGATAAAGTTCGGTGGTACGTGCTAAATAATTGCCGGGAGATTGATGACTATCTCAGGTATGTTGTTGCATGCTTCAAATAATTCTAGTTAAAAAAGTTTAACAATAATTTATGTGCTCAAAATAATATTCTTTTGCACTTATAAACAGTGAGCACATGGATAAATTTAGGATAGAAGACGCAGAGAATATAGAGGCAAGACACAAGGAAGAATTTCCTGGATGGTTTGAACAACGCATATGAACATGTGAATTACATATTTGTTAGATTTTGAAACTTTTAACTCTCGGTAACTTTTAATAAGTATATACTATTTCAATTGATAGATTTTGGAACAACGTGCTTGTTATCTTGGATCAGTTTCTCCTAAATTGTATGCATTGGCCCGTGGTCCCTCAAATAAAGCACTTCGATACACTGCATGCACGGTTCGAGGTTATAGATTCCATTCTCTGGACCGTGAACGTAATAGAAAGGCTCAAAATTATGGTGTGTTGGTCGAGGGGAGTCATGGAACAGATGATATAAGTATTATGGTTTCATACGTGATATTATTGAATTGAAATATCTGGGTGGGTCTGTAACATATGTCTTTAAATGTAATTGGTGGGATCTAGACGGTGGTGGGGTTTCGATACATAGGGATAATCACTTTACAAGTGTCAATACTGCATCTAAATGGTACAAAGATGATCCTTTCATATTGGCTTATATATCAAGCTACCCAAGTCTATTACTTGATTGATCAAATGAAAAGCATTGATGAAGATAGTGGAGAAATAACTTGGCGAGTCAGACAAAAATTTGTCCCTCGAAATATATATGAAGCAGGAACAAGTACGGATTACGAGAACAGTGGAGATGAAGATGACACTCCAATTATAGAGGCCTACCAAGAAGATGGAGAGGGTATTACCTTGTTTGTTGATCTTGGTGCACTCGAGTTGCTCCCCTTGTGTAGAGATGACGTCCTGCCCGTCCTTCTCGACCCGTCCACATTAAATGATCATTCAATTGAAGTGAGGAAGAAGAAGAAGACGAAGAAAAATCTAGGGAGGAAGTGGATAAGGAGGACGAAGAAGAGGTTGATGATGATGATAAAGATGTTATCAAGGGAGATTCTGAAACAAGTATGAAAAATACATCCGAAGATGAAGAACAAAAGTACTAAATATTTTATTCATCTAGGTGACTATAGAATATTATACCTTTCATAATTTTTTCTAATTAATTTTCTTTATCATATTAATCATGCCTCAAGGATGCCGCCAAAATGACGACGAAGAAATATGTCTCCTCCGCCAAGTCCAAGTCCCGAACCATTAAGGGCTCCCCACCCAAGTGTTTCGTTCCTGAAGATCAAGTTAACACGCAAGAGAATGACACACAATCGAAACCTACCAGTAAGAAAATGTTGTTGATAGTTAATTATATATTAATACTTTTGTCTCAATAACTATATAACTACAATTATATTATTATCTATTAGTTGATGCATCTACTCGTCACGATCGTGGCTATGCACGTGGCATTTCTCTTGAGAAAAATATAAGGCACGGAAAACTCAAGGTCACCATTCCTAATAATTCCACTAGATGAGTGGATGATAGTGCAACAACACTTTTCTCTTCTATTGGCATAGTAGTCTGAGTTTATGCTCATTTTTATGTGCGATCATGGCGAGATGTTTCGCTCGAGATTAATGAACACATTCGGAGTCGTGTGCTGGTGAGTTTACGTTGAGAGTACATTTTTTTCAACTAGATTAGTATATCATATTTTTGACGTAATTCACTTATTAGAATGAATTCGACCTCGACTATGGCCGTAGCGAGGATTTGAGAATTGTGAATGAGTTGATGGTTACACTAGTCCAACGTCACAATGGGTGATGTCATGACCACTTCAAGAAGTTTGAAACGTTGGAAGAGGCTGCGCAGTCCCCTTTCCAGCAAATGAAGTTAGATGATTGGAGAATGTGTTGTGATCCTTTCGCAACTCCAGATTATCAGGTATTCCATATTTATATCCTTTAATTATTTACATTTATATTTAGGCTATATATTATATGTATATATATATATATATATTACAATTAACATTCTTAATTTAATTTTGTAGCACTTAAGTTCTACGAATTCACAGAATAGATCTGCTCTCACTGTCCACCGTTGTGCGATTCAAGGTCATTCCACCGTTTTGCAGATAAAATGGTAATAAATAAATTATAGAATTCATTTATTTTTCTGATATTCTTTTATTTAAGTACTAACATTATCTTTTTAAAATTGTTAATGTCGCTATGTTAGAAGCATGATGATCCTGAAAACATTTCCCTCATTCATGTCTATGATGCTGCTCACACTAATGAGCGTAATGAGTAGATAGATCCTACCGCTGGAGATAATTATGTAAGCGGTGTTAATTTTTTTAAATAAATTATGCAATATATGAATAATTTATTTTTTATTTATATTTCTTTTAACACGTTATTTATTGTGTGTTTTCTTTCAAATTGCAAAAAAACAATGATGGAGTTGCAGTTAGCTTCTGGGGAATCCTCTCCGAGTGACATAGACATATTCATGCAAGTGTTCGGGCCCATGTCTACTATGGCAAGAGGTTTGGGACGATCTTTCAAGCATTCTGGTTCATCCTCTTCACCATCATCGACTTCACAAATTAATAATCTTATCAAAGATTTAGAAGTTGCACGGCGCGAGAATGAGTATATGAGGCCGAGACAGCAAGAGTTGGAGTCCCTCTTACAGTGACAGTCTCATTTAGAAACGCGTTTGCAGAACCAACAAAGAGACCAAGAGGAAAGAATACGCAGTGAAGTCTAAGAGCAAGTGCAGCAGGAGATGATGCTGCAAATTGAGCGTGTTATGTCATTGCAACAGAATCGCAGTGGGCAAGGAAAGAAGAAATGAATTTTATCAATTTTATCAAAGTATATAACTTACTTTTAATGTCTAATTTTAAAACTTTATAAGACATTATTAGTTGTTAGATGATGGTGTGTAATATGATACAATTGGTATAATTTTTAATTTTATGAAATTACTATTTCTGATCTGTACGTTCGAATATAAATATAAAAAGTTCGAATGTAAGTACACAAAATTATATCCTAACGTTGGAACGTAACTATAAACGTTCGAACGTACCCACCATCAAACGAGCAAAACGTCTTAAAGTTAAAACGATTAACGTTCGATTAAACCTCCAAACGTACAACGTACCACGTACGTTTGAACTCTTCTTCGTTAACATTCGAACAAATGTCCAAACGTAATAACCTTTACGTTCGAGCATCGATCCGTTTACGTTCAAACAGAAATTCAAACATTTATTTCAGTTAACGTCCGGACGTTCGAACGTAAATATGATACATTAGAACTATAATCAACGAACGTCAACTTCTGTCATTCGAATGTCAATTGGTCGGGTTGACGTTCGAACGTTATGTTTTACGTCTGAACGGTACTTTCTATGATAGATCTCAATCGTCACAAAAAAAGTTAGATTCGAACGTTGCTTCAAATGGAACACCTCCAACCGTCACTAAAAATATATTTTTAGTGACGGTTTAATAGTAAACCGTCACCAATTATTTTTTGTGATGCACGTTTCTTTAGTCACATTTTGGTAATTTTTTGTGACGGTTTCCTCTGTCACAAAAGACAAATTGTGTTGTAGTGCCTTTATGAGTCCGGAATGACCCTTTCTCCTGTTTCGGCCTGTGGAGAGATTTTAATCATTAACATATCACTTACACTTATTAATTAGTATGAGGTATTACATAAATTTTGAATTATTATTTTTCTTTTAAAATCTCATCCTACACTTTTCTTCTACCAACTATCTAAAAAGAGAACTTTAATTTAGGACCTTAAAATCAAACAACATAGCATGACATGTTCCAACCCATATTATTTAGGCCTCAATTGGAGAATGGGATGAGATGAAAGTTTTTTTAATAGTAGTGAAATAGTTTGTAAATACTAATAAAATGGTTTGAATTAAGATATATGTTTTATTTGATTTTGAGAAATGATAGAGAGAAAGTCGAATAAAAATTTTATAAAATTAAAATATTGTTAGAATATAATTTTTTAATATAATTCTTATTTTAGAATTTGAAAAAGCTGAATTGATTTTTGTATTTTGATTAAAAATTTGAGACAATTATAATGATTGGCCAATAATTAGATAAAAAAGTTAAAAGATTGAAAAGTATTTATTTTTTAGTAATGTTTGAAAATGAATTAATTATGATAAATTTTGAGATGATATGTGATGATAAGATAGTTTGTGTTCCCAAACGAGACTGTTGTCTATGCTATATATCCCCATAATACTCTATATAAAGTATACAGAGTACAATGGGAATTTCCCAACAATTGCCCCCAATTAGACCCAATAATTGCAGCTAATAATTATGGGAAGTTTTGCCCACAGAAACATTATTCCAGTGGAGCCCAGGCAATGGAAGATTAGTGAGATGAGAATTTTTTGTTTTAGATGGAAGTTTAAAATATTATTTTTAATATTATTATTATTTTGAGATTTGAAAAAGTTGAATTGTTTATTATGTTTTATGTGAAAATTTGAAAAGGTTGTAATAATGAGATAAGATGAGATGATAATTTTGTGTCTCATCTTGGTTGCCGAACCTATCCTAAAAATTGCCTATGATAATTTTCTTTTTCCAGACTTCTTTTGTGGGGGAGGCTCGCCACACACCCCGTGCCCTCGTTCATGCTTGAAGAACAGTACGGACCAATGGTGCGCATGGATGTTTTAGGCCCGGTTTGAATATCGGACACGCACATTCTTGTACGGAAGATTGCAAGAAAAATAAACATTTGTATTGAGTTATTTATAAAAATTAGATTTATTTTAACAGAAAATAATAATTTTTATAAGAAATAATTGATAATAAATAAATTTTTTTTTTTAAGTGATAGACATGTAGATCCCGTTCATGTTGAGGTGCTGAACTGTTAAAAGTGGAATCGAGAATTGAGATGGAACTTCAATGTGGAGAAAGACTGATTCTCATTTCATTGAGTTAAGTTGTTACAAGGTTCTGCTAAATCTTTATATATACATTACAGAAGGAAAAAGATCAAAAGGAAGAGTCCTAAAGTTAACTTTTTATTTTCTACTAATTTACAAGAAATCTGCTGCAGTCTGTTTCCTTGTTGTTGCTTTGCATCACTTTATTTTCTTTTGTGCATAATCAGTGCAGCTTTCAAGTTGACATGTCGCCCCATGCTTCTCTTTTGTTGTTTTACTTTTCTGTGCCAGTGCTTTACACTTTTCTTCTGCTGCATTGTGCTTTTCATCAATTTGTTTGCTGCATGGTGTTCTCTGTATGCTGCAGTGTACTTGTGCAGTGTCTTCATGTTTCTTTTCTTTGCATTCATCTTCAGTTTCGTGAGACTCCCCCTCAAGATGGGCATAGATGTTGAGTATTCCCATCTTGGATGATAAGAACTGAAAAACAGAAACTGTTAAGGCCTTAGTAAAGATATCTGCTAGCTGGAATTTTGAAGCAATGTGGACGGGTGTGATGATTCCAACTAAAACCTTTTCTCTAACAAAATGGCAATCCAGTTCTATATGTTTAGTTCTCTCATGGAAGATAGGATTCTTTGTGATATGGATGGCTGCTTGGTTATCATAGAGCAAGAGAGCAGGTTGTGGATCAATGCTAAGTTCTTTTAGCAAACCAAGGAGCCAAATGATTTCACAGCTTGTAGAGGCTAGTGCTCTATATTCTGCTTCTGCTGAGGACCTAGAAACAGTCATTTGTTTCTTTGATTTCCAACTTACCAATGAGTCCCCAATAAATATACAAAAACCTGTGACTGATCTCCTAGTTTCGGGACAAGCAACCAAATCAGAATCACTGTAGGCTTTCAAGTGTAGAGATGACTTTGATGACATGAAGATGCCTTGGCCTATAGAACCCTTTAGATACTTGAGGACTCTATAAGCTGAGTGTAGGTGAGCTTGTGATGGTCTGTCCATAAACTGGCTTAGCACATTTACTGCATATGTGATATCTGGCCTGGTAATGTTCAGGTAGATGAGTCTTCCAATGAGTCTTCTATAGATTGTAGGGTCTTGTAAGCTCTCTTTTGTGGTATGACTCAACTTGTGGTTTAACTCAATAGGTGTGGAGGCAGGTTTGGTGCCAAGTAATCCCGAGTCTTTCAAAATCTCGAGGGTGTACTTCCTTTGGAAAACATTTATTCCAGTTGATGATCTTGCAATTTCTAGTCCTAGGAAGTATTTGAGGGGTCCAAGTTCCTTGATCTTGAATTTTCCATGGAGGTGAGCCTTGAGTAGATCAATTTCTCTTTGAGAATTGCCTCCTATTATGATATCATCCATATAAACTAATAGGGCTGCGAAGGCTCCTTTTTTATTCCCTTTGGTGAATAAGGAGTAGTCAGATTTAGATGGGTTAAAACCAATGGCAGTGAGTGAGTTGGAGAATTTCGAAAACCATTGTCTTGATGCTTGTTTAAGTCCATAGATAGACTTATTGACTCGTTCGGAAATGAGCAGCACAAAAGGCTATCCCAAGTGCAGGAGCGTGTCGCGTAGTAATTAGGAACGAATTCCTAGATCGTCTCCACAGGGAAAGTGCTAAAAATAAACTCGTGAAAAATGGTGGGAATATTTACGATGAGAAAATAAAAATAAAAAGTGATGATATTTACAATGGATGGAAGAGTGCAGTAAAAAAAAGGATTTACTGGTCGCAAACCAGATTCATTTTGTTGATTTGATTGTTCGAGATTGCAGTGAAAATTAAAGAAATTAAAACGCAAGACAGTGAATTTAAATTGCTGGAAATTAAAGGACTGAAATTTAAATGAGCTGGAAAATTAAATGGTCATCAAATAAATTGCAGAAAATAAATAACAGAAAATCACATGACAATAAAATAAAAGTGCTGGAAATTAAAGTGCAGAAAATTAAATTGCAGAAAATAAAGGACAGTAAAATAAAGGACAGTGAAATAAAGGTGCAGTAAAATAAAAGTGCAGAAATTAAAAGTACTGAAAAATAAATGAAAGTAATTTAAAGTGCATAAAAATAAATGACATAAATAAAAATAAAATAAAATAAAATAAAAAAATTGGAGACTGCAGATAAAGGAGAACAGTTTGATAACACAGTTGGTCCATTAGGCTCTCAACTGCATCACCAAACTCCCTCACTTCATCTGCATTTTCTCCCAAAAATTCTACAGACTAATCCTAACTACTCTCTACTGGGCATCTAACCTCAGCCTCCTCTAACTTCGTCTGTTTACAAGCCTTATATAGGCTGCAAAAGGAACTGCACTGTGTGCTTGTATCTGCTGTCCCATGTGCGTGATCTGTATCTGTCTTCAGCCCACTCGCTTTTCTTTTATTTTTCTTCTTCTTCATTTCACGTGCACTGCTTCTTTCTTTTCTTTCTTTTTCTTTTCTTTTCTTCTTTCCAGCCTTTCTCCAGCGTCGGCCTCTCTCTCTTTCTCTTCTTTTTCTTTCTTTTTTTCTTTCTTCCTCTTCTTCCCACGTTCTGCTTCCAGCCCGTCTTCGTGCCAGCATCTTTCTTTCCTTTTCTTTTTACTTCTTTTCTTTCCTCTCCCATGCGTTCGGCAGTGTCCGTTCCTCGCTGTTTTTTTCTTTCTTTTCTTTTCTTTTTACTTCTTTTCTTTCCTCTCCCATGCGTCGTCCCCAGCTCGGTTCTCTCTCTCTTTCTTTCTTCTTTCTTTTCTTTCTTTTTTTTTTCTTTCCTTCCGTTTCAATGCATCTGCATGCTTCTTCCGTTTCTTTCTTCCTCTCAGCATGCACGTTCGCTGTCTGCCCGCGTGCTCTTCTTCCTCTTCTCTTTTTTCTTTTTTTTCTTTTCCTCCATTTCCATTTCCGTTCGGCCAGCCCACGCCTTCTCTTCTTTTCTCTTTTTTTTTTCTTTTTCTGTTCGTGAGGCCAGTGAGCGAGAGCGGCGGCTTGTGAGAAGGTTGAGGCGAGGTAGAGGTACCGTGTGATTGCGTGGTTCCCGGCGGCGCTTTCTGTGCAATGTGGTGGCTTCGGGTGAGGCTGGAGGGACGTGCATGGCTGGTGCTGCAACTGGGCAGTGGCTGGTGAGCGGAGCTGCCGTGGTTCTGGGCTTCACTGGGCGGCAGAGAAGTGATCTCCGGCGTCCTCTGTGACTACTGGCGGCCATCGGAGATGCATGGTGGCGTGTGGAGGAGCTGCAGCTGCGCTATGATGTGCTGCGGAGTCTTCGGGCGAGAGGTTGAAGACGATTAAAAACGGCGTCGTTTTGTTCGTTAGACAAAACGGCGTCGTTTCCTTAGAGGGCAGAAACGATTAACGTGAAAAACGGCGTCGTTTTGGTCTTTAGACAAAACGGCGCCGTTTAGCTTTAGACGTTAAAATGAATTATGGTGAAAACGACATGTCGTTTTGGTCTGCCGACCAAACGACATGTCGTTTAGTCAACGCAGTAATTAAAAAATAAATAAAATAAAAATAAATAAAATAAAATAAAATAAAAATAAAATAAAATAAAATAAAATAAAAATTAGACAAGCAAAAATAAATAATGATAAAAATAGAACTAGACAAATAAAATAAAATAAAATAAGATAAAGAAACTAAAATAAATAAAATTAAACAAGAGATGAAAATAAAATATTAAAAGTGTGTTGTGCATGAGAAATTATTGTCTAAATAAATCACAAGTTATAAAATCAAGCATAAACTATGCTTTTAATCAATTTAATTCACAACTTGGATTTATGCCTCTTAATCAATTTATTCATCTAAAACCAATGATAAAATAATAAAACAATTAAAAATTATTGGTTTTAAATAGATAAAATATGCAATAATGCAGCTCAATCACTTATTCAACTTGCATACCAGTTTCTCCCCCTCAAGCTGCTCTCGATGAATGTGATAGCCAGGTGGTAGATCCATATAAATTTCCTCATCAAGATCCCCATGCAGGAAGGCATTATGAACATCCATTTGAGACAAAACCCAGTTTTGAATGGATGCCAAGGCAAGGAATACTCGAACTGTAGTAAGCTTGGCCACTGGGCTGAAGGTCTCTTGGAAGTCAAACCTTCTCTTTGGGTGTAGCCCTTTGCTACAAGCCTTTCTTGTGTCTTTCAAGGGAGTCATCAGATTTGAGCTTGACTTTGAAAACATATTTGCAACCAACTGCAGTTTTGGTGGGGGGAAGAGAAGTAACAGTCCAAGTGTTGTTCTCTTCTAAGGCACTGAGTTCAGTATTGATGGCATCCTGCCAATGCTTGAATTGTACAGCTTCACTATAGGAGGATGATTCAGAAAAGGATGAGAGGGAAGCAGAAAAGGAATGGTGAGATGGAGAAAGGTGTTTGTGAGTCAAGTGTCGATGGAGTGGGTGAAGAGTTGAAGAGGATGTATTGATGAAAGGATAGGAGGCTGCTATTTGACAGTGATATTGGTGGAGATAGGCAGGTTGATGTCTTTCTCTTGTGGATCTTCGAAAGGATGGGTTGATAGGCAGCTCTGGTTGTTGGGGTGAGGGAGGAGATGATTCAAGGGAGGTAGGAGTAGAAGACATAAGGGGCTGAGGTGTCTCAGATTGTGAGATGGGTTGTGACATGTGATTGGGTGGAGGTGAGTCATCTGTTGGGACAGGTTGTGACATGGAAGTGGATGAGAATGTGTCATCTAGCAGTGTAGGAGGGAGTACAAGATTTTGAGGGAATGAGAGAGGAGGAGAAGGAATGGAGGTGGGAGATTGAAATGGGAACACAGATTCATGGAATGTGACATTTCTGGATATGAATGTGGAATGAGTTTCCAGGTCATAAAATTTATAACCCTTAACATTTGCAGGATATCCCAGAAATATGCAAGATTTAGCACGTGGCTCAAACTTAGTTCTGTGGTGCTTGGTAGTGCTAGCATAACTCAAGCATCCCAAGACTCTAAGGTGAGAATATGAAGGTGGTGAGGAAAAGAGAGCTTCATAGGGAGATTTATTTGAAAGAAGGGGTGTGGGAATTTGATTGATAATGTATGCAGCTGTTAGAACTGCATCTCCCCAGAATTGAATGGCCAATCCAGCTTGGAAGAGAAGAGCTCGGGCCACATTCAAGAGGTGTTGGTGTTTCCTCTCAACAACACCATTCTGTTGAGGGGTATACACACAAGATTTCTGGTGAATAATTCCATGATCTTTATAAAAGCTTGCCATATCAAATTCAAGACCATTGTCAGTCCTGATTTTCTTTACTTTCTTATTGAATTGAGTATTTATGAGCTGGAAGAATGACTGTAAAATGAATCTTGTATCAGATTTTGATTTCATTAGAAAAATCCAAGTTACTCTAGAAAAGTCATCCACAATAGTTAGAAAGTAATGAAAACCTTGAAGTGAGGCTTGAGAATATGGTTCCCATATATCACAATGTATTAAGTCAAAAGGGAGTGAACTAGAGGATACACTTGAAGGGAAAGAAAGATGCCTTTGTTTGGCCAAATGACAGATTTTACAATGGGAATGATCTTTGGACTTTACATTAGGAATATGAGAATGAATCAAACTCATTCTTTGTGGAGACAAATGTCCTAATCTAAAGTGCCATAGATCAACGTCTTGCTGTGTGGTAGCTTGATTGAGTCAAGTTTGATTTGAGAGAGTTAAAGGAGGATCGATGTTGTTGTTATGAGGACAAGGCAGCAGATAATATAGGCCAGTATGGACATTAGCAAGTCCAATCGTCATCCATGAAGAGAGGACCTGAATGAAGCACAAATCTTTTGAGAAAAATAGGCATACATCTAGCTTTTGAGTGAGCTTACTGACTGAAATCAAATTGAAAGTAAATGAAGGAACACATAGAACATCAGTTAGGACTAAAGATTCTGAAAGTTTGACAGTGCCTATATGTGTAACTTGAGCCTTGGTACCATTAGGGAGTTGTACAAAGGCTTGAATGCAGGAAGGGGACTTGTCAAAAAAGGAGGTGTAGCACACCATGTGATCAGTGGCTCCCATATCCATGATCCATGGTGTGTCATGAACATCAGATTGTTCATTTCGAGAATGTGAGTTGTGTTTGTAGTGGTTTATGGAACTGAGATGGGATTGTTTAACAGGCAATGAGAGAGTGGTGAGGCAGTGATATTTACCTGCTAGGTTCGAGTAGGATGTGATGGAGGAGCTGGTTTCAGGAGTGTCTGGTTTAGTAGAAGCAGAAGCAGGAGTGGGCAGAGTAGGCAGAATTGGTTTGGCTTGTCCCAAGTTCAGCTGATGGAATTGAGCATTGACAAGAGCCATGAGGTGCTGTGCTTGTGCGTGAAAGAGATTCAACTGAGAAGCACTTGGAGCAGGTGCTTCCTGAGGTGATGAAACAACCTGTGCAGCAACTTGATTTGCAGAATATGATGCAGTAGGATTATTTCCAAATTTAGTTTTGGTAAATTTAAAGTTTGGTGGGAATCCTACTAATCTATAGCATTTATCTTTCGTGTGCCCAACCTTACCACAATGGTGACAAGTCAGATCAGATTTTTCCCTTTTCTTTGGAAGATTTTGGTAGGCTAAAAGGGCAGAAGATTCAGAGACAGGTATAGCTATATTTCTTGCTTGCCTTTGTCTTTCTTCTTGCAAAATCAGTGAAAAGGTCTTGTCTAATGAAGGCAAGGGACTTAGTAAGATGATTTGCCCCCTCACAGAATCATAGCTATCATTTAAGCCCATCAAAAACTTAAAGACATAATCTCTTTGTTGGACCTCACCAACAGTTTTCAAAGCATCACAAGTGCATTTTCCACAAGTGCAACAAGGGAGTGGTTTGTAAGTGTGTAGTTCTTCCCAAATAACATTGAGTTTTGTGAAGTAATCACTTACAGAGAGGTGCCCTTAAACAATGCTACTGAGCTTGTGCTGAAGGTGATAGATTCGAGCTTCATCAGGTTAAGCAAACCTTTCTTTGAGCTTGTCCCAAATTTGCTTAGCTGAGGTCATGAAAAATACATTAGACGCAATGTCCTTTGAAACAGAATTCAGGATCCATGCCAACAAAATGTTGTTACATCTCAGCCATGAGACATATGAGGGATCTGTTAACTCAGGAGTATTAATGGTCCCATCTAGGAAGCCTAGTTTGTTTTTGATTGAAATGGAGAGCAGAAACGACCTACTCCAAGATATATAATTCGAGCCAGTCAATGGAGGTGATACAATGACAGTATTAGCATTGTCACTGTGATGTAAGAAAAATAGACTATTTGGGTCCTCAGCAATGGAAACAGGAGAACAAGAAGAGGAGGAAGTCATGGCTTAAGAGATGAAATTAGTTTGCAGATCTTAAAACAAATACAGCAGGACTAATAGCCTGCTCTGATACCATGTTAAAAGTGGAATCGAGAATTGAGATAGAACTTCAATGTGGAGAAAGACTAATTCTCATTTCATTGAGTTAAGTTGTTACAAGGTTCTGCTACGTCTTTATATATACATTACAGAAGGAAAAAGATCAAAAGGAAAAGTCCTAAAGTTTAACTTTTTATTTTTTACTGATTTACAAGAAATTTGCTGCAGTCTGTTTCCTTGTTGTTGCTTTTCATCACTTTATTTTCTTTTGTGCATAATCAGTGCAGCTTTCAAGTTGACATGTCGCCCCATGCTTCTCTTTTGTTGTTTTACTTTTCTGTGCCAGTGCTTTACACACTTCTTCTGCTGCATTGTGCTTTTCATCAATTTGTTTGCTGCATGGTGTTCTCTATATGCTGCAGTGTACTTGTGCAGTGTCTTCATGTTTCTTTTCTTTGAATTCATCTTCAGTTTCGTGAGATGAACATCGGATCTAGAAGATTTGAGACCTTTAACGTCAATTTTATTGATCGACATCCAAGGATTCCTGTGTCGCAGTGCCTGTTGCTTGGAAAGGTCCGAACCACGGTAAATTGACTTTCAGACTCGAAATAGCAAAGAAAAAAAAGCCCGGTTTAAAAAATAGGTTTAAAAATATTTTCAATATATTTTTTTAAAATAAAATGAAATATATGTGTTTTAAACGATAAGTAATAAAAAAATTTTGCTTAGATAAAAATCAAAATAAAAGAAAATGAGAGAATAAATAAAATATCTATAATAAAAAATATTTTACAGGATGAAAAATATCTGTCACAATTCCTTTTATATAATCGGAGGAAACTCTTTTTTAAAATAATTCTTTAAATAATTTATATTTTCTGTATAATATAAAGGAAAATGATAGGATTACTATCTTCCTACTATTTATTTACTATTCTTTTTGTATTTGACTTTTTTTTTATTTTACTTAATGGTTAAGAAAATAATTATTAGTAAACTTATATATTTTTTAAATTTTTTCTTAATAATTAAGGATGTTAAAAAAATATTTAAAAATAACAATAAAAAAAACTAAATATACTATAAATAATAAATAAATAGTAACCCTATTATTATCTTGATACAAAAGTCATCGAGTGTGCTCGAGAATATCTAGCGAAGTCCCATCCATCACGCCTGTAACGAAGCAGTGCGAGGCCCCATTACCAACTCTTTTACGTAAAATCACTTTGGTTGCCTAAAGACGACGAGATGATATTAAATGATTTGAATTGATTTATTAAAAGTAATATTTTGTAGATTTTACTAAGATTTATTTCAATATAAATAGAATGATATATGTGTAAATATATATAGTAAATTAAGATGGATTTAATTTTTTAATTAGGATTTAAAAAAGAATAGATCTCATCCATCATTGGTTTGAGATGGATCGAAATCACTCAACCAATCAAATATAGCCTAAACAGTTAAGTTTCATTATTTAACTTTTTTAATTTTTTGCTTTTTTAAACATTTTAAAAAAATCATAAGCTCATTAAAAATACTTTTTTAATAAGAAAATAAAAGAAATTAAGAAAATAAAATAAAAATCAGTAGCTTTTTATCTGATGTATCTCTGTTGTGACAGGATTGTGCCTATTGACATCTATATTCCCAATTGCGCTCAATCTACTCCTGAGGCCATACTGTATGGACTCGATCTCCAGCTGCAGAAGAAGATCGAGAGGCGCAAGGATTTCCTCCACTAGCGGGGACCAAGTGAGTGAGATCGTTCACATAAAAAGAAAGATCCTTGTCACACTAATTTTATTGTGGCTCCATATTCTATACATCATTCTTTGTTTTAAGTTTGTTCAAGGTGTCTTAGACTAACCAAATGTCAATGCATTTTCAAATTTTGACTAGACATGAGTAAAATCATCTACATTAGACTAGCAAACCACTAAAATTCAACATATGAGCTACAGAAAATTAAGCTCTCTAGTCATCTTTGACTAGTTACTATTCACTCACTAAAGTAATATTTTAATCATTTACAACAATCATTAGATTATGTAATTATTTTAAAATCTATATTATCCATTTCAAATTAGTCCCTTATTTTCTACATTATTCTATTTCATTAATAATAATTAAATTGTTAATTAATATATAATTCTATTTTCTACCCTTTTTTTCAAAAAAAAAAAAGACGGTACCTCAAATTTTATTGATTGCTCTCGCTTATGACGGATGAATACCGTGGTAACAAGCAGGACACTTGAGATTTACAAAATATTCAAAGAAACCATCCCATGCATAAAAAAACCAATAAAATAAACCAAGCTATACAAAATCTAAAGAAAAATAAAGCAATAAAAGAACCTAAACATGCCTATTTATAAACCAAAGCAAAGAAAACCAAATTAGAACCTAAAATTAGGACAACCCAATTTGTTCAAATGAAGAATACCTCTCAAGATCCGAGGCAAATTTTGATGACCCTCGTAGATAAAATCCCATCCCAACTCGCCTTGCCTCACTAGGAAATCCGCCTCTTGATTAGCTTCTTGAAATTGATCTACAACCAAATAATTAACCCCTGCTAAAGTAGTAAGTAGTTCTTCCCAATAGTCTCATAAATACCACAATGAACACCTTCCGGCATGAAGCCAATCTATGACCACCTTAAAATCACTTTCAATGATTACATTAAAAATATTTAGCCTTTTACACAAAATAATCCCCTTTGTAATAACTCTTAACTCAGCTCCATTATTAGAACCATGACCAAAATGGGCTGAGAAAGCTCCCTTCACAGTACCGATCTCATCTCAAATCACTCCCCTCCCCTAGAGTTTCCAGGATTAGCATGGCAACTTCCATCGCAATTCACTTTAAACCAACCTGCAGGAGGCTTCTGCCAGGCTACCATAAATTGTCGACACTGCCACTGGGAAGGAAAGACAATATTTAGCTGCTCCAAAAACTTCATGTCCTGCATAGAAAGAGAGCTAAAAAATTATGTACCCCAGTGATAATACGAAGCCAATATTTCACAGACCACCAAACTCGGGTAACACTATCTTGCACCCCTTCCATCCTAGCTCTACACCTTCTTGTCCAAAGTTGCCAAGTGATCAAGCACAGTAATAAACCAGTGAGTATGCCTTGAACAGAAGCCTTTTTTGCACAATGAAACCACACCGAAATTCTAGCTTTCCAAGTCAGTTGACTCATACAACGTACACCCAATGTCAAGCTAGCATTCTTCCATTCCTTTGTAGCCAATTCTCCTGAACACAGTACATGGTCAAGTGTCTCACCAGCTTTACAAATACAACAATCACAGGAAGATGCAAGGGCAACTCCTCTGCTCTGCACCCTTTCATCAACTGCCAGACAACGAAAATAAGCTTTCCATATGCAAATGGAAACTCGTTTCGGCAACGAACGATGCCAGATCCACTCCTTCCATTGCATCTGATCTCTTCTCTTTCGAATCACATCTCATGCGTTGGACATCGAGAACCTGCCATCATTAGATGGCTACCACACAAATAAATAAGGCCCTGTTTTACCATCATAAGAGCTCTTAATAATTTCCAAAGTGGCCTCCTCCCCAACGAGCTCCGTCAAACGTCCCACCTCCCAATTGTTCTCCAACCAACATTCATTTATACGAAGCTTGGCAACGTTTGTTATGGGAACCGCTACCCCATCCGCTAAAGCAATAAGATGGCAAACCAACTATGAAATAAATTTTGTACTTCATATAATTTAAAGTATTTGCCATTATCAATAAATATCATGTGCATAGCAAAGGAATCTCCACCAAAGTGAATAAACACTGTTTCTACTTACCAATATTGTCTCCATTAGAAATGTCTTCCGGTATTGGATTATGCACTTCAGTTGTTATTTCTACGCTCCGTCGCTGTGTTGACTCAGAAATGTTCTCGCCTTGACCCTCTCGTTAACTCCATCGCCAAATATTGTCTCTATTAGTGTCGGCTTCTGGCAATGGACTTCCATTGGAAGTATTTATTTCTTCACTCGATAGTTGTGTAGACTCATCAGGGCTCTCACCTTGACCCTCTCGCTCACTCCATCACCAAATAAGTGCAGGTCGTGGTCGGCCTCTAATTGAATATGGTGCAGGTCGTCTTTTAAACTTCAAGACTCCACTACCCCTCATTCGGGACCCTCGTCTTTGGTCCATCTGGTTATCCACACTAGGTGACAAACAATGCAGTAAATTAAATACTGACATGGGCCATATAACAGATGAATGACAAGCCTACTGAATCATAGAACTTCACCATAATAGAAAACAGATGACTGAATTTGTGGCATAGTTGCTTCTATTAACCACACGCTTTCCTCATTTTAAATGTATTTGTATGCAATATCACACATTAAGGTAAAGCATTGCACTTACATATATAATATATTAAGTCTGAAGAAGAGTCATTAGATTATAAGTTCATCCAATGCAATATCTGTCCAAGTTTGTTACTCATGTTTCTAAAATCAACCTTAACAGAAAATTTTTGCATTAAACATCTAAGTTCACTTCTGACATAGTTCCTTCCACCTAGATGTTGGCTAATGGTGAGTATAAATATGTCATCTATTTCAGGTAGGAAGACACTGCCAATTACACCATGCAGCTTAATACCAAACTCCAATAATAGTCTAGATTATCCTCCTATACACCTCAAGCATAAATTTGAATATTGTTTCCCTTACATGATCATTTTTTCCGTGTCTTTATATAATTAGTTAAAACAACTAATTTTGGAAAAGTGACTCGTTCGGAAATGAGCAGCACAAAAGGCTATCCCAAGTGCAGGAGCGTGTCGAGTAGTAATTAGGAACAAATTCTTAGATCGTCTCCACAGGGAAAGTGCTAAAAATAAACTCGTGTAAAATGGTGGAAATATTTAAGATGGGAAAATAAAAATAAAAAGTGATGATATGTACAATGGATGAAAGAGTGCAGTGAAGAGAGGATTTACTGGTCGTGAACCAGATTCATTTTGTTTGATTTGATTGGTTGAGATGCAGTGAAAATTAAAGAAATTAAAATGCGAGACAGTGAATTTAAATTGCTGGAAATTAAAAGACTGAAATTTAAATGAGCTGGAAAATTAAAAGACTGAAATTTAAAGGAGCTGGAAAATTAAATGGCATAAAATAAATTGCAGAAAATAAAAGTGCAGGAAATTAAATGCAGAAATTTAAAGTGCAGAAAATAAAAATGCAGAAAATTAAAGACGGTAAAATAAAGGACAGTAAAATAAAAGTGCGGAAATTAAAAGTACTGAAAAATAAAATTAAGTTTGTCCAATTGATGGTAGAGACATTCATAAGTCCAATTGATTACCACAGGGATTTCTCAAGCATTCACTGTATTCGGAAATTACAGTGAATCAAGTGAAGTATATAGATAATCAACGTTTCTATAAATACCAATCAATTAATCAAACTCACAATTATGAATTTTATTGTTGATCTAAAATAAAAGTACAGGAATTAAAAGTGCTAAAAAAATAAAGGACATTAAATTAAAGTGCATAAAAATAAATTGCATAAATTAAAACAAAAAAATAAAATAAAATAAAAGTGGAGATTACAGACGAAGGAGAACAGTTCGATAACACAGTTGGTCCATTTAGGCTCTCAACTGCATCACCGAACTCCCTCACTTCATCTGCATTTTCTCCCAAAAATAATCTGCAGACTAATCTACTCTACTCTACTGGGCGTCTCACCCCCCTCCTCAACTCTTCTGTCTCTAAGCCTTATATAGGCATGAAATCTGCACTGTGCGTGTGTAGCTGTCCCATGTGCTCGCCTGCTTCTTTCTTCTTCTTTTTCTTTTTTTTTTCTTTCTTCCCCGCATCCCACGTTCGACCAGCAGTCTTCTTATTCTCTTCTTTTTCTTTTTCTTTCTTCTTTCTTCCTCTTCTTTCTCACTGTCCAGCCCGTCCGCCAGCTTTCTTCTTCTTCCTTTTTCTTTTCTTTCTTCTTCCAGCATTTCCACGTTCGGCCAGCTCTCCCGCATGCACGTTTCTTCTCTTTCTTTTTTCTTTCTTTTTCTTTCTTTTTTTCTTTCGGTCTGCGTCGCCAGCTCGGTTCTCTCTCTTTTCTCTTCTTTCTTTTTTTTTTTCTTTTTCTTTCTCTTCTTCTTTCGGTCTTATTTTTTTCTTTTCTGTTTCTTCTTCCTCCAGCAGCAACCCGACCGCATGCACGTTAGGTCTCTGCATGCTCTTCACTGTCTCAGTTTTTTTTTTCTTTTCTCTTTTTGTTGCAGCATGTCTGGGTTGCTCGTGGTGATGCAGAGGAGTGGTGCTCGGCTGGAGAGAGTACGTGCAGCTGCATGGAGGAAGCAGTGGTTGTGGTTTCGGAAACGGAGATGGCTGTGGAGGTTGGACGAAGCTGCCGTGGCGTCGGACGTATTTCTGCCGTGCATGGTGATCGCCGGCATCGTCTGAGGTTGATGGTGGGCGGAAGACGGCCTGAAAGCGCGGAGGAATGCACCTGTGAAGAGATGCACTGTTCATCAAACACAGTGCAATCGGAGGTTGAAGATGAAGCCGATGACGTGCCGTTTTCGTCTGTTGACAAAACGGCACGTCGTTTAGTCTTAAACGGTTAAATCAACTCAGCGCAAAACGACATGTCGTTTTGGTTTTAGACAAAACGGCACGTCATTTAGCTCAGACGGCAGAAACTTATTAGCTCAAAACGACATGTCGTTTTGGTCTGCTGACCAAAATACATGTCGTTTAGTCAACGCAGAAAATAAAATAAATAAAAATAAAATAAAATAACATATAATAAAATAAAACAAAACAAAATAAAATAAAATAAAAATTAGACAAGCAAAAATAAATAATAATAAAAATAGAACTAGACAAATAAAATAAAATAAGATAAAGAAACTAAAATAAATTAAATTAAACAAGAGATGAAAATAAAATATTAAAAGTGTGTTGTGCGTGAGAAATTATTGTCCAAATAAATCACAAGTTATAAAATCAAGCATAAACTATGCTTTTAATCAATTTAATTCACAACATGGATTTATGCCTCTTAATCAATTTATCCATCTAAAACCAATGATAAAATAATAAAACAATTAAAAATTATTGGTTTTAAATAGATAAAATATGCAATTATGCAGCTCAATCACACCCCCCAACTAACTTTTTGCTAGTCTCTGAGCAAAATAGTGAAAATTAATTGAGATGAATATTGCATAAAACTCGAAATCCAAACAAAAGCAATCAAACATAATAATGAATTCTCACACAGTGACACGTAACTATCAACTCCCAGGGGCTATATTCACCAAGACTGTCTCAACAATCTTCCATTAAAAATTTGAGAAAATGTCTCAAAACTCAGATGTGTGTGTGTAGCTAAACTACTGTGTGTTCTTCATTACTACTCGGGATTTATCTCAGGATTTTTCAACCTTAAGATTAATCATCTATGATTCTAACTACCTCAAAGCCCAAGGGTCTAGCAGTTTTCACGCCAACTTTGTTTAAAGGTTGATCACTCAACCCCCAGAGTTTGGGTAACTGTTTCTAGCCCTTTAATAAGGAAAGCGCACCGCTTAATCCTTTATTTATTTATTTATTTTTTATTTTTTCAAGTGGATTTGAACAGTGGGGAATCAAACCGAGGACCGTGCGCCTAATCCACACAATCCCAAGTTCGCCCTTACCACTAAGACAGATCCTTTTTTTTTTTTTTTTTTTCATAAGGCTCGGTAGTCCTGCAGTTTAATTCTCCTGTGTAAAATCCATGAACAGTAATGAAGAACACTATGAGTGTAAGCGTGTGCAAAATATTGTTTGAGATTTTCCCTTCATTATATATAAATCATGCCAAAGTCTATCTCAATAAATATAGCTTCCCGGTGTTTCAAGTCATACATCAAGCAGAATATGATGCATCAGGAATTATATTCTATGCTCAGGGTTGAAAATAAATCTTCATAAAATAATCCCGCTCAACTACACCACCAAGATGCTCAAATCGATTGAAATGGAGTGTGTGTTAATCAAGTTCATAACAGTGCATATCGCATTAAGGCAAAATATCGTTTAACCATTGCACACACACTAATATAGAAAAAATGAGTAATAAAAGAAAAGCTATCACTGAAAATAAAGAAAGAAAAACAATCAACAAACAACAACATAAAAGAACAATCATGAAATCCATTATACACACGCAAAAAGTAAACAAATACTGAAAAAATAAATAAATACACAACAACACAGAAACTAAACAAAGAGAGGCAATCAAAGAAACAACACAAAATAAATAAAAATGCAATTGCAGAAACAGTTGTTTAAGTAAGTATGAGAGAGTAGAGAAAAACTTCCTGGCCCAGTGAGAAATGCTTAGGGTGAAACATTTTCTTGCGAAAATTTTTATGTGTCTCTTTCCAGAAGTGTTGAGTGTTCTCGACACTAGAACCCTCAAACTGGCTCGAATTTAAAGATGATCAGCTAGCCGAGCAAGCGTTAAACATCCACTTGCCAGAAATCCTAGGTGTCGTAAATCCCGAAATCCGACAATTGCCGTAATTAAGTCCGACAATTGCCGTAATTCATGGAGTTTGAGTCCGGATCATGCTGTAAATCGCAAGTGGACAAATGCTTTATGGCCTCGATCTCTGCTTGGGTCCGGACTGGATTGATCTTCGCTGAGCCTTTGAATGCTCCAGACCTCTATATAAGAGACCATTTCCACCCTCTCGTAATACAGAACAATCTCTGCATTTCTCATATTTTGCTTTATCTTTCTCAATTCTCACTCCTTCTCTCAATCTCTCAACTTATCAAATGGCCAGCCAACATTCTGCTAGCAACATTCCTGATCTGAATCAGGCATTACCGACCCCTCAGCCAGTCTTTCTTTGTCCTGAGGCCGTCAATGCCCTGGTTGGGGCAGAGATGTATTTCTCCACCCGGTCCGATGCTGAGGTGGTTGCAGGCACAAGAATGTTGGGTTCCCAGTATGCTGCTGCTGTCAATGTTATGTCCAGGAGATTTCTTTCACGAGAGAATGAAGTTGACGAACTTAAACTTCAGATTCTTGAATTGCAAGAAAAGCTTGCAAGTAAACGACAAAAAATTGAAGATTTAAAAAGTGAAAATAAGGAGTTGTGGGAATGTGTGGAAAAGTATGCTCGAAGACTTCAACTACACATAGATGAGATGGAACGAAAAACGGAACAATTACAAAAAGATCAGCAGAGTTTCAACGTTTACAAGAAATGGGGGGTCCATCTGCTGTTTTTATGTTAAAGTTTGTTTGTTCATTTTCTTTCCATCTCAATAAAATTGGTCTTCGAGTATTACAGTCACAACAAATCTCATTTCCTTATTTATTTATTTATGTTTTTTTATATATATATATATATTTCACGCAGAACACCAAATAAACAAATGCAAAGAAAAAAAAAATGATTTTTTTTTATATATATAACACGCATAATACCAAATAAAAAAAATACGCAAGGAAAAAAAAATATAAATATAATACGCAGAACACTAAATAAAAACATGCAAAGAAAAGAAAGAAAAAAAAAATTGATTTTTTTTTTTTAATATATAACACACAGAACATTTAAAAAAAATGCATAATAAATATGCAGAATACAAAATAAACAATATGCAAAGAAAAAAAAATAATGATTTTTTATTTTTTTATTTTTTTATTTATTATTATTTTTTTTTTATAAAAAAAAATGCAGTGAATTTTAATGAAGTAATTAATATAAACACAGAAAAGAAATGACTCATACAAAAGCGGGTTTTCTAAGACACAATATCCCTAAAGAAATACCGCAAAACAAATGGGATAACAGGCAAGATAACTACTCTGCCAAAGCGGACACTTGCGATCATTGTGCAATCGCGTGTCGGTATCACTTCATCATGCCAGGAAATCCTGGACGCTAACATGGTATTTTTTTTTTTCTAAATAAAGATAAAAACCACGAGTTTAAATTTAAACAACTTTCCCCGGCAACGGCGCCAAAAACTTGACTCGTTCGGAAATGAGCAGCACAAAAGGCTATCCCAAGTGCAGGAGCGTGTCGAGTAGTAATTAGGAATAAATTCCTAGATCGTCTCTGCAGGGAAAGTGCTAAAAATAAACTCGTGTAAAATGGTGGAAATATTTATGATGGAAAAATAAAAATAAAAAGTGATGATATGTATAATGGATGAAAGAGTGCAGTGAAGAGAGGATTTACTGGTCGTGAACCAGATTCATTTTGTTTGATTTGATTGGTTGAGATGCAGTGAAAATTAAAGAAATTAAAATACGAGACAGTGAATTTAAATTGCTGGAAATTAAAAGACTGAAATTTAAATGAGCTGGAAAATTAAAAGACTGAAATTTAAAGGAGCTGAAAAATTAAATGGCATAAAATAAATTGCAGAAAATAAAAGTGCAGGAAATTAAATGCAGAAATTTAAAGTGCAGAAAATAAAAATGCAGAAAATTAAAGACGGTAAAATAAAGGACAGTAAAATAAAAGTGCAGAAATTAAAAGTACTGAAAAATAAAATTAAGTTTGTCCAATTGATGGTAGAGACATTCATAAGTCCAATTGATTACCACAGGGATTTCTCAAGCATTCACTGTATTCGGAAATCACAGTGAATCAAGAGAAGTATATAGATAATCAACGTTTCTATAAATACCAATCAATTAATCAAACTCACAATTATAAATTTTATTGTTGATCTAAAATAAAAGTACAGGAATTAAAAGTGCTGAAAAAATAAAGGACATTAAATTAAAGTGCATAAAAATAAATTGCATAAATTAAAACAAAAAAATAAAATAAAATAAAAGTGGAGATTACAGACGAAGGAGAACAGTTCGATAACACAGTTGGTCCATTTAGGCTCTCAACTGCATCACCGAACTCCCTCACTTCATCTGCATTTTCTCCCAAAAATAATCTGCAGACTAATCTACTCTACTCTACTGGGCGTCTCACCCCCCTCCTCAACTCTTCTGTCTCTAAGCCTTATATAGGCATGAAATCTGCACTGTGCGTGTGTAGCTGTCCCATGTGCTCGCCTGCTTCTTTTTTCGTCTTTTTCTTTTTTTTTTCTTTCTTCCCCGCATCCCACGTTCGGCCAGCAGTCTTCTTTTTCTCTTCTTTTTCTTTTTCTTTCTTCTTTCTTCCTCTTCTTTCTCGCTGTCCAGCCCGTCCGCCAGCTTTCTTCTTCTTCCTTTTTCTTTTCTTTTCTTTTCTTTCTTCTTCCAGCGTTTCCACGTTCGGCCAGCTCTCCCGCATGCACGTTTCTTCTCTTTCTTTTTTCTTTCTTTTTCTTTCTTTTTTTCTTTCGGTCTGCGTCGCCAGCTCGGTTCTCTCTCTTTTCTCTTCTTTCTTTTTTTTTCTTTTTCTTTCTCTTCTTCTTTCGATCTTATTTTTTTCTTTTCTGTTTCTTCTTCCTCCAGCAGCAACCCGACCGCATGCACGTTCGGTCTCTGCATGCTCTTCACTGTCTCGGTTTTTTTTTTTCTTTTCTCTTTTTGTTGTAGCATGTCTGGGTTGCTCGTGGTGATGCAGAGGAGTGGTGCTCGGCTGGAGAGAGTACGTGCCAGCTGCATGGAGGAAGCAATGGTTGTGGTTTCGAAGACGGAGATGGCTGTGGAGGTTGGACGAAGCTGCCGTGGCGTCGGACGTATTTCTACCGTGCATGGTGATCGCCGGCGTCGTCTGAGGTTGATGGTGGGCGGAAGACGGCCTGAAAGCGCGGAGGAACGCACCTGTGAAGAGATGCACTGTTCATCAAACACAATGCAATCGGAGGTTGAAGATGAAGCCGACGACGTGCCGTTTTCGTCTGTTGACAAAACGGCACGTCGTTTAGTCTTAAACGGTTAAATCAACTCAGCGCAAAACGACATGTCGTTTTGGTTTTAGACAAAACGGCACGTCGTTTAGTCTTAAACGGTTAAATCAACTCAGCGCAAAACGACATGTCGTTTTGGTTTTAGACAAAACGGCACGTCGTTTAACTCAGACGGCAGAAACTTATTAGCTCAAAACGACATGTCGTTTTGGTCTGCTGACCAAACGACATGAAAATAAAAAAAAATAAAAATAAAAATAAATAAAAATAAAATAAAATAAAATAACATATAATAAAATAAAACAAAATAAAATAAAATAAAATAAAAATTAGACAAGCAAAAATAAATAATAATAAAAATAGAACTAGACAAATAAAATAAAATAAGATAAAGAAACTAAAATAAATTAAATTAAACAAGAGATGAAAATAAAATATTAAAAGTGTGTTGTGCATGAGAAATTATTGTCCAAATAAATCACAAGTTATAAAATCAAGCATAAACTATGCTTTTAATCAATTTAATTCACAACTTGGATTTATGCCTCTTAATCAATTTATCCATCTAAAACCAATGATAAAATAATAAAACAATTAAAAATTATTGGTTTTAAATAGATAAAATATGCAATTATGCAGCTCAATCAAAAAGCATAGGTCTTTAATGTTACACTATGAAGTTTGGCAATCTTCCTCAACCTATGCAATGCATAAGTGACAAATCTATGAAAAGTCATTGTCTAAATTGCAGGACAATGCATATTAATTTACTCAATTTGTGCCAGGACCAACCCCTACAGTTTTACCTGGGCTAATGACAATTCAATTGAGTAGCTTCCCACCTTACGAGGTTGGTAATCCAAGTGATAGACAAGTAGACTGTCTCCTATGACTCAATGGCTGGTTACTGGGAATAGAATCACCTGGACAATTGAATTGTCATGAGTCAATTCACCAAATGAGAAGGCATAAATCATTTGGTTTACCATAAATTACTCGATATCAGCCTGTAGGAAGCATACTTTACTATGAAATTGGAAGCAAATTACACGTCATATACATGGAGTACAATGCCCGTTCCTTTTATCTCAGGACTCAAGCATGGAGAATAATCCTAGATTGTTGTTAAATGGAGGGCATAGAATCCTTGAAAACGAAACCTAACCTGGAATGTACTAACATTTGGTTTACTCAGTTTTTCTTTCAGTTTTTTTTTTTTTTTTTTTTTTTTTTTTTGGCCTCTGTATTCAAGCATATCACTCTCTACCTATTTGGATGGAATGATCTTTCCGATACCTGAATGGTAGCCTATATAACTTCCCCATATCAAATGCTAGTCCCCCTCTAATCCTAGCTAAGACAACTCACAAGAAAGTGACAACTTCCTTCCCACCCATTAGGAATGTCCCTCGTGTATCTCCAAAAAGTTGTCCAAATAAATAAAAATAAAACACAACCAATAAAAACTTTTGAGCAACATACCTGGACAAAGAACAATCTATGAGCACCAACCAATCTGCTATGAATCCAAGTACCCAATACCTATGAAGAACCCATTCAAGAAATACCTTCCTCACTTACCTTGGGAACATTTTAGAAGACGTGTGCTTTATTCTGATTATGTTGGCACATAAATGAGTGGCTACCGAGAATCCAGATGCTAAAGGGGGAGGACTTTCCAAAGAAATGCAAGTCGGCAAGGAGATGATATTTCTGTGCAACACCAAACACTTTCTCACACTTGAGTTCGACTATATCTACTGAGCACCAACTGCAGTACATGATGTCAGCTGATTGACATCAGATTTATGTCCAATTGTTCCAAATTTACCCCTTTAATTCCCACTTTCAGGCTCTAAACTCCCGCCCATATCAATTCCAGCGCCAAAACTTTCCAACATGTATGCATATGATGCAATATGCATGAAATCCAAAAATATCATTTTTTCCGAAAATAGATATTTTTCCAACACACGCCAAAATCCCATTTTGGCCCAAAAACATTTCCAATAATCATTTCCACCATTTTCCCAAAAACTGGCCTAAAATAAACATCCATCATTTTCCCAAAAAATGACTAACACCACATCCATATCCAACACGTTATTTTCCCAGCAAACAACCATTTTCTATTTTTCCATTAATCCATATGCACCATGCCCAGTTCCGCACCCAGTGCGTTAGTGGCCAGGTCATCCTCTAGCCCCCTCCAGCAGAAGGGCCACGGAGTCGGCACATAACTCATCCGATCCCGTTGTAACCTGACTACAACCCAGGGGACGTCACTCAGTATATTCCGCTCCCGAGTGACCAGAGGAGCTCCACCGAGATAATGCCCCATCTCGGCTTGGGGTCGTGATACACACGCACCCAAAAATCCATTCCACACGAAAATCCAGTTTTCAATTTACAAACATGAACATGCGTGCATATGCAATGTACCAAACCGACAACAACAATATCCAATAACCAACCAAATCACAATATAATCAACCACATAAATACTTCGTCCTGAAATCCATCCACCCCCAAAATTCTCCTCGGACTCGGTCCGGAACAACCAACCAGAACACAATAAAATCAGTTAGTGCAAAAATATATTTAAATCTCAAAATTTGTTTGGAGAAATACTTACAGCGCTATAATATATTTTTCGGAGGATCACGGAAGCACTAGAAGCCATAAAATAGCAACCGAACAGTGTAAAAATACACTAACCGTGGGTCACAAAAATTCACTTTTGAAGGAGGTCAAACCAAGACTTGAAATTGATAGGGTAGGGCTAGGGAGGTCGGTGAAGCTAATAGTAGCGACGGTTGGCGGTGGGTGGCGGCCGAAACGGCGGTGGAAGGCCAGAAAAGCCGAAACTAAGTTGAGCTCGTGGAGGTGGCTCCGTCGACGAATCGAGGCCGAAATTAGTAGGGTTAGGACGACAAGAGGCCGATGAAGAAGTGGTGAAAATATGGCGACCAATGGTGGCCGAACGGCGGCGGAATGGGAGGAGGAAGGTCGCGGCTTCGCATGGCCAGTAGAGGCTAACGCCGGCGAAGGGTGGTCTGAGATTTGAGGGGAATGGTCGCCGGCAACTAGGGAGTTGATTCGGCCGGGCGGTGACAACCATGTTGGTCGATGGCGGAGGCTGGGTCGAAGTGGTCGGCTCGCATGGGGAGAGAGAAGGAAACGGGAGAGAGAGAGAGAGAGAGAGAGAGAGAGAGAGAGAGAGAGAGAGGCTACAAGGGAAATAGCCGAAGGAAAAAGAAGAGAAGAAAGAAAAGAAAAAAAAATGGAGGGAAAAGAAATGAGGTCCAACCCTCACATCTTGGGTCACAAAAGTGATCCAACGAAAAAGATTTTAAAACTACTAGTTAAATAAAATAATCCAAACGCAATAAAATGCTTAATTAAAACAATAATAATTTTAAAACCAAAAAATAAACCAATTTAAATTAAAGATCATTTTAAATGCAAAATAGTAAATAATATTAAGAAAACACATAAAAATTAATTTTCACAACTTAAAATATTATAAAATAATATTTCAAAACTCCCTTAATAATAAAACAAGAGAACCAATTTTTAAATAAATTAAATTAATCCCTCAATAAAAATACACTAAAATACGGGATGTTACATTCTCCCCCCTTAAATAAAATTTCGTCTTCGAAATTGGTAAGGTCAAACATTAAGACTAAGACAAGGATAAGGTTCAACTAAGAGCAGACTTAACAAACATACCGGCAGGGTCAAGCAAACAAATATGGATATTGCTCCCTCATGTCAGCTTCTCGCTCCCAAGAGAAATCTTGAGCCAACGGATCACCCCATGACACCTTCACCAAAGGTATCATCCTGGACCTTAACCTTTGCACTTTCCAATCCACAATCTGAATCGGAACAACTTCATAGGTAAGGTTAGGCTGAAGTTGAATGCGTTCTGGGTCCACAAAACTCGGTTCTTGTTGACCAAAACTCTTCTTCAATGATGACACATGGAACACATCATGAACATCCCCAAAATAATCCGGTCATGCAACTCTATAAGCAACAAGCCCAACCATCTCCACAATCTGAAAAGGACCAACATACCTCGAACTAAGCTTTCCCTTTTTACCAAAACGCTTACCGCCTTTCATAGGAGAGACTTTAAAATAAACCCAATCGCCTTCCTCAAAAGATAAGTCTCTTCTCCTCGCATCTGCATAACTCTTCTGACGACTTTGCACTTCCGCCATTTTATTCCTTATAAACCCAAACTTGATCTTTCATTTCTTGAATTAACTCAGGCCCAATTAATTTACTTTCACCAACTTCATCCCAATACAAAGGTGATCTGCACTTCCTTCCATACAAAGCTTCATACGAGGCCATCTAAATGGAAGCAGGAAAACTGCTATTATAAGCAAATTCTATCAACGGCAACTGATTTTCCCAACTCCCCTGGAATTCCATGACACAAGCCCATAACATATCCTCTAGAGTCTGAAAAGTACGCTCGGACTGACCGTCAATTTGAGGGTGATAAGTAGTATTGAACTTCAACTTAGTGCCTAAAGCTGTCTGCAAGCTCTTCCAAAAATGAGACGTGAACCGCGGGTCTCGATCCGATACAATGCTCTTGGGTACTCTGTGCAAATGCACTATCTCCTTAACATACAACCGAATCAACTTTCCCAAAGAGTCAGTATTATTGACAGGCAAGAAATGGGCACTCTTGGTCAACCGATCAACAATCACCCAAACTCAATTCTTTCCACTAGGAGTTCTTGGAAGACCTGCTACAAAATCCATAGAAATGCCATCCCACTTCCACTCAGGAATAGGGAGAGGTTGAAGTTTACCAGCAAGTCTCTGATGCTCAGCCTTGACTTGATGGCACGTGTCACACTTCTCAATAAACATGGCGATATCCGTCTTCATACCTTCCCACCAGAGATTTCTCTTTAAGTCCCGATACATCTTTGTGCTTCCAAGATGAACTGAGTAAGGAGCCGTATGAGATTCTGCCAAGATTCGCTCCTTAAATTCTAAATCTCTGGGAATCACTCTTCGATCCCGAAACCGAAGAATACCATCTTTATCCAAACTATAGTGCACGGGTCCTCTAGACTTGCTGACTCTCTTTCTGATATTTAACAACTTTGGATCCCTTCTCTGGAAAGTCTTCAATTCTTCAAAATCAGCGACTCGAACATCCAAAACTGAAGATAACAATTCTTCCTACTGCGAACTCTTAATAAGAAGTCTCCTCATCCCATAAAGGAGAGAGTCCAATCCTGACGACTCTGCCTCATTCATCAACTGAGACTTCCTACTCAAAGCATCAGCAACTAGATTCACCTTCCTTGGATGATACTTGATCTCACATTGATAGTTGCTAATCAGCTCCAACCATCGCCTCTGTCTCATATCGAGATTCTTCTGAGAAAACAGGTGCTTCAAGCTCTTGTGGTTGGTGTAGACTTCGCAGACTTCTCCATACAAATAGTGAAGCCAGATCTTAAGAGCAAACACCACAGCTGTCAATTCCAAATCATGAGTGGGATAATTTTTCTCATGAATTTTCAACTGACGAGATGCATAAGCAACAACTCGTCCCTCCTACATAAGAACACATCCTAATCCAAACTTGGATGCATCACTAAATATCACAAACGGCTTGTGTGGCTCCGGAAGTGCCAAAACAGGAGCTGTTGTCAGTCTCTTCTTCAATTCTTGGAAACTCCTCTCGCATCGATCTGACCAAACAAATTCAGTATTCTTTCTAGTCAAAGCGGTGAGAGGTCCGGATAATCGAGAAAATCCTTCAACAAATCTCCGATAATACCCGGCAAGTCCCAAGAAACTTCGAATCTCACACACCGTTGAAGGACATGGCCATGACAAAACAGCTTCTACCTTACTAGGATCTACATCCACTCCATCTCGAGAAATCACATGTCCAAGAAATTTGACTTCTTCTAGCCAAAATTCACATTTACTATGCTTAGCATACAATTGATGTTCTCTTGATTTCCCAAGCACCAGACGAAGATGATAAGCATGCTCTTCCAAGTCTCGAGAATAAATCATAATATCATCAATAAATACCACCACAAAAGAATCCAGATAAGGTCGAAATACTCGGTTCATTAAATCCATAAAAGCTGCAGAAGCATTAGTCAATCCAAAAGGCATCACCTTGAACTCATAATGCCCATACCGCGACCTAAAAGCAGTCTTGCAAATATCTTTATCCCTTATCCTCAACTGGTAGTATCCCGATCTCAAGTTAATCTTGGAGAAAATAGCTGCTCCTTGAAGCTGATCAAATAAATCACCTATACGGGAAAGCGGATACTTATTCTTGATGGTCACTTTATTAAGTTTCCGATAGTCGATACACATTCTGAGAGTACCATCTTTCTTCTTGACAAACAACACAGGGGCTCCCCATGGCGAAGTACTAGGCTGAATAAAACCCTTATCAACCAATTCTTGCAACTGAATTTTCGACTCTTTCAACTCAGCCGGTGCCATACGATAAGGAGCCTTGTGCACAGGAGTGGCTCCAGGTTCTAAATCAATAGCAAACTCCAACTCACAAACTGGAGGCAACCCTGGCAAATCATCTACAAACACATCTGGAAATTCTTCTACAACCGAAATATCCACTAGAGACTTCTTCTCGGATGGCGTCGACACCACTTGAACCAAATATGCATGAGCTCCACAAGCTATATCTCTCTTCGCTTGCACTGCAGATATAACTGTTGGTTTCGCTTTCAACTTACTTCCCACATATTCCAAATAATCTCCTTTCGAAAGCTGGAAACCAATGACCCGACTTCTACAATTAATACACGCCGAATACCGGTACAACCAGTCCATCCCAAGAATAATATTGAACCCGAGTAACATGAATACAATTAGATCCGCCTCAAGTGTCCTTCCACCGAAATCCAAAGGACACCCCATTGCGAATTTAGAACACCACACCATCTCACATACAAGACTTGTTGAGCTTCAGTACAACCACAAACTTCAAACGTCCTTTCCAAGTCCTCTGTCCACCTTCTAGCCCGCAGTGGCTCCTCTTCACCAGTAAAAGCAGGTGTCCTATGCACTAGAAAGCGCTTATAAGTGCACCCAACTTGAACCGCTCTATTCAAATCCCCTTGTGGCGGCTAGAAATTGTGCTGGAGGAACTCCGTCATTCTGTTCAATGCCCTGGCTATGGCATAATTTCCGTCAGCATGAGGCAACTCATCCTCGGGCACATTAGTCGGGCTTCTTGGTCTAACCATTTTCCTGCCAAAGCATAACCTTCAACCCCACTTAAGTCTCTGGACAAAATTCAAATAAGAGCAAAAGCAACACCCCAATTAAAATGAAATAATACAACATAAAATAAAATAAAATAAAACCAATAAACTATAACATATAATAAATTAAAACCATTAAAAATAACACACTTCAAATCAAATAATTTCAAATCACAACTTTAAAAATTTATGGTACTGAACCTACGGGACATGTGATTTTATCCAAAGTCGAACCGCTCTGATACCACCTGTGACGCCCCAACTTCCATGTACAAAAGGCCTTAGGAATCATGATGTCAGGATGATGACAGCACGGTCACGCATCCCAACGACAAGTGCCAAATGTGTGCAACAAATAAACAGTGCACAATAAAATACGCAGCGGAAATAAATAAGTCAACTAGTACCAGAATTTTAGTTAAATACAAATATCCAAATACGAGCATTTAAAACAAAACCAATGTCCCAAAATAATACAAAACCCGAAAATAAACATAAACCCGAGTGATCCCAGATCACTCCTCCGGCAGAGCCATATCCTCAGGCTCGCCATCTGCATCATCATCAACAAAATCTGCAGTACCATTAAATGGTACCACAGGTAAGTTATAAACCAACCAATCCTGAGATAAAAACACATTAATGCTACCAACATGTATGCATATGATGCAATATGCATGAAATCCAAAAATATCATTTTCTCCGAAAATATATATTTTTCCAACACACACCAAATCCCATTTTGGCCCAAAAACATTTCCAATAATCATTTCCACCATTTTCCCAAAAAATAGCCCAAAACAAACATCCATCATTTTTCCAAAAAATGACTCACACCAAATCCATATCCAACACATGCTATTTTCCCATAAAACAGCCATTTTCCATTTATCCATTAATCCATATGCACTATGGTCTCCCCTAGGGACCATCCGCACACGTCCTAGTTGCATAACGAGCGATGCCCAATTCCGCACCCAGTGCGTTCGTGGCCAGGTCATCCTCTAGCCCCCGCCAGCAGAAGGGCCACGGAGTCGGCACGTAACTCATCCAATCCCGTTGTCGCCCGGCGACAACCCAGGGGACGTCACTCAGTATATTCCGCTCCCGAGTGACCAGAGGAGCTCCACCGAGATAATGCCCCATCTCGGCTTGGGGTCGTGATACACACGCGCCCAAAAATCCATTCCACATGAAAACTCAGTTTTCAATTTACAAACATGAACATGCGTGCATATGCAATATACCAAACCGACAACAACAATATCTAACAACCAACCAAATCACAATATAATTAACCACATAAATACTCCGTCCTGAAATCCATCCACCCCCAAATTCGCCTTGGACTCAGTCCGGAACAACCAACCAGAACACAGTAAAATCAGTTAGTGCAAAAATATATTTAAATCTCAAAGTTTGTTTGGAGAAATACTTACAGCACTATAATATATTTTTCGGAGGATCACAGAAGCACTAGAAGCCACAAAACAACCGAACAGTGTAAAAATACACTGACCGTGGGTCACAAAAAACCCACTTTTGAAGGAGGTCAAACCAAGACTTGAAATTAATAGGGTAGGGCCTAGGGAGGTCGGTGAAGCTAATGGTAGCGACGGTTGGCCATGGGTAGCGGCCGAAACGGTGGTGGAAGGCTAGAAATGCCGAAACTAAGTTGAGCTCGTGGAGGTGGCTCCCGCGACGTATCGGGGCTGAAATTAGGTGGGTTAGGATAGCAAGAGGCCGGTGAAGAAGTGGTGAAAATATGGCGGCCAATGGTGGCCGGACGGCGGCGGAATGGGAGGAGGAAGGCCGCAGCTTCGCACGGCTCGTGGAGGCTAACGCCGGCGAGGGGTGGTCTGAGATTTGAGGGGAATGGTCGCCAACAGCTAGGGAGTCGATTTGGCCTGGCGGTGACAACCACGTCGGCCGTTGGCGGTGGCTAAGTCGAAGTGGCAAGTTCGCACGGGGAGAAAGAAGGAAACGGGAGAGAGAGAGAGGCTACATGGGAAATAGCTGAAGGAAAAAGAAGAGAAGAAAGAAAAGAAGAAAAAGAAAATGGAGGGAAAAGAAATGAGGTCCAACCCTCACATCTTGGGTCACAAAAGTGATCCAACGAAAAAGATTTTAAAACTACTAGTTAAATAAAATAATCCAAACGCAATGAAATGCTTAATTAAAACAATACTAATTTTAAAACCCAAAAACAAACCAATTTAAATTAAAGATCACTTTAAATGCAAAACAGTAAATAATATTAAGAAAACACATAAAAATTAATTTTCACAACTTAAAATATTATAAAATAATATTTCAAAACTCCCTTAATAATAAAACAAGAGAACCAACTTTTAAATAAATTAAATTAATCCCTCAATAAAAATACACTAAAATACGGGATATTACAAAATGGATGCTTGTGTTTACTTTTTATCCATTCATAGTAGGATAACTATTCCGATACCGAATCTTCGTCTGTGGACAAATCCTCCTCATCAGAATATTCTGCATCGCCATAACCATCTTCTGAACCTAAAGTAACCACAATATCGTTTATGAAATCTGTGGTATTCTCGCCGGCACACCCCCTATGCACACCTTCTGGTGCATCAATCCTGATAGGTTCTATATCAGTCCTACTTAGTGGAGTTGTGACTGGATCATCATCATAATGCAATTGAGAATACTCATATGATGGACCATCTTCTTGATAGGCATCATCATCACTTGATTCTCCCTCAATGTCATCTAATGCCCTCGGCCTTGGTGGGATGCCTTACACAGTCCTATTGGTGAACTTTTGAACAACATACCAATTACCTTTCAACCGTAAATCTTTTACGTAAAAACATTGGGAAGCTTGGCATGCCAACACAAATGGCTCATCTTTATACCAAGTCCTTGCCATATTGACACTAGTCATATGGACATCCACTCGAACTCCTTGTCTTTGATCACCGACGTCAAACCAAGCACAACTGAACAAGTAGACGCAACGCCCTCCCATATAGCGTAACTCAAGGATTTCATTCAAAACACCATAGAAGTCTAGATTATCAGTCAAATTTTCACTTGTTACAACTACACCTGAATTTTGTGTTCGTCGAGATGGTTCACGCTGAGTCGTATGGAACCTTTTCCCATTTATAATGCAAGCAGAATATGCTCCAACCCAAAGGTCAGGACCGCAGGCTAATGCATATAAATCTGCGGACACATCAAGTGGGTTGATTGTACGCTGGTCTTGAACCTGCGTAAGAATGTGGTTATCGCCTCAGGGTGTTAGGGATTCACCATTAGTAGGGGAAACTTTCTAAGTAGACTGCGAGTATGCACTTACACGTTTCTAACTCATTTTTGTGCGTGCGCTCAAATGAACTTGGTGTATGCAACTTACACTTCTCGTAGTGCTCGCTGCAAACAAAACACAAAATCCGAAGTCGTGTATGTAAAAAATGACAAGAACATAACATAATGGTCGGGACAGCCCGATTGGAAAACATAACAATTGAATAGGATTGACATATCGGGAATGCATACTCTATGCAGGGTCCAATTTCTGCGCAGTTGTTATACCCAAAGGTCGGACATGTTGATTGAAAATTGAGAATCCATCTATGGTGTCCTCTTCTCCACCATCAATGTTGCGATCTACTCGAGAGAACTTCGTCTCACAATCTTGGAGGTACATTGAGCAAAACGTCAAGCATTCGATGTGAATATATGCCTCTGCTATTGAACCTTTGGGTCAAGCTTTATTCTTAACATACCTCTTGAATTTGCCGAGATATCTCTCAGATGGGTACATCCATCTATATTGTACTGGACCCCCAAGTATCGCCTCATGGGGTAAATGAACAGCCAGGTACACCATGACATCGAAAAATGATGGAGGAAAAATCATCTCCAACTTACATAGAATGATGATGATATCACTTTGAAGCTGGGATAGGCAATCTATATCAAGTGTTCGTGCACACAGCTCTTTGAAAAAACTGCAAAGTTCTGTCAAAGCTAAGGCAATGTCACTTCGTAAAAACCCCCAAACTACGATAGGAAGTAGTCGTTGCAGGAAAACATGACAATCATGACTTTTTAACCCTGATATTTTGCAATCACGTACGGAAACATAGCGGGCGATATTGGAAGCAAACCCATCAGGGAACTTCACCGCGGCCAGCCATTCACAAAATTTGTTTCGTTCTTCTCCGTGTAATGTGTACATTGCAGGTGGCATCATAAACCGTTCACCTTCACACCTCAAATGTAATTCCTTCTTAATACCCAAACTCTCTAGGTCATGCCGTGCATTGATGTTATCTTTGGTTTTGCCAGGAATGTTCATTAAAGTACCCAAGATGTTATCGAAAATGTTCTTCTCAATATGCATAACATTCAGATTATGCCTAATCAAAAGGGTTGGCCAATAAGGTAACTTGAAGAATATGCTACTCTTCGTCCAGTTCAACTCTTCTGCAGTGCACTTTCTCTTCCTCTGGGATTTACCAAATTGCACATCCCCAAGCCTCTGTAGTTGACTTGCAATATCTGATCCAGATAACACCCTTGGTGGAATGCGGTGATCAGCTTTACCATTGAACAACCCTTTTCTCGTTCGCCAAATGTGGTCTGGCGGTAACCATCGATGGTGTCCCATATAACACTGTTTCCTGCCAAACTTTAACCAGTTTGACTCTATACCGGCATTACAAGATAGACATGCCAATTTTTCCTTAGTTGACCAGCCAGAGAGATTACCGTAGGCAGGAAAGTCATTGATTGTCCAGAGCAAGGCAGCATGCAACCTGAATGTTTCCTTTGTGAAGGCATCATATGTAGGCACCACATGTTCCCAAAGATACAGCAATTCGTCAATCAACGGCTGCAAGTAAATATCAATGTCATTCCCCGATGATTTAGGACTAGGAATAATTAAGGTTGTCATAAAGAATTGGTCCTTCATGCATAACCATGGAGGCAAGTTATACAGCACGAGAATCACTGGCCAAATGCTATAAGGTTTTGCCAAATTGTTGAAGGGATTGAAACCATCACTTGCCAGACCAAGCCTAACATTGCGAGCGTCACTAGCAAACCAACTATGGTGTTGATCAAATGTCTTCCAAGACTCAGAGTCTGCAGGATGCCTCATAATGCCATCAGTTATGGATCGCTGGTCTTTATGCCATCGCATATCAGTGGATATCTTCGCAAACATATATAACCATTGAAGTCTTGGCACCAACGGGAAATGACGCAACACCTTTTGAGGTATAACTCTTCTTCCATTTGTATTTGACATCCACCCCGAAGCGTTACAAACAGAGCAGTTATTCTTGTCAGCATTTTCTTTCTAGAATAATACACAGTTGTCTGGGCATGCATGAATTTTGTAGTACTTGAACCCCAACCCTCGCTCCAATGACCGTGCCTCTTAATATGACGGTGGCAAAGCCACATCAGGAAAGGCAGCCCGCAACAAGTTAAGCAACATATCAAATGACTTAATTGACCAACCACCAAGGGATTTAATGTGCAGTAGCTTGACAACGAATGGGAGTTTGCTAAATTTTGTACACCCAGTAAAAAGAGGACATCGAGCATCCTCTAGTAGCTGTTCAAAAGAAGGTAGACATGAAGTTTCAGGTACAGAGGGGGGTGAAGGCATCGGAATAGTGTCATCCTGGCTATGTTGAGGGACATTATGGAATGTCCCTGCCCATATGTCATCTAACATATGGTCCATGTCATCGATGTATTCGTCTTCATCACTGACGTCGAGATCAGAATCGACCTGATTTACTGGGCGAGTTTCCTCCTCCCCATGAAATATCCATTGGGTGTAAGTAGGATTGAAGCCTTTTATGAACAGGTGAGACTCCACCTCTCTGAAAGCAGGAATAGATTATTACAGCATAACCGACAAGGACACCGGATTCGATCTCTTCCTATAGCATGGCTTCGTGCTAGTGTGAGGAATTGGTTAACACCTTCACCATATGCAGGTTCTTGAAGCCTATTAGGCAAGTTCATCCAACTTTTGTACATCTAAAAAGGGTTATACAGCATAATTAGTAAATCGAATAATTTGTACATCAATTAGAGAGGGCACTTAGCAAAGTTGAGAACGTAGGCCATGCAATAGACTAAACATAATGATCGAAGTTAGTTGCAGGAGGATGTATAATTAGTGAATGGAAACCATTGGGGCACCAGTGTTGGTATGTTGTTGTTGTCTGTGGACAATCCACAAAAATGTCTATGAAGACTGTGGTTCAAACAAGGCACAGAAGCAATCTCATTTTAATACTGTGATCAGCACACACATTGTTGAATATAAGATTGACGTTAAGTACCCTTAACTAGCGCATAGTAAATTGATGCAGTAAGATACTTATCAAGGAGACAAAAATTGAATAAATTACAGTTTATACGTTGTAGTTGAACTGAAATTTTATACAAAAGATTGGAGTGTGCAAGATCATATCTTGAATAAGAGCATAACGTCACCTACAGTTGAAAGTGATAGTATGCAAAACCCCTTAAACTTTATCTAAGGGGGAAGGCACTTCCAGTAACAAGGTTAGACTGATTATGCCAAATACATAGAATAATTTGGTAGAAAGAACAAAATATTAGTCCATACATATAAAAGAATGACAATGCAATTGCAAGAATAAAGGATGTCTATGGGGTTCCTCCTATCGTACCTAGATTGAAAATTTTTACACTAGATTAAGGGGGGTAAAGATTTTCCCACTGCTTTTGTTAACTTTTTACTTATAAAAGTTAAAAAGATTTTCCCACTGCTGTCGCAACTGCAGTGAGTGGATGTGTGTTTCTTTATCTAGCATTCGTACCTAGAGTTTTTACCAAAGCAAACCCAAAAGACATAAAGTACATATAACGTTGTGGTTGATAGTAGCTAGTCCACGGGTACATAGACTCCTCAGGTTCACAGGCCTAGATAACCTACAATTTGGGTTCACACATGATGGACTACGATCAATTCATAAGCCGAATGAAGGGTAATCTAAGTGATTATACAACTCAACGTCCAATGTGTGTGGACTATATTGTACCAATGCTGAGCTACGTCGATTTATAATATTGTACTGCCCTGAAAAGCTGCAGTGGGAATTTATTGGTGATATAATCATCTAAAGAACACATTAACCTTGGATGCGAAAGGGCTTTTGTTCCCAAGACAATGTATCCGTGCTTGTAACAAATCAGCGATCTTAACAAAGGGATTGATTATGTTGACGTTTTTATCACTTAACATATTTCACAAGTATGGCCATTTAGAACTTTATTTGTCTGATTAAAAGACTAGCACCCATGATATGGAGTTTTCCTCGTTCGATCAATAACAAAAAACTTTCATCTCAAACAACTTAAAATCTGGCAATGCGAAGTTGATGCCACTATGAAAGAAAACATAACTTTGTGGAAATATATCACATTTGCGTGAGTGTAATTACATCACAAGAATTTAGCTACAAAGGGATCTCTAATGACGTTATGGTTTGATGATTAACTCCATGCAAGAAAATTCTTGCATGCATGGTGAGTATCGGCAAAATACAAGACATCAATAATCAATGATGAATTTCTAGGAAAAAGATACCTGAAATGCAGCATCAAATTAACTGACACCAAGTCGGCTTTCTACTCCTCCCACAAATGTCACATTTGGCTAATGGTGGGTTCTTCCTCCAACTCAGGATTGTCAAGCAGCTTTGAAGGATAGCTGTGCCGAATAGAGTGTAATTAAGATAACAGCCGCAATTGCATATTAATAACTATAGAAACCCATCCAATTTTTTACAAATTGAAGACAATGGAACTGGAAGGAGGGAGATAGGGGTACAAGGGATTTTCTTATGCCGCCCATCGATGTTCGTGTCTCCGCACTACTATTGTATAGAGACATCGAATCTGATGCAAAAAAGATCTTATTGCACACTGGAATTTTTTTGTGCAACAAATATAGAAACACTGGAAAAAGGTCTCTTTCGTATAAGTGATTTTAACTTCTAATTTCATAACCAAGAAATTTGTGGCGGATATTGTAAGAGAACTACCAAGCTTTACACCAGAAAATTACAAACTTTTAGACCTTAGATGTGACCAGAGGGTGGAGGTGGGGATATCGTAGAGTGATGCATTATGCATAGACACTATCATAGTAGGCATGCAGAAGATAGTGAAGTTTAAACTATTGCCGGACGAGCTATTCCTAAGAAAGATAATAGTTCTCAGGCAGGCAATCAATTAATCCATCACAATATGTATGCATAGCATTATCATACTAGACAAAAGAAGGTGAAATTTAATTAAATTTTCATCCAATAAGCAAAACATTATCTTAGGAGAAGATAGAGTGGAGTGGGTCATACTTCGAAGGATTTTACTATTGGATAAGGTGGAGAGATGCGACATGGTAAGTAGGATCTTTCCTAAGCCACTCATGTATTAAAACTGGAAAAAGCGTGTTTAAGGGATGCGAGCCTATTTAAAGAGCTTTGCAATAGAGTTTATATAAAGTTCTCAATGAGGTTGGTTGTAAGAGATACCGGAAAGGCGTTTTAGTGTTACTTTTTTTTCAAATAACCATCTTATGCAAAGCTCATTTCTCCATAAATGTCTAAAAGGGATCACAATACAAGCATAGGCTGTATAAAATAAAAACTTTTATTAATCCAAACACATCAACAATTTATCAATGCGTAATCATATTAAAAATATGAGCTATTTAAGTAATTATGCAAAAGTACTGGTGTAAAATGCAGAGTAGTATGTAGGATCTTCATCATTTATATATGCCAGTTAATTTCTATCAAACCAAAATAACAAAGTAGCCAAACCAATCAACTGGAGAGTAGCTAGGGATGAGCTACTCTCAAGTTGATGACATGAGATTATGACATGAGTAGTACTATTGCTTTGATGAAACACTTTTACGTACGGTTTTCCTGATCTATTTGTACGTAGATCAGCGAAATAATTCCATTATTATGTAATATTCCATGGTTTTATTGATATTATATGATCTGCATGCATATATGGCATCCAACTAGCACGTAGAAAACAATTAATAGTACTGTATCTTTAGTGGTTAGGGGGGGGGGGGGGGGGAACTAATGTCACAATACCCCCAAGGAGATAAACATCATGTGTCTGATCTCTCCAGGAGTGCTGGCCGGCAAGGGTAATTTATCCAGATCATCATCCTCCAAATATAGCTGGCCCTTAGTTTTAGGTTTAGGATTACAATTTCCCTAAAATGCACTCTCGCTAATTAGTTATTTCGAGCTGTCCTAATGTTTTCTTTGATTCAATTTGGTTGTGAGAGAATTACCGTACTTAAAAGCAAATATAAGTCCCAGGTCATGTAATTAAAAGTGCAAATTAATTGATTGGATCATGGAAATCATGAACATAATTTTCAAAATAAATCCCATGCATGCATCTAGATCTTTTCTCATGATGCAAGGTAGATTTAATCATTAGATGCATGCATGATAGGATACTGGGGAGTGATCACTGGGGAGTGAATTTGTGATCACTCCCCAGTGTGTCATGTAAATGATAAATTTCTTTCCAGAAAAATAAATGTTTAAGTAAAATCATAATTTCCACACCAGATGAAGATAATATTTCCCGATCCCAATTGAATTGAAGAAAATATGCCAATCATGAGAAAAATGCAAGAGGATTTTGTGACATTGAAACTGAAGTACTCCTCGTAGTACCCCACAAGAGACATATATTTTCTAATTGTCTGGACATCTCTGCTATTGCATATATAAAGCAATTGATGCTGAATTAAAAACTCTTAATTTGAAGGAAAATGGACAAAAAAATTTGTTAGTTAAATTAATCAAAATGGGTTGAAAACTTGTATAATTGATGCCATATATTTATCGTTTTATTTCTGTGGAACTTTCATTATATCTAGGACTGACATGCATAAGCTAGCGACACGACCCTATATATATATAAACTCTGAACTTAGGCATTAATATGCTTGGCATGCAACTTCCTGCCAATTTAAAGGTCCATTTGCAGATATTGAATGCCTTTGCAGACCAAATTAATATACAGATTAATGGCCTGTTATTTGTCAAAAATAGAAAGAAAAGAAAAGCTTATTGAGAGGTTAATGATGGTTTGTGAGGGTCCATTATGCAACCCTGTGTAGAGCCAGACAAGCCTACTGTCCCAACCTAGCAGCTCAGTTTCGGTTGGAAAACTGAGTCCTTGGGTTAAAGTAAAACTTATTATTAAGCAAATTAATCTTTTAATTAAAAATATCATGATAATTAGGAGGATGAATATCCATACAATTGCTTTTAGAAACCAGACATGACACTAGTACTACCACAGGTAGGACCAAGATTCGGACTCATCTTACAAAGCTGTCCACCTACTCATGTCCTCATAATATTCTAGAATCTTTTTTTTTTTTTTTGTTCCAAAATATGTGGAAGTTCCAACTATTCACCAATGAACGGATTTCATGCAATGCCATCAAATTGTAAGTTGAGCCGTCATGTGTATTCTGTTGAGGCAATATGCCTGTAAATACTGTTATACTGTGCATGAGAAATGAATTAGAAACAGAGCCTAATATTAATTCATATTTTCCTTTGTGTTTTCTCCCAAACACTTAGTGTTCTTCTACGCTTATTCCTAATTAAGAAACGATGTTTTTAAAAGTACGAGTTGATCTGCTGCGGACGCCCCGCCGGGGAGGGGGGGCAAGGAACTACAGCAACCCAATGATAGAATCCAAAAACCCATCCCTTCCGCAATTACAATACAAAAATTTCACAATAGGTCTCTATCCGTGTATGCTAAGTGAGTATGGACACCATGCAGGGTAAAATTGGATGCATCAAGAGTATCGTAAATAGGGTCTAAAAGAACTCAAAATTTGAAAGTGTCCATCAAAATACCTTAATCATTCATCTTCAGTTCATATTCATCACTGTTGCTCCTCCTAGAAATCGAGCTCTGCTTTCCATCGTCAATGGTGGGATCCTATCTCCAACTCTACTGCTGCAATATTTGAAGGAATGTAGTGCCGATAAGATTTTAAACTCGAGAAGAACAAGAAATTCGAGAAAATACTCCATAAACCCTAGGAATGACATTACAGATCGAAGACAATGAAAAAGGAGATAGGGCTCGAGATTTTCTTTTGCCTACCGTACCTTCAGATTCGGGGAACAACCACAGAATCTGTGAATTGCTAGAAGGCGTCTTCGATTTGGGAAGGGAAAATCGAAAGGGGAATGACAGGGGGAAGTCGATGATGGTGGTTGGTAACAGAAGAATGAGACCTAGACACGGGGAAAAAAATAAATTGCCTTAAGGTTTGTAGCGGCGTTTTATAAAACATCGCCGTAATTAATCATCTTTACCGAAGGAAATAGCCGATGCGATTTGGAAAAATTACTTGTGACAACAAAGTCGCTGCAATAAAGCCAAATCTTGACGGGAAAAGAAAAGTTATTGTATACCCACGCTTTAGGAGTTACTTGGCGCTATTTTTGGCCGACGAAATTTGTAAACGACGCAACATGTGACTATTTTCGTCGATTTCTGTTGCCACACATAAAAAATCGCTGAGAAATGCCTACTCTGTTGTAGTGGCGTTGGTCTTGAAGGGTGGGGGTATGTTATGGTCCCACATTAGTTAGGAGTTAAATGGTATGTGTGCATATAAGCTTGAAGGCACCTCCACCTAGCAAGCCGATTTTCTAGGATGTGAATCCGTGGACCATATATGGACACTTAACAGAAAGCTCTGGAATTTGAAATGCCCCTTTCCATCACAAATTTTGAGAGTCATTTTTTGAGCATTAGCATTGCATTATGCAAATGCAAAATTTGCATAATATAACATCATTTTGTATTTGGCTATTCCACTCAAAACTTATTCATACGTTAGATTATCTATCTATTAGTCAAAATAATAGTAAAATATTATAAATTTGATAACTTTTTTTTTTCAATTAATTTTTTTCTAAATTTAGAGCTATATGAAAATACATTAATACAAGTGCAAAGCAAGATTTCTGAAGTGCAGCAAAGACATTCTAAATATTTAATACAATACATGAATTAAAACAACACATTTATCTATTACATTTTTACCTAAAAAAAAACATCAAGTAATTTTCTTTTTGTTTCCACCTCAAATCCCAGCCCTGGGAGCACTAGAACAAAGCACAAATCCCCCCCCCCTCCTCACAAAAAAAACCTCTTAAATCTAAAAGATTGAACCCAGCAATAATAGGCGAAAAAAAAAACTTTGAAACAAAATAAATAGTGTAGAAGAAAAGCAAAGGAAATAGCAAGTACCTAAAAATATTTTTTAGTCAATTTGGTCTTACAATGACCATCAAATATAACCACCAATCACAAATTAATGTAGCTAAAGTCATATCCTTATGAAGTTGCATAATTCAATGTAAATTATTTTTGAAGTCTATTAGCCAAACTCCTAATTGAATTTGTATTCGTAAAATTCAATGAGTATGCGGTAAAACTGCATCGATAAAGTCACGGACATTTTGCTTGTATACTAGTTGAGCCTCGCACTTTTCCACCTTCATGAATGGATTGCCAATCGTAATTGAAACCTTAATGTAACTCCATGAATCCACCGCATTTGACATTTTCTGAAACCATATGCGTGGTACATATATCAAAAATCCTGTTGGTGTATCAATAGTACTAGAGAATTTAGGGAGTGTACCGAACTGTAGGAGGGCTTTGATAGGACCTTCATCAGTAACAAAATGAAACACAAGCTCCTCACAATCTAACCTCGTAAAACGTGTTGACTCCCAACTTTCAAGTTCATTGATTTCATAGAAAAAATAAAGAGCATATCCTGACCACTTTCTACTATCATCCAAATCCAGATGCAACCAGATTGTAATCGAGGAACCCATACTTTGATTTTGGAACCACATTGGAATTCCTACTCCTCTGGCCACAACATCAATGTGTGCTTGTGAAAAATAAATTAAATTAAGAAAAAGAGGAAACAGAAAACTAACTTTTTATGGTTCAACTAATATTTTGTCACTTTAAACCATTCAATATCCATGATTTCAGTCCAAATTACTATTCTAAAATTGCAACTTTTATTACTCATTTGAGTGGCTTTCGTTAGTACTTAATCTTGTTGGCACTGTCCATTCTATGAACTTGAGATGATATTATAAGTGTCCTTAATATCACCAAGTATGGTAAAAAAAGCACTATAATTTGATCATACATTTAACATTTAAAAGCCTCTATATGATATTTGACAAAGGATTGAAGCAATTTGAAATAAAGTTAAAAATTTGATGGTGCAAGAGAGAAGAAACTAATTACATACCTTTCTGGTTCACTCTTTCAATGGGTCACGTTGTCCATCTTTCAATCAACATGGCTTACAGGTACTATTTAAAGTAGCTAATCCAGTTTCATCTGATACCCATGTATGAATTTTATTACAACATGTTTCCAATGAGATACAATCTTGAGCATCAACGTATACTATACTTGACCCAAGTTCTGGCAATGATCGAAGCTAGCTACAGCATCTCAAGAAAATGATAATAAGCTTCGAAAGTTGAGAGATGCTTTCAGGCAAGAGGGTGAAATCGTTTCTACTTAGATCTAGAGCTAGCAGTGATGATAATTCACTTAGGTCACTGGGAATTGCTCCATCTTTTAAATGGCAATTACTAAAATCTAATTTCTTCAAGCTGCATAGATCAATACTTGACGACAAAGTAGGCAATACCAAACCACTGTCGGGCTTCCCCCAAAACCAAGTTACTAATCGTTTGAGAAACGACTTAGGTGGCAAACCTAAACATCCTTGGAAGGACAACATTTTAAGATTTTGTAGACGTGTAATGGAGGATGGAAATTGCCTTATAGCGGTTTCACTTATATCGAGCTCCTCTAGATGCTCCAAATTCCCTAGTCCCTCGGGCATTTCCTCAAGTTGTGAACAACCAGAGAGGGCGAGAGTTTTAAGAGATGTCAAACCACAAATAGCACTCGGAAGACTCAAGAGGCTTTTGCAGACTCTCAAACTCAAATAATTAGGGCCAGTTAAATGCCCAATTGATGATGGAAGTTCTACTAATGCAATCCCATCCAAATCAAGTTTCCTCAAACGATTCATATTTCCCACCATTTTTGGAAACTCCCTGAGTCTCATACAGCTAGAAAGAACCAAAATTTCTATGGAATCCCAGCTAATGTTACAGGGAAGGCTCGTAAGAGATGTGCAACCTTTCAAATTCAGAAAAATAACCCATTTTAGAGCTCCAACCGATGAGTGGAGATTATGCAATTTTGTACAGCCTTGAAGAATCAGCCTCTTAAGATTTGGGGCATTAGTGATGTCCGAGGTCTCCACCAAGTACTGAGAGTCACTAAGGTCAACATGCTCTAGCTTGTATAAACTCTGGGATATAACAATAAATATGGGAATTAACTTTGATGCATACATTAATTTATTAGTTTTTTAGAATTCAGAAAAGAACACTTTTATTCAAGCAAACATCTTACCTTAGTTCCCTACCACAGTTGCTGAATTTGGCTGTAACACATAGTGAGTTCAACAAGTTTATCAGGCGGGAAACTCATTGGGAAAGATTTTAAAGGATATCCATGCCACTCCAAAACCCGCAACTATGTAGAAAGATAACTAAGGCCTTGAGAAAGGTGCATGTTACCTATGATCTTGAGCAATCGTAAGTTCTTCATCTCTGAGAAGACGCTAGAATTCAAGTGTAGTTCTTCTTGTGGAGGAGAGTTTAGGACTATGCCTTCAATCCTGTTTGTTCCCTAGTGACCAACGAGAACAAATTAGTGCAGTGCATGATATAATCGAGTACACTGAAAATTTTAATTGCTTTAACATATGCAATTCAATGAGCACGCTTATTCTAAGATCCACTTACACTATTGTTCTTCAGTACACAAATGATATCATTAGTAATCCACAACCTGGTATGCCTGCTAGGATCTCCCTAAGATTGGCGATGAACAATTTCATGACCCATTCTTGGAGTAGATCATGCATCCACAGTCTTCTTCCCGATATTGTTATGAGAGACTTGCTGATAAGAATCTCTATACCACTGCTTGGGTGATAATCACAACTTTCTAGTATGCTCTTGACACTGTCGACATACTTCTCCCCTTTGAAGCAACATGCAATATCTAGAAAAATGTTTTTCTCGTTTTCCTGAAGTCCATCGAGACTTATTTTAAGTGTATCCACGATTTCTTTCTTGGGGTTTTGTCTTAGACTTCTCAAAGCACCTTCCCAAAAGTCTACATTATTCCGACATGATAAAAAACAACCCAAAGCTTCAAGAGCTAAAGAAAGGCAATTAGCATAATGTATAATCTGTTTGGAAAGCTTCACAAAACCTTGTAGAGGGAGGTCATTCTCGAATGCTTTCCAACTAAAGAGTTGGAGAGCTTCATCATCATCCAATTCTTTAGCCCTGTATATTTCATCTTCAGCCAATCCACGTTTTATCAACACATCCTTATCTCTTGTTGTTATAATGATTATACTCCCTCCACCAAACCAATCCCGCCGGTTTGCCAATGCCTCTAATTGTTGGGTTTGATCCACATCATCAAGAACTACTAAAACCTTTTTATGACAAAGTCCTTGGAATATCGCATTACTTCCTCTTTCAATGTCCCTTATGACAATATTGCTCGTCATCAGGATATCGAAAAGAAGTTGTGTTTGCAAAGGAACTAGACCGCCTCTTGCACTTTCTTCCCTAATATTGGCAATAAAACTACTGGATTCAAATTGACTGGAAATTCTATCAAAAAGGGCACGTGCAAGAGTTGTCTTGCCAATACCACCCATCCCCAATATCCCTACGAAGTGAACATCATCCGGCTGAATATTTGAATAGGAATTCATTGTTTCCTCTACACGAGAGCCTATTCCAACAAGCTTCTTGGAAACAACTGAGACTATGGAATTTAATTTACCATCATGTATCTTTCCGACAATCTCTTGAATAACTGTTGACTCATCCCTGCAAATTAAGAAGATTGAAAAAATAATTTTCATTGACATATATCAAGTTAGGTCAATGTAAACCAAAGTAGCGAGCTGTGTTGTAAAGCTTTTAACTCCCCGGACTTTCTGCTCTCTTTTCTTTCCAAAATTCTACAGCAACATTCCTTCTCCGAGTGCTGAGAAGAAGTTAACTCATCTACATCACCAACACTAGAATTTCTGCAAAATTTTATAGCAATAATTCTTTCTCTACGTTCCCTTCCTGGTGTCACATAATAGTACCAAAAAAGGTTGACTCTCATATTTTATACAAAAACGATAACAATTAAATCCAACAAGAATATAATTAACATCAAGCTAGCCATGGCCATTATATCGCTAGCTACCAATCTGATCACTTTAATTTACAACCAAAAGGGAAAAAAATAAAGACAAGAACCTGCAGGTAATTATAAGTTAAGGTTAATATCTGTTCCCCCAGAAATTAGCATTACTCAGGCAATCTGGTAAACAATTGATCAAGAGGGGAACCCTTGGCTCTGGCTCGATCATCTTGACTGAAAACTTTCATATATATATATATGAATGAATGTCATGCACGTTGATTCATTCTTAATTGGCAAATTAAGCAATTCTATGAATATGTCATCTTCATGTACTAGTTTCCGTAGAACAGAAACAGAATTATATTCCAAAATCAGGTTTCTGAAGATGATCTAGAACGTAATTAAATTATTTACCCATCGCGTAAATCCCATCCGGTGATATGGCCCACTTTATGCAAAGCAAATCTCCATGTTTGCAAATCATCTATGACAATCCTGGGATCATTTTCATGTTTATCAAAAGCTTCTGCAAAAGTACCTTTCTGATTTCTCACGTGAGAAGGATCCACGTGATAGAAAACTGGCAAAATTATCAACCTCGTCTTTTTCATGCATTCAATGATCTTGGCCAGTTCAGTTAAGCACCACCTTGAAAAAGTGTAGTTTGGTGAGAGAACGACGACCGCATACATGGAGTTTTCAATTGTATTCAATAGTTCTTGAGATATATATTTTCCTCTCTCCAGTTCCTTGTCGTCCCTAAAGGTAGAAAGGCTTCTTTGTTTCAAAGCAGTATATAGATGGGCGGTAAAACTCTTGCGGGTGTCCTCGCCATGGAAACTGAGAAGAACATCCCATGGAGGCCAAGAAAAAGAAGAAAATGAAGGGGATATTTGAGTGGTTGGAGAGTACGCCATTAATTCGAAACTTACGGAACTTGTTTGCCATTAAGAGATGATCTTTATACTACCATGACTTGATCTTGTGCTACGTACTGTATGCACCTGGAAGATAAGGTGACTAATTTTTTTTACTTAGTAAAAAAGGTGCAATTTACACTAGAGCACGCAAATGAGTAAATTGAGAGGACATACAATAGTGAGAAGAGAAAAGCTAAACCCACCGACAAGGATGGGTCCGAATACAAATGCTTTTTTTTTTAATTCTTTTTTACTTATGAAAAAAATAATGAAAAAAAATCAAAATCAAAATAAAAAAATCAAATGATGTTGTCTGTGGGTGTAGCACGGCTCATAGCGGTTGGCTCCTATTTTGGCAAGAAAAATACTTTGCATCAGCCCTTGTTTTACATCAGCAAACCCACACCATACGTGACATGTTCCTGACCACTCCCTCCAAGTCTAAGTTATGAGAGAGAGCTGATGAGAGAAAAATTGAGGATAGAGAGAGAGACCGAGCGAGAGAGAAAGAGTTGATGAGAGAGAGACCGACCGACTGAGCAAGAGAGAGAGTTGATGAGAGAGAGAGACCGAGATGAGAGAGAGAGAGACCGAGAATGAGAGGATGAGAGAGTCGAGGAGAGAGAGAGAGCTCGGAGAGAGAGAGATCGAGAATGTGAGGATGAGAGAGAGAGAGCTGGTGAGAGAGAGATGATGTTGGAGAGAGATGATGAGAGAGAGAGGAAGAGAGAGAGCAGGTCTGGTGCAAAACGAAGAAAAAAAAAAAGAAAAAAAATAATGGTACACGTTTGGTGTGCTACGAATCAGCTGTGAACAGTGGCTAATCCGTAGCACAGCTCTTTTGGCAAACTGATGCAAGGGATCTACGCGGATGGGACAATATTTTATTTCATTTAATTATTACAATTTTTTAAATATTCACACAAAATAAAATAAACAATTCAACTTTTTCAAATCTTAAAACAAATATAATATTAAAAAAAATATATTCTAATAATATTTTATTCAAATTTTAACTTTAAACTTAACTCATCTCATATGCGAAAACAAACGAGACGCAATCTATTGCTTGATGGGATATTAATGACATATAAAAAGGATATTTGTAATTATAGAAGGTATAAGTGTCTCGTAATCTCTTTGTGAAAAGTAACTAATTACAAAACACATATAAAAATAATTAGTATTTTTTATAATAGTCTATACTTTTTTTTCAAAATTATTACATAATATTTACGCATGCATAACTGTACGTAGATTACGCATTAACATAAAAGAGAGCGGCAAAATGGTCAAAAGAAACGGCCGACTGTGCCACCTGGGAACGTAAAGTGATTAATTTCTCTTCAGGTGACTATAAATAAAGTCAAGTTCAGAATGCTTTTGGAGATAAAGTGATTAATTTATATTCACATGGAAGTTTCCTCCGGTTGGACAAGAGTCACAAGACCACGACTTGGTAAAGTACTAACAAATTCATGCGTTTTGGGAAGCTACAATAATGCCTACTTTTACAAAAAACTTAAAATTATTCCCTATTTCACTCAGCCGAATGTGGAAAGAAATTTGTCCAAAATTAATCACTTTGGCTCGAATTTTGGCATTTTGGCAAACCGATACATGGGATCTAAGCGGATGCCATGTTGGCATTTTTGGCTTCATCAAGACCCGAGACGGGAATGACCCTGTCGCCTGTGGAGAGATTTTAATCATTAACATATCACTTACACTTATTAATTAGTACGGAGTATTACATAAATTTTGAATTATTCTTTTTTTTTAAATCTCATCCTACACTTTTCTTCTACCAATTATCTAAAAAGAGAAATTTAATTTAGGACCTTAAAATCAAACAACATAGCTTGACATGTTCCAACCCATATTATTTAGACCTCAATTGGGGAATGAGATGAGATGAAAATTTTGTGAATAGTAGTGAAATGGTTTGTGAATAGTAGTAAAATAATTTGAATTAAGATATTTTATTAGATTTTGAAAAATGATAGAGAGAAACTCGAATAAAAATTTTATAAAGTTAAAATATTGTTAGAATATAATTTTTTAATATAATTCTTATTTTAGAATTTGAAAAAGCTGAATTGATTTTTATGTTTTGATTGGAAATTTGAAAAAATTGTAATGACGGGACAATGATTAGATGAAAAAGTTAAAAAAAATTAAAAAAATGTTTATATTTTAGTGTTGTTTGAAAAGGAATTAATTACCATAAATTTTGAGATGAGATATGATGATAAGATAATTTGTGTTCCCAAGTGAGACCATAGTCTATGCTATATATCCCTATAATACTCTATATAAAGTATATAGAGTACTGTGAGAATTTCCCAACAATTGCCCCCAATTAGACCCTATATGTGCAGCTAATAATTATGTGGTTGGTTTGAATTTTTTTTAATTGCAGTATTAACAAATACCATTTTGTTTGAACAAAAGTACTGAGAAATTTAAGAAAAGTCTGTATGTCTTTTCCTAGAATTAGGGGTGTAACCGGTCTGATTTTAGATAAAATTTAGGACTGGACTAGAATGTACCGGTTTTACATTTTTTAAAACCGATTACGTCTCGATTATACTCCTAAACTGGTACTTCCAGTTTTATCGGTTTTCTGGTTTATGTTTAAAGCATATGATCAATTACATTTTCATCTTTAAGATTAAACTTTTATTTTATAAATTATAATATGAAATTATTTCATATATGATATATAATTATATATTATATATAAAACTTATATATATAATATTTTGTGTAATATATAAAATTAATTTTTATATATATATTTTTCAACTGGTCCGGTCCGGTCCAGGAAATTATGGAACCGAGACCGGACCGGATCCCGCCGGTTTTCAAAATATAGGAACCGGTCCGGGACCAGACCGATTCAAAACCAAACCAACCGATCTGATTCGGTCTGGTCCGATTTTGCAATTACTCAATTCAAACTTACTCCCCTACCTAGAAATTATGAGAAGTTTTGCCTACGAAACATTATTCCAGTGGAGCCCAGGCAATGGAAGACTAGAATAAAAATTGCCTATGATAATTTTCTTTTTCCAGACTTCTTTTACGGGGGAAGGCCCATGTAAAAGAGATCCCACCAATCAAGCCAACATCGTAGCTGACAAGAGCGTATTGCGATCTGCATGATTCCAGCGCAGGAGTGTATCACGATCTGCGTGATTCCAGCACCTTCACGCCCGCGCCTCCAGCTTGCTGACTTGTTCTGTTTTTCGTTGTTTTCATTTCTTTCCTTGTAAATTTCTTTCCTTGTTTATAAGTCAATACATGTATATAAATATGTAAAGCACTATAGACAGAATCCTTGCAGAGATTTGAATAAAAACGTTATTCACATTAAGTGTTGTTTTTCTTATAGCCCCCACGCCCCGTGCCCTCGTTCATGCTTGAAATTGAAAGAAAAATACGGACCAATGATATGCTTGGATATTTTAGGTCGGATTTGAATATAAGAAGTGTTTCATCTCATCTCATCTTTTTTTTACAAGTTATTTAATTTTTCATATAAAATATAAAAAATAATTCAACTTTTTTAAATTTTAAAATAATAATAATTTTAAAAAATAATATTCTAACAATAATTTATTTAATTTTTATCTTAATTCACTATTTAAATGACACCTTAGTTGGATGAGCGACATGTGACATTTTGGCATGGAAAACACTACTTTGCCCTATGAGTTTGACACCTCCATTTGACCGCTCCGTCAATTTTTTTTTTTTTAACTTAGTGATTAAAGAAGTGATTTTAAATGTATTGATGTATTTTTTATTTTTTAAATGTATTTAAATATTTAAAAAAATGTGAAAAGTAAAATGAAAAAAAAAAAAAAAACTTTTTGCACTGAGCGGTAACGCCCAGCGGTCACTTTGGGGCGGCAGAGTAGCCGTGCCCTTTTGGCATATATAGTAGTAGTACTGTGGTCATTACTTTGAAGACAAATCGTTTTGGTTCTTTACTACTTGTGATAGGCAAAATTGGGAGCAACATATCGGACAATCACGTAGTTGCATATTACTCGATAAGAATAGTAAGTATTTGTGATGAGTTAAAATAGATTTATTTTGATAAAAAAATAATTATTTTCGTAAAAAATAATTAACAACACATAAATAATTTTCTTATAGTGATAGACATGTAGATGATCCGTTCATGTTTAGGTGCTGAACCATTGGATCTAGAAGATTTGGGTCCATAACTTGAATTTTATTGATCGACTTCCAACGATGCCTGTGTTGCAGTGCCTGTTGCTTGGAAATGTCCAAAACGCGGTAAATTGACTTTCAGACTGATAAAGCGAAAGAAAAAAAAAATGGAAAAACTGGTTTTAAAAAGGAGAAGAAGCGCATGAACTTCTTCCCTTTGGCACGAGGCTGAAGGAGATACTTTAGTAAAGCGCGTGACTTCCTTTTGCTTTTCTGGGAGCATTCACGTCTCATTCTTCGTAAAATTTTTTATAATTTAATTAAAAAAATATTTTTTGAAAGAAAAGTTTAAAATTTTATTCATCTTTTAAAAGTTTCTTACATTCTCATTCTCTATATTTTTTCTATTCTATTAAAAATAATATTTCTCTATTCTTTCTTTATTACTTTTTTCTCTCACTTCCATATACAAACTTAACTACTCAATATTTTTTCTTATATTTTGAACTATTACTCTAGCGAATATTTTAAACAAAAATTTAAATTATTTTTTTATGAATATGATAATATTTTAAAATTAATTTTTTTTTATATTTTCATAATTAATTAAATTGTTTTTAAAATTATTATTTAAAACTTAACAAATATGAGTATGAGAGAAAGTGTAAATGATTAGAAGAAGAATTTATTTTATGTATTAGAATAAAATATTGATAAAAAATAATTTAGGGAATGAATAATGATTCTTTATATTTGGAGAGCCACTGTTCATTCCCTAAACTTTTTTCCTAAAATAGAGATTGGGATGGGGGGGTATTTTGATCAAAATTCCAAAATAAACTTCAAATTATAAGAAAAGTAATGTTTTGGAGCATGGAATGTGAATGCTCTTAGCACCGTAACTTAAATCATCCCCATCGAATGCCTGTACCATCTCATTCCTTAAATTTTAGTAAAAAAATCTTAACTCTCTTTTACAAAAACTCCTCTCCATGGTTGCCTATTTTAGGAGATGTGCTTATGATTTAAACAATGGCTCTCTAAATATGGGAAATTTTCATCCATAAATTATGTTTTACAAATATTTTATTGTAATCAATAAAACAAATTATTCTTTCAATCATCTCTACTTTCTCTCATGCCCATATTTGTTACAGTTAAAATTTGAAAAACATGTTACCTTTGAGATGATCCAATTTTTTAAAATTGACTATTTATGAAAATATGATTTTTTTAAAATATTATTGTTACGAAAGGATTGATTTTAAAAATATTATTGTTTAGAGAGAAAGTAGTTTAAAAAAACTCGTTACAGATTAAAAATAAAAAAATATTGGTACAGCAAATAATTAAATAGTTACGAAAATATTAAAAAAAAAAGTTAAAAAAATTTCTTCCACTCTTTCTCCAAAAGAAAAAAAAAAGTAGTTAAAGATGCACAAATAAATAAGTAAAAAAATAATAAAGAAAGAATAAAGAAATATTATTTTAATATAATAGAAAAAGAATAGGGAGCGAGATGAACGCGGTTTCGAAAGGGGTGATGGCTCAGTCGGTTGGGTGTGTAGTCCTCTTTTACACCCGCGAATGAGGAGGTACGTAAGAGTTGCAGCAGAATAGAATTTACACTCATACAGGTCATTAAATTTTTTGTCTTTATGTGATCACTGATCTTTTCCCTCTCTCTCCTCCCTCCCCTGCCGCCTGCTCCTCTCTCTCTAAAATTCGCTCTCTCTCTCCAAGCAAATAATCTCTCATTCGAAACCCCCTTACTCTCCTCCGCTTTTTGGCCCCCCTCAACCTCAAGAAGGACATTGCCGAAAGATCTGTGGACGTCGAGAGATCAGATCTTCAAGGTGTGTAGAATGGACGTGTCTTCAAAAGAAGTGTGGTTTTTGTATAGTTTCAACACGGTTGGAGGAGTTTCAAAATCTTGGAGTAAAGTTCTGGAAGGAATTTTGGAAACAATATAAGTGGAAAATAAAACCAAACAGATAAATATAACTCTTTGTTTGTTTCAAATTTTTTGAAAAAATAACTTTCTTTCAAACTTGGGCAGAAAAATTCAGCAATTGGAGTTCTCTAAGTAGAATAGAAAAAACCCACCTCCAATTTACAAATATAAAGAGCATGCACCAAACATGTAAACTTTCTAGGAAAAGTATCATGAGACTAGTAAATTCAAAAAATAGAAACTGCATCACCGTTGGAAAAGGGGACAGAGAAGAGGGCCTTGGGGAGAGAAGAGAAAGGGAAAAGGGGAGAGGAAATTAATAGATGGTGTTGGGGAGAGAAAGAAAGGAAAAGGAAAAGGGTGCAGATGAGAAAGAAGAGGGGAGAGGAGAAAGTAGAGGGGGGAGAGTGCGTGGGGAGAGGGGAGAAGTAATGATAAAGCAGTGATAGAATATTGAATAGTAGTGTATAATAATAAAAAGTAGATGAAAACTAATAATAAAAAATAAATAGTAGTGAGACATTCTGAAAATACCTTGACATCCAAACTAGAAAAAAAATAATGAATAGTAGTACTAGTGATGTTTTCTCAAGTATTCTCATATTTGTTGAGATGTTTGATTGAGTTGTATTATTGCATATTTTATACATTTAAAACTAATATATTTTTTAATTGTTTGCTTATTATATTATTAGTTTTAGATAAATAAAAAATATATATTAAGAAGCATAAATCTAAGTTATGATTTAAATTGATTAATAGTATAATTTAAGCTTCATTTTAAATACTTGTGATTTAATAATGTTTCTTCACATGCACAATATACTTTAATATTTTATTCTTTATCTTTTTGTCTAGTTTTATTTTTTTCTTTCATTATTTATTTATTTTATTTTATTTGTCTAGTTTGATTTTTGTTTTTACTTATTTATTTGTTTTTATTTTTGTTTTGTTTTGTAGCAGAGCCTCCACCTCCATGCAACTCAGCCTCCATACACCACCGTGAACCAACTCCCTGCAGCCGCGGCCACCCAACTTCATGCACCACCACTCCTGCGCAGCCCATAGCTTCAAGCACGGCCACAACACCACCGTCCGAAGCCACCAGCTCTTCCACCCGCGACAATCACCGCTGTAGCTCAACGCTGCCCAGTCCCATGTGAAGCAGAAACCTGCACCCATAGCCGCGCCGTGAACCACCAAGAGCAACCCAACGCAAAACACTGCCAAGCATCACCTTGCCGGCAGCACCAACCCCTTCCATGCACAGTCATTCACGGCCTCCAAGCCTCCTCTGTTTTTCACACCAAAAGCAGAGCAACTCCTTCTCCGTGCCCAGCCACCTCAAACCACCCATGCACTGCTGCAACACGTCCAACGCCACCACGTTGCACCAGTGCCCAGCACCTCAGTCGCTGCCCAGCGTCTCCACCGCACCCATGAACCAAACCACTCAACTCCATCCTGCACAGCGCACTGGACTCCCACCGTAGCATCACCCATACACGGCAACGCCATCACCGAGAGGCCTCTGTTTTAGCTCCACAAAACAGATCATCCCAACCTCCTCCTGCGCAAACTACAATCCTCCTCCGCAGCACCACTGAACTGTCCAGCCGTGCCCAGCCTCCTCCAGCGGCAGCAACCTCCTCCTCCGAAGCCACCAGCTCAAGCATAGCCTCCATTAACCACTACTGCCAACCACATCACTCAATGCAAGCACCACTCCCTCTGCCCACACTCCATGCAAGCATTCCGTACATGCACAGCACAACGCACAGCCACTCCGTAGCCCTCCACGGTTGCAACTCCCTCTCTACCTCTCGGCTCCATCTCTCTCAGTTAGTAATGGAGGAAAGCAGAAAAAAATAAAATGGAAATAGAAAAGAGAGAAAGGCACGGGAAGGAGAAACACACGAAAGAAATAGAAGAGAAACGGACAAATCCGGGAATGCAGGGAGAAAAACATGGAGAGAAAAACATGGAAAGTAAAACACGGAAAGGAAAATAATGGAACCTGCTTGTCGGTGGAGATGAGCGAAATGAAATTCTATATAAAGGGGTATGATACGGACGAAAGTGAAAGGAGAGTTGGTAGAGTTTATGAGAAATTTATTTTGGTCTGTTTATTTCATTTGAGAATTAGGATAGGTTTGGGAGTTAAATTTCTCAAAAATTCTCATCTCATCTCAACTCATCATTACACATTTTTCAAATCTCCATATAAAATATAATAAATAATTCAACTTTTTCAAATTTCAATACACCTTTTTTAAATCTCAATTCAACTTTTTCAAATTTCAAAACTAAAAAATAATATTTTAAACTCTAAAACAAAACACAAAATTCTCATCTCACCCCCAAACCTATCCTTAATTTATTTTCTTTAAACTTGTTTTGTAATATTTGGTATTGTGTTTTATTTTAGTTTTTCTTATGGAGAATTTATCCTTGAATTCCATGGTTCTTTGTGATGAACATGGTTGGCTAAATTTTCATACTAAGGTTAAGAGGTGAAGTCTAATGATTTAAATATTGTTTTGGATCAATAATAAAGTTTATATTGTGAGTTTGATAAACTGAAAGGTTTTATTATTAGAAATTTTGATTATCTATATATTTATCTTGATTTATTGTGATTTCCGAATATATTGAATGCTTGAAAAATCTCTGTGATAATCAAATAGACTTGTGAATGTTTCTACCATCGATTATTCAAACTTAATCTTTGGTGATTAGTTTTATTGGGCTTAACTGTTAAATTTTTCAATTAGACGGAATTATTATTCTAGTTTAACTAAGCTAAATTGATTAGAAACACTATTCTAAATTATTAGACGGATCCTCCAAACCTTAGTCGATATCCATATTGATTCATTTTATTATTTCAGTTATACTTTGTTACTTTAAAAATCCTCATTTCAATAATCTCCTCTATTTGATTGCACGTTCCTTTTAATTATCTACTTTTATTGTTAAATTTTATTCTCTTTGTCACATAAGTCAATCCCAGTGGATTCGATCCTAATAGGTACTACAACATCTGTATACTTGCATGTAAAACTGATATAAATTTTTGGTTTATTATTTTGAGTGGAAGTTCAGGCGCACCAATCTTATTGACTTGTGTAAAAAAGGGAAGACACCCGATGGACTTTGAACTTTTCTCTTTGGAAATATAAGTAAAATTTAGAAAAATATAATTTTTGGTCAAAATTTGAAAGAAAAATTTATTCTTCCAAATGTGAATGTTCTTCAGCATTACCATTGGTTTCATCAAAGTCATTTCCAAAATTTAGTTAAAAAAGTATATATTTTTCATAAATCCAAAACCATTCAAGTTATAACTCCACATTGGATTAGTCAAAATAATAATATAATATTATTTTCTTAATAATAATTTTATTTATTTATTTTTTTCATATTTTGTAACTACACTAACCATATGTTCATTAATAATTTAATTTTTACTTAAATTATTATTTCTCAACTATTATTTTTCCTTAACCTATTTCTCAACTATTAGTTGGGTCTGATTTTTAGAATAAAATATCAAACTGTCAAAGTAGTTGTGTCTATTTTTTAGAATAAAATATTACTTTTGAAGATAAATAGTACATCTTTAAATATGAAGAAACACTCCCAAATACTGTAGCTCATATTTCAAGTCTCTATTATTTCACTGCTTCAATACAGATCATATTTCTTCAAATTTTAAAAATACACTGACATTTAGTTAAACCAATACCAATAGAGATGCATGAATAGGACGAGTAGAGAATCCTATGTCAAAATCAAGAAATAAATAGTGGATTTATTTAGGGAGTTACTAGGTACAAGTGGTTTGGCGCATCAAACCGCATACCAACACTGACATAGTGTTTTTTATTACAAAAAATAAATAAATAAAAGAATTTTTTTTTTTTTTTAGAGAAGAATAAGGTCCTCTGTCTCACAAAAATTATTTTCGTCTTCAATTCACATTTTTTTATTAAATGAATGTCTTGCATTTAACATTGGTGCGCGAAATTGCTTGCAAGAAAACTTTTCCATTTATTTTAGAGAATATCTAGTGAAGTCCCAACAATCACGCCTGTCAATGAAGCAGAGCTTAAGAAGGCACCATTACCAACTCTTTCACGTAAAATCATGTTAGTTGCGTTTAGACGATATATCATTTCAAAAGAACGTTTGAATTGAATTATAAATAGTAATATTTTATACATCTCGTTAATATATATTTAAATAAAATAAATTGATATATGTGTTAATATATAAAATAGATTGAGATGGATTTAATTTTTAATAAAAATTTAAAAATATAATGGGTCCCATCAATAATTAATTTGAAATGGGTTAAGATCACTTAACCAACCAAAGATAGCCTAAACAGTTAAATTTCATTATTTAACTTATACTTTAACAATGGGTCCTACTAGGACCATCGAGAGTGGCTCTTAGGATTTCTATAGAATATACTTTTTTATTTTGTATTTTTTAAATCCCTTTAAACATTAAAAAAAATTCATAAATTCGATTAAAAATACTTGCTTAACAATTAAATAAAAAATAAAATAGAAATTGGTAGTTTTTATTGAGATGCATCTCCAGTTGTGACATGATTGTGCCCATTGACATCTATGTTCCCAGTTGCCCTCGGCCTACTCCAGAGGCCTTACTCTATGGACTTGATCTCCAGCTGCAGAAGAAGATCAACAGGCACGAGGATTTCCTCCATTGGTGGGCCAAGTGAGTGAGGGCATTCACATTTAAAGAAAGATCCTTATCACACTAATAAGTAGTCCATCTGCGGCGCCATGTAAAGGGAGTAATTAACTGTGTTTAATTTACACATTTTGAATTTAGAGAGTACTGGCACTTCACGTCTCTTATTTTATTTGTTGAGGACTGCTATATCTATAAAGGAATTACGCAAAAATAATCTTACAAATTGATATGATTTCATCTAATCCGTTATATCTATTTTATTATAAAAGTAACTTTACAATTTGATGAATCACATCAAACAATGTCAATTTGTAAAATTATTTTTGTGTAATCATTTTGTAGCTAGAGTATTTCCCTTGTTTCTTTCATGTTGTTCTATGTATGGAGCTAATTTTATGGTCACTCCATATTCTGTACAACATTTTTTATGTTTGTTTTAAGTTGTTCGAGGTGCCTTATGGGATTAAATAACGGGTTAAGGACTTAAAAGTGTTTGCAGTTTGCTTCAAAGTCAAATTGGTTCCACTTGTTTCCAATTGAACTTTTTACTCAGTAATTGTAAGAATGATTGAATTAGTTTTTCTTTTTTTGTTTATTTCATAGTTCTGTCTGTAAACCATTAAAATGCCACGTCGGTATATATGAAAGTTCAACATGTGTCTTTTGACACGTTGTATATGTGTGCTTATGTACATAAAACAATAAAAATAAAAACAGGTATAAATACTTAAGAAAATTCATTTAAAAAATTCTTAAAAATACAAAGCTCTGACTGATCTATGGGTGGCCGCATGACCACTACTCCTTGGTGTTGGCCAAGAAGAGTTCAAGTGACCAGCCTGAATCTCGTCCGTTGTGCTACATACCTTATAGTTGTTGTGTCTATTCCATCCATGTGGCAGCTTCCTTCTCAACTAATTCATCGGTGAAATAAGGGAATTGGAACTTGAATGCATGCAGTCCTCTCCTACTGGGTGAGGTTGTTTCTCTCTAGGAGAGTTGAGTCCCTTAGACTAGCTTAGCTAGTTTGAATAGGTTTACTATGGAGGAAGACTTAGCAAAGCAGTAGGAAGGCCTTAGTCTCACTAAGAAGGAAAAAGGAGTGGTGATTTTGCCAACTCACTCCATTGCCGAAGCCATGCAGCATGGCAAGTTTTGCTTACTAGCCATGATCATAGTAGAAAGACCAATTAATAGAGAAGCCTTCAAGACCACTATATCCAAGGTTTGGAGATGTGAAAGCTGGATTTAGTTTTCAAAAGTTGGAACAAACAAGTATCTCATCGAGTTCAACCAAGAGAAGGACCTTCAGCATGTCATTCGTGGCAAACAGTGGACATTTGAGAGATGGTTGCTGTGTCTTCAAGTTTTGAAAGGTAAAAACTCCATCAATGAAGTTCCTTTCCAAAAGGAAGAATTTTGGGTGCAGGCTTATAACATGCCTTTGGCAAGCATGACACATGATGTGGGAGTTCAGATTGGTGAAGCACTGGGAGAGTATGACAGTCCAAACAAACGACAAAGGCATTGGTTGGGGGAAGTTCTTGAGGATATGGGTGGAAGTGGACATCTCAGAAGCTCTCCAAAGAGGGGTGCTTTTAACCATTGAAGGCAAGAAGACTTGGGTTCCTTTCAAATATGAGCACTTACCTAACTTCTGCTTTAGATGTGGGGTGATAAAGCATGCTCAGCAAGGATGTTTTGTTGGCTCTCTTGGTAGCAGCAAGTTGCAATATGGGGTGTGGATGTGAGCTCTAGCAGTCAAGGAGAATGATAGTGCAGGGAAGCAATATGGAGAAAGGGTTTAACATCACCATGAAAAAGGACAATCATGGAGCAAGGGAGGGGAGGACAAGGATGAAGCTCCAACCAAACATCTTGAGTCAAAGATGGAATGTCAGGGAGCATACCTGGTTGAAGTTGACATTGTAGGACCTAAAATGGCAACTAAACACATGCTTTCTACTAGGAACCATGCAGAGGCAACTTAGAGGCTTTTTAAGAAAAGTCTCAGTGAGCCGTTTTTGGAGAATCCAGAGGGGACCTTTATAGCAGCAGAGGCTTGTCTTATGAAGATATGTAGAAATCAGTTTGTCCCACTTCTACTCCAGTCACAACCTATAAAGGTAAGGGCCTAAAGTCAACCTTAAGCTTCAGAAGCAACCATGACTTAAGGGCCCAAGCCTCATCCCTGGCTCATTTTGTCTCAGACCAAGTCCAAGCCCTGGAGAAAATTAAGAAGAAAGCCAGTTGGAAGAGGAAGGCTCGGGATAGGTGTTTTGAAAGTCTATTAGCAGACCAAGCGGATAGTAAGGAAATTGTATAAGTGGCACGAAGCGGGCTGCTACTCAGCCAATTACTGCAGTTGCAGCACAGGACATTAAAAGGACTAAAACTGAGGAAGTGACTGATATTGGATCAAACAAAAATGGTGAGATGATCGCTGGTGCACAACCCCACCCTCTACGATGAGTTGCTTAAGTTGGAACTGCCCAGGGCTTGAGAACCCTCAAAAAGTGAATAGTTTGCACCTCATGGTGCAACATAAGAGCCCAACTTCTGTTTTTTTAATGGAAACTAAATGCAAAAGATTAAAGGTGGAATCTGTTAAAAGGAGATTGAACCTTGAGCATAGTTTTGTGGTTAATTCGAATGGATCTAGTGGAGGTCTTGCATTCCTTTGGAAAGAAGGAGTAGAGGCAGAAGTGTTGTGTTATACCCAACACCATATTTCACTGTTAGTAAAGGGTTTGAAGGAAGGTGTCCCCTGGCATCTTACTAGGTTCTATGGCAATCCAAACATAGCAAAAAGGCACGAAACTTGGAAACTGCTACAAGCCTTGACACTTATAGCCTCAACAGGATGGTTGTGTGTAGGTGATTTTAATGAAATACTGAGCTATGTGGAGAAATGTGGAGGGCCTTTGAGACCCTCAAATTAAATGGAAGCCTTAAGAGGAGCTGTGAACAAATGTGGTCTCAGTGATATGGATTATTCTGGTAGCAAATTCACATAGTCCAATGGAAGGCAAGGGAGGGCCTTCATTAAGGAAAGGCTTGACAGGGCCTTTTGTAACAATGCATGGTTAGACTTATACACTGACTCGAGAGTTTTTACTCTCCCTGCCCTTAACTCAGACCACAATCCTATATGGATTTCTATGGAGCAGTTTCAACCTCATGTCAACAAGCCACCAAAGCCTTTCAGATTTGAGGCTAGCTGGTCTCTAAGGAATGATTGTGCTAAAATAGTGGAGGAAGCTTGGAGGATACCTAGGTTGGTTGGTAACAAGATGCAACTTACTTCTGATGGCCTCAAAAACTGTAAACAGAAGCTGTCACAATGGAGCAGGCAGTTTTTAGGCAATTCTAAACAAGAAATCAATAACCAAATGGCCTTTCTTTCCAAACTATAGGAAAGGATTATAGGTCAGCTAACTGAGGAGCTAAAGAAGGTGCAAAGAGGGTTGGATAGAACAATTGAGGCTGAGAATACCAAGTGGAAGCCAAGGGCCAAGCAAAGATGGTTGATTGAGGGGGATAGAAACACCAAATACTTCTACCAGTGTGCATCACATAGGAGGAAAACAAACACAATTAAAAAACTGGTTGACAGTCATGGCCAAGAAATAAGCTCAAGAGAAGGAATCCAAGTTTTATTCCAAGATCATTTTGTAGAATTGTTCGCCTTCTTAAATCCACACAATCCTGCAAAATGCCTTGCATCCTTGGAGGCTCGAGTGACTGCCACACAGAATGATATGATGTCTAAACCTTACATACACTTGGAGGTTGAAGAAGCTCTCTTCCACATGAATGGCCTCAGCTCACCTGGACTAGATGGTTTTCCTGCTCTCTTCTATCAAAACCACTAGCCAGTTGTGGGATCCAAGGTGTGTGAGGCAGTACTGAATGTCCTCAACTCAAATGGCAGCTTGGGAGACATTAACAGCACCTTCTTGCTCTCATCCCAAAGAAAAAAGCCCCTACAAATGTCAAAAGTGACAAAATTCAGGCCTATCTCCCTCTATAATGTACTTTATAAACTCATCTCTAAAGTACTTGCTAATAGATTAAAGAAGGTGCTCCCTTGTATTATCTCACCCTCTCAGTCTACATTTGTATCTGATAATATAATTGTGGCTTTTGAGGCTTTGCATACAATGAAATGTAAATTGGTAGGAAGAGAAGGTTACATGGCCATGAAATTAGACATGAGCAAGGCCTATGACAGAGTAGAGTGGAGTTTCCTAAGAGTTGTCCTTTACAGATTGGGCTTTTACAATCAATGGGTGGAGCTTGTGATGAAATGCATTGAAACTGTTTCATATGCCCCCCTTATAAATGGTGAACCTCAAACAAAATTTCTTCCCACTCGAGGCATAAGACAAGGTGACCCCTTGTCTCTATACCTCTTCATATTGTATGATGAAGCCTTGAGCAAATCTGCTATGCAAAGCTGAGGAAGGCAGGTTATTACACAGGATTCCAGTTGGAAGGGGTTAGTTAAGGGTTTATCATCTGTTCTTTGCAGATGATAGCCTTCTTTTCTGTAAGGCAACAACAGTGGAGTGGAGTAGGTTGCTAAGCCTATTAAGAACTTATGAGATGGCTTTAGGGCAAAGACTCAACCTCGAGAAGACATCAATTATTTTCAACAAGAACATAGCAAAACCTACTCAAGAATACATTCTATCTATAGCTGGTATGAGGACAACCATGGCCTATGAAAAGCACTTAGGACTGCCTTTTATGGTGGGTCGAGATAGATTCAAAACCTTCAAAGGCATTTTGGATAACATTAGAGTGAGGCTCAGCAGCCATAGAGTTAAAACTCTATCTCAGGTAGAGAAAGAAATATACCTCAAAGTTGTGATCCAGGCCTTAACTACCTATACAATGAGTGTTTTTAAGCTGCCTACAATCTTATTATAGTCCATAAGCAGAGCCATTCAGAATTTTTGGCGGGGTCAACAAGAAAACGAGCACAAAATTCACTGGATATCTTGGAAAAGAATGGGGCAAGCCAAGTCAGCTGGGGGTTTGGGTTTTAGGGACCTTGAATGTTTCAACAAGGCAATGTTGTTCGAGCAATGTTGGAGATTGATTCAAGACCCTAAATCTCTTCCTGCTAGAATTCTAAAAGCCAAGTATTTTCCTAACTCGACATTCCAAACAGCTAAACTGGGATCTAAACCCTCTTTTGTGTGGAGAAGTCTCCTTACAGTCAGGCATGTCGTAGAGGCTGGCTCTTTCTAGAGGGCGGGTTCTGGCTCTAACATCATCATTTGGAAAGACAATGGGATAGTCCACTCTAATCCCAGCAAGGTCTCAAGTCCAGTCAAGATGCTAGATGGAAATGCTACTATTGTAGAACTAAGAAATCTTGAGACTAAGCAATGGAAGACAGATCTGGTACTAAACACCTTTGAGGAAGGGGAGGCCAATTTGATCTTGAAAACTCCTATTAGCTCTATGAATACTATGGACAGAATTATATGGCATGGAACCAAGGATGGATCTTTCTTAGTAAGAAGCGCATACCACATGGAGAAATCAAGGGAGGTGGCAACCCAAGGCCAAGCTTCAACAAACAACAAGTTTGAGGCTTTGTGGAATAAAATTTGGCAACTTCATGTAACACCTAGTGACAAAGTATTCCTATGGAGAGCCTGCTAGAGGGCTCTACCTACCCAATCCAACCTATTTAAAAAGAGAGTGGTTAGTGATCCATTATGCCCCATTTGCTGAATGGAAGAAGAGAGTGTCTTTCATGCATTGTGGAGCTGTGAGGCTGCAAAGGATGTATGGAGTCAATGCTCCAAACGACTTCAGAAATGTACTGTTCCTCAAGCCCCTATGCTGCTTTTTCAAGTCTTTAGCCATGGCTTTAAATGCAAAAGATTTGCTAGAGTTTGTGGTGGTGGCAAGGAAACTGTGGTGGAGAAGGAACTCTTTCATTTTTAACAAGGAATTCACTCATCCAAATCCATTGTTAGAAAGGCTAGAATTCTACTAGAGTTAATGGCTGAGGTGAAAACTGATCCTCAAGACAATAACAGAACAAAACAGGCCTGCTCTCTTACTATGTGGAAGGCTCACCCATCGAATTGGTTTAAAATTAATTGGGATGGGGCAGTGGATAAGGCCAAGGGAGTGATTGGTACAGGAGTTGTCATTAGGGACTGTTTTGGTCAGATCATTGCCACCTTGAGGTAGAGGAAACTACTTAATCCTGAACCCCTATTAGCTGAAGCATATGGAGCTCTACAAGCAGCAAAATTGGGATTGGACCTTGGTTTGCACCAGATTGTTATTGAGGGTGATGCACTGCAAGTAACAAAGCCCTTACAAGAAGATAAGGAGATTTGGAGCAGCTCAAGCATGTTTATTAGTGAAACAAGATCTTATCTTAATTGTTTTGCAAAGTGGGAGGTTTCTCACGTTAGGAGAAATGGAAACTATATGCCCACTTACTTGCAAAAGATGCTCTTGACCATTTCAGATTTAATTGTAACATTGGAGGAAGCTCCTCCTTGTATCTCTTCTCATTTATAATGAAATGGCATAAGGGTTTTTCTTCCAAAAAAAAAAAAAAAAATTCATCGGCGAAATATATATGTATAACAAAAAATAGTTTCAAAAATACTACTTGTACAATATTATTTCTTTTGTGGGATCCTCAAGGTTTTGACATGAAGTCATTAAATTTTTAAGACATTTGGTGATTAACATTGTATCAAAGTGGTAATTTTAAATTTCGAGTTTAATCTTGATTTATATATAGTCTAAACTAATTCAATAAATTTAGTCCATATATAGATAAAAAATAAAAATAATAAGAGAGGTAAAAGTTGTATATAAAAAAAAAATAAGAGAGGTAAAAGTTGTATATCTAATTGTTACGAGTGATACGCATGTCAAATATTTACCTTTGACCATTTTATTTGCTACAACCTGTGAGTACTAAAGACTTATTTTTTCGTAAAAATTACATCATTAAAAAACGTTTGCAGATGATCATTTGGTGACGATGATCCAAGGGAAGGCCTTCAACACTGGAAAATTTCAAGCAACCCATACCCCTCGACTTGCAAGAGAAATTTGACCAATCTGTGACCTGCCGGCAAGGAAACCTTAGAGGAAATAGAGATTGAACAATCTGGGTATTCTACTCCATCTAGATATTCATATATATATATATATATATTGAATTACATCATTCCAACGAGTGCTAAATGCTTCAAACTAAAAAGCCCAAGCTGATGTCCTATAGAATCTTTTTTTTTTTTTTTTTAGGAAAAGGATGGTACCCCAATTTTATTAATTTCCATCGCTGGAGAAATACTTTGGTAACAAGCAGGACACTTGGAATTTATGAATATTCAATAAAACCATCCCAGGCATAAAAAGAACCAATAAAATAAAATAACTTATACAATAAACCAAATAACTAAAGCAATAAAACCAAGCTAAACATGCCTATTTATAAGCCAAAACCAACAAAGCACAACCCCAAACAATTTAAAACCTGAGGCTAGGAAACCCAATGTATCAAGACGTAGAATACCTCTCAAGATCCATGGAAAATCATAAGTAAAAATCCGTCCCAATTCGCCTTGTCGTGCTAGAAAATCCGCCCTTTGATTACCTTCCTGAAATTGATGCACTACCATAAAGTGAACCCCTTCAAAAGCAGTAAGTAAATCATCCCAATAGTCACATAAATACCAAAAAATACACCTTCTCACACGAAACTAATCTACAACCACCTTAGAATCACTTTCAATAATCACCTTAAAAAGATTTAGCCTTTTACACAAAACAATCTCCTCTATAATAGCCCTTAACTCAGCCTCATTATTAGTAACTTGACCAAAATGAACTGAGAAAGCTCCCCGCATAGTACCAACCTCATCTCTTATCACTCCCCCTCCCCCAGAGCTCCCCGGGTTTCCATGACAACTCCCATCACAGTTTAATTTAAATCAACCCGCAGGAGGTTTCTTCCAAGCTACCACTTTGTGCTGACGCAACCATTGGGGTAGAAAAGTAACTTGTAGTTCCTGCAAAATCTTCAAATCCTGTACAGAAAGAGAGCTAGAAGAATTAGTCTCCCCAGCAATAAATGAAGCTAGTATTTAATTGACCACCACAAACATGTAGCACTTTCTTGCACCCCTTCCATTCTAGCTTTGCACCTTTTCATCCAAAGTTGCCAAGTGATCAAACATGGTAATAACCCAGTGAGAATGCCATTAACAGAAGCCTTTTTTGCACAACGGAACAACACCGTTAATCTTGCTTTCAATGTCATTTGACACATACAATGGACGCCCAACGTAGTGCTCGCATTCTCCCATACCTTTGTATCACTTCTCCTAAGCACAATTTATGGTCAAGAGTCTCTCCAGATTTTCGAACACAGTAGTCACAAGAAGAAGCAAGTGCAACTCCTCTAGCCTACACCATCTCATCTACTGCAAGACAACAAAAATAAGCTTTCCATACACAAATAGAAACTCGTTTGGGCAATAAACGATGCCAAATCCACTCTTTCCATTGCATTTGTTCATCTCGCTTTCTGACCACTTCCCATGCGCTGGCTATCGAAAAACTGCCATCTTTGGATGGTTTCCAAACAAATAAATCAGGCCCTGTTTTACCCACATGAGAGTTATGAGGTATTTCCAAGGTGGCCTCCTCCCCCAACTAGTTTCATCAAATGTCTCACATCCCAATAATTCTCCAGCCAACAGTCATTGATCTGAAGCTTAGTGTTGGCAATTTCATCCACCCGCACAGAAAGTGACCCTAACGCTAGCCACCTATCATACCAGAAAGATGCATTGCCTCCTCTCACCAAAACTTTGACATTTTCGAAGACCTCAGGTAAAACTGAAAGGATAGATCTCCATAAACGAGACCCTCGATAATTCGCAGTAACTAAAGAAACATGACCATCCTTGAGATATTTTGCACAGAAAAAATCAGTCCATAAAGAGTTAGTGGACATCAATCTAAATGCAAATTTCATATGAAGTGCACGTTGAACCTCCTTAAAATCTCTCAAACCCAATCCACCCTCCTTTGTAGGCATGCACAATTTCGGCCAAGCTCACCATTTCATCTTCCTTATGCCATTAACATTCCCCTAGAAAAACTAGACAAAATAGAATTAATACATGCAATGGTAGCCAATGGCACATTTATCACAGAAAGGAAATGAATAGGCATGCTCGATAGAACATGTCTAAGCAAAATCAACTTTCCCCCTTGAGAAAGTAGTTTGAATTCGCACCCTAGAACCTTTTTCCTGACTTTTACCACAAGAGGTTCAATAATTCTAGTCGTTAATCTCCCCGAAACAATAGGTGCACCCAAATAGGTAACAGGAAAATTCCCTCTCGAAAACCAGCTAGCCTCAACAATGCGCGTACTCGAGCTAAGGAAATCGACTTGGACTGATATAAAGCAGACTTTTCTATGCTAATCAACTGCCCCGACCACCTTTCATAAATTCCAAGAATCTCAACAAGTCTCCTAATAGAACGCTTTCCCACCATTGACAAGAATAAGAAGATCATTCGCATACAATAAGTGGAAAATCAAAGGAGCCCCTGCTGAATGATAGAAACTTCCAATCCTACTTCTTCAAAATTCTTTTTTAGCAGCAGTGTTTCTTCCATCACATGCAATAAATAAATAAGGAGACAGAGGGTCACATTTTCATAAACCACGAATTGGTTGGAAAAAACCTAAGGTCCCATTCATCATCACTAAAAAACCATGTTGAGTTCATACACTCCCCTACTAATAGATAAAAATTAGGAGAGAATCCGAAAGCTTTAAGAACCGCCAATAAGAAACCCCAATCAACGCAATCATATGCCTTTGCCATATCAATTTTTACCATCACATTGCCATCCAAAATTTTCATTTCCTGTGCAAGCGTAATATTTTCAAAGATGCTTTTACCTGGCACAAAAGCACCTTGTTCGGGAGAAACCAACTTGAGAATAATCTGAGTCATTCTTTTAACAAGAATTCTCGAAAAATTCTTATAAGCCACCAAGCATAAACTTATAGGAAGCAATTTATCAAAACTCAATGGATCATGCACTTTCAAAATAAGAACAATAAAAGAGGAGGAAAAAAACCTGGGTAGTGGCACCCCACTAAAGAAATCTTGCGCCGCCTCAATTACATCCTATTTAACAATATCCCAACAATCAATATAGAAAGTCGAACCAAACCCATCAAGGCCTAGACTACTTTGCTTAGAAATGGAGAAAATTGCTTCTTTGACCTTATCCTCAAACGACGCCATACAAAGCATCTTATTATCAACATCCGAAATGATTGGACCAATTAACAAAGACAAATATGCATTATCCACCCCTGTGTCCCTTGTGAGAAAAACATGAAAATAGTTTGTGGCACCTTGATGTACAGCCTTGGAATTCTTTAAAACCCTCCCATCTGAAAGCACCATATGAGAAATAAATCCTTGCTTGCGCCGCTAATTAATCACTAAATGATAAAAGCCAATATTTTGGTCTCCCTCAAGCATCCAAGTCTTCTTTGCAATTTGGCTTAGACATATTGCCTCTCGATGCTCCCAAAGCTACAACTCAAGTTTGGTCACCAAAAATTCAGCTTCAACTTCCTATGAGTACCCAAGCTAGAGTTGTTGTTCAAGATTGTCCAATCTAGCCTCCAGGTCCTTTAAAATAACCTCCACTCGTCCAAAAATAGTTTTGGTCCAAGCTCGTAAGGCCAACTTGGTTCCCTTAAGTTGGATAACCAGCTTCAAAAGACCCGTTGCCAAAACGGGCCTATTCCAAGCCTCTTCAACACAAAATACGAATATGGAAAGAAATTAAAAATGAAACTATAATTCATATTAGATTGGGAAAATAGTCATAACTTCGGGTTGTGCACCCCAATTCCTCCATCAAAATCAAGCCAAGTAACATTTCAGATATTAGTTTACAAACCACTTCCTCTAGTCTCTATACTAGAAGACATCCCTCCTGATCGGCAACAACCAAAATAAGGTCATGGGCCAATTTCTACACACAATAGCTAAGGCCATGGGCTACTAGAACAACTTAACAACTCAAATGAAATAAAAAGGGCAACGACTTAGCTGGAGGCCCATAAAGCCCGACCCAACTTAATTGGGTTCATTACATTGTCACCCCTTCAAAGAACCCTATCCTCAAAGTTGAGCGCAAAAGCACCGAGTATAGGCAAGGAGACAAGCAGCGGAGCCAATAGAAAATTCCTTGCCAATCATTGAGAGGTGAGTTTATTATTGCATAACTCGCTTTCCCTTGTCTTGGAGCGTGGGATCAAAATTGGGTCTTGTTACTAATGTTGTCTCATCTCTATGGCAGTTTTGCTTATTGCAATGCCTTATTGTTTCCTTAAACTCAACCTCATCGTGTTGGTACAGAAGACGGAATCCACACTTGTGCACTCTCAAGCTTGGGCAGTCACTAGCAATGGAGGCCTCTATTCGAGTGCATTGGTTCAACCACTCTGGAAGTGATCCTTTTGGTATAAATGATATCCACATTATCTCACCTTGATGTACCAACTTGATTTCTTCCTCTGTAAATGGGCGATGGGAATGTAGATCAGGTTCCACACTGCCAATGTCTGTATCCAAAAGACACAGGAGATAATGAGGATTTCCTAAATCCAACATTTTAACATGGGCCGCCTTATCATCCTCGTATACGCAAAAAGAAGCACACATGGCAAGCCCCAGCCAATTACTGTCATTATAAAAATCAGGAGGTAACTCAAATCCCACTGAAGGCTCGTTGTTGTGATAGCTGAACCACTCCGTTATTCCACACGGAAGGAAACAAGAACTGTATTCAAAGTTTCTATGGAAGACCTGATAAATAGAAACAAAAAATTTAGTCCATTAGTGATAGACAGGTTGAGTGGGGAGGGAAGTAAATGGCGATTGAGAGAACCTAATATTCTTTTTTATCTTTTCAAATCAATCTCTTTTAAAATTCTCATGATCACAAAAGTCATAATGATCATGTTTAACTACCTCTTGATAGTATATATTTCAAAGTAATTAATGCATATTTATAAAGTTTATTACCTCGCGGTTTTGGTACTGATAAGGCGGGGTAAAGCACTTAAGATATGTTTACTCAAACTCTTCCATATCTCGACAGTATAAGAGGCGGAGGCTACAGTTTTGCACTGTCAAATTAGGGCAATCACTTCCAAATGAAGCCTTAATCTGACTACATGGGCTGCACAAGCGATCTATCAGACTTCCATGCGGTATATAGACTAGCCAAAGGAATCCACGTAGATAAAACCACATGCATTTTTCTTTAGTAAGGTGAAGGATAGGGAGAGGCATCAACCCGCCTAAATCAGTATCCAATATACAAGTAAGCGCGGGATTTTCACGAGAGAGATAAGTTGAATGTTGATCATCGTGGATTGAAAAAGTAGCACATAAAGCAAGCCCCATCCAATTTCTATCGTTCATGACATTTGGAGGTAGCTGGATATTCACAAACGCCCCTTTACTTTGATGGTTGAACCACTCCGGAACTTTTGTCTGAGGTAAAAAAGCAGTACTGAAACAGGATGTGGCGTATAGATTAAAGGCCTGTAAAACAGAACGTGGTTCTAGTGTGAGAGAGAGAGAGAGAGAGAGAGAGAGAGAGAGAGAGTCCCCAGGTGTGAAAATAAAGTACCTTGACGCCTTTATGAAGGAAGTACTCAAAATCAGTTTTCAATGAGAAAACTGAGTCACTGGTACAGTCTAGATACCCAGGTGGTAGAACTATTTCAACACCATTTCCTGAAGCAGTGTTATTTGAAACTCTTTCATTCGAGAATGTTTTTGATGAAGAACATTGTTGATGGCCTTCATGTTTACAAATAGATGGGGGTGCCACCAAGGATTGAAAGCGCCTACCAAATAGCCCAAGTAATTAAATACGTTTCATGTAGGGAATACGAATAATGATGCATTCATATAAAGGGCTGACAATGGATTACCTTTCAATTACGGGAGAGCGGCCTGCATAAAAGTTGCGCTCCCTGAATTTAGTTCTATTACCACGGGTTTTCAAAAAGTCCAATATTTCTACGTAGGATTGATAATAGTAGCCATACTGGTTGTTTAGAGTAGCTACTGCACACTCTGCCGTTGTTTGAACAAACCCTTCCACATCTTGTCTGTACATTAGCCGTATCCCACACATTTGAATCTCCACACTTGGGATTTTGCATTTAACTATAGCTTTAACATGACTCCATTGGTTTAGCTTATTGGGAAGAATCGTTGGTGATACGTAATGCACGACAAGTAATTGGTTTGAGTTCAGAAATCTGTATGTGTGGATTCTAAGGACTAGATCAGGTTTCAAACAACCTTCATTGCTATCCAAATGAAGAATGCAATCGGCAGGGGTTCTTGAATTTGAATTGTTGCGAGAGCCAGCTGGACAACTCAAAACAGCACATACAGCAAATCCCATCCAACTCTCGTTATTATACAAATTCGGTGGCAGCTGGATTTCTATTGAGGGTCCATCATTTCGATTACTGAACCACGGTGGTATTTCACCTTTAGGAAAGAAATATCCATGATAATCATTTTGGAGCCCCTGTAACATTAAGAATTATGGAGACTTGATGTTCAATGAGAGAGAGAGAGGGAGAGAGAGAGAGAGAGAGAGAGAGAGAGACCTCAAAGAGTGTTGAAAACAGAGTCTCAAATTTTCTTTTGAGAAAGATGGTTGATGTGTCCAAAATGTAGGCTTGGTTCTCTGCTGATGTGGGGTGAGACTCAACATTACTAGCAAAACCTGAGTCCATTGAAGTGCAACCTTGATCTGTTTCATTCGAGAGTATACAGTCTTGTTCCACTATTTCTTTATGAAAGTGACCCCAATTGTCAAAAAATGAGACCTGGAAGTGGAGCAGTAAATGCATAAACTCTTCCAAATCTTGCGTAGAAAGGAAACGGAGACCACAATTGTTCACAATCCAGCCAGGCCAATCGCTCATAATTGAAACCTTCATACGATTATAGTGCTTTATTCTATCTGGAAGCGACCCAATTGGTATATAGAATAGCCAAACAAATCCATGTAACCACTTGAATTCTTGCTTGGTGCGATATACATGGATCATAGGTCTCAAACGATCTGTACCCGTGTCCAGAAAACATGTAAGGAGGTGAGGAATTTCTGATTCCATACTTTCAAGAAATTCAACTTGATTCTCTTGGAATGTAAATGAAGCACAAATCAGAAGTCCCTCCCATTCAGAATCATTACGCTCGATTGTCACAGAAGGTCCTATGCCTTGATAGGTTAAGAAGTATGGAATCTCACTAATTGGAGGGAAACAGTAATCACATTCAAAGAAGAAATGAAATTCCTGAAGAATAGAAAATAAATGGCCAGTAAATAATGATAAAAAAAAAAATTAAATAACCATTATACGAGAGACAATACATAAACATAAAAATCCAATTAAGTTTTTATTTGAAAGTGAAAGATTTAAGTGGAAAATAGATAGACATTCAAACGAACCTTCCTGGGATTTTGAAGAAACTTCATACATTTTCCTATCTTTTGGTTCAGTATGCTGAGATGATTACCACTTGTTTCCTTTATCCTGGTTCTTGTTGATAGCTCGTCGTTGGAGCTATCACTTATGTTTGTTTCCTCTTGATCATCAATACGACACGTGGCTGCACATTGAGCTATTGTTCCAACTAACTCTGCCATGTTGTCCAAATATACAAGTTGGTGCCCAAACTTCTGCAGAATCAACTCTTGACTACTACTGTAAAAGGAGGCCCGCAGGTGATCGCATTCATTCAAACTTTCTGAAAACGAAGCACGTGGAATATATGATACCCAAATGAAGCTATTGTTTCCGGACATGGTATCTATTTTATGGGAAACTTGCGTCCCCAAGCCTGTGTTGCTTGTCAAATTACATACGAGGACATAAGAAATTTCTGAGCCGACCGGATCATTGTCATGGATGAGAGGCTGATTATTCTTGTTGACAGTAAAAACAGCACATAGAGATATTCCCATCCAATCAGAATTGTTATTCAAATTTTCTACTAATTGGAATGTTACTGATGAACCACCATGACAGCAGAAGTACTCCGGAATCTCACATTGCAGGAAACAATTGTTATAAGGGTGGAATCTATTAATATGGGTGTCCTGCAAAATAGAAATTAATGAAGTTCGGAAAATTGTAATATTGAAGCTGTATTCAATAATATGAGAGAGAGAGAGAGAGAGAGAGAGAGAACCTGAAAGTGATTTAGAACCATCTTCACAAGAGAGGCTTTTACAGGATCTCCTTTGCTGAGTTCATTCAAATATGCTGCTCCAGCCTTAATAACATTGGAATTCGAATCTTTTGAATCCCTTCCAAAAATTATTTGAGTCAGGCATTTCTCAAATAAGTCATAATTCTGTTCTTCACTATTTGATGGAAGCTTTTCCGAGAATTGATTCCTCCTACATTTTTCCAATTAATGAGAAATAAAAAAAAAAAAACATATCAGTTCTGAAGCTTATAAAATTAGAGAATGAGCCAGCTGGCTCAAGATTCATTGGAAAATTAAATTGTTTAAGCAAAAACTTAACCTTTCCGTTGAGAAGTAACCAAAAGAACAGGGCATTTCTCCTGGTAATATTGGATTGCACTCACTTGATACAGCCTCGCAAACATAGTTTGGCAGATTGTTGACTTGATTCCCAAAACTTCGGAGATAGCTTTGATGGTGGCTATCCGGACTCCTTAATACGCAGTCTACTATTGTATGGACAAGCCCAATCAAGTCTTGCTCGAATACTAAACGGATTCCACACATTACAACCTCCATATTTTGATTGTCGGTTCCAAATGAAGCTCGGATCTTGCTCCGTTGATTCAACTTATCAGTGAAAAAGACACGAGGTATGTGGAACAGAAAAAGTTTACTTGGCCCAGCAACGATCGTGTCTGGGGTTGGGGGGAAGACCAAAAAACATTCGAGATCATCATCATATGCATCCAAATGACCAAAGATGTTGCGGGAAACACTTGTCTGGTCGCGGATAACATAACTAACACATACAGCAAATCCCACCCACCCCTTGTCATCATATAACTTCGGAGGCAGGTCGACACTAACTACAGGCCCCATACCAATCTTACCGTGACGTGTGAACCATAGCGGGGATGCACTTAGAGGAAAAACATACTTGTGCATGTTGCTTTTTGCATAGTTTACCTGCAATTTATAGGGATATGTATCACGTTTAGAGAGAGAGAGAGAGAGAGAGAGAGAGATAGAGAGAGAGAGAGACCTCATAGCATCTGAGAAGCAAGGATTGAAGATCTGTTTCAAGAGGATGGTCGAGTCAGTACTGTCAACGTAGCTTTGGGTCTCAGCAGATATAGGAATATTGCTAGTGGAACTAATTGAGTTCTCTGAGGTGCATTCTAACATTTCATTTGAGGTAAAACCTTTATCCAATAGATTGGACCCACTAGATTCTACTTCACCAACATTCTGCGGCAGCAACTGGCCTAGAAAGGACAATAAGGAACCACTTGGATAAGGATTGCTCTGGAATTTGAAATGCCCCTTTCCATCGCAAATTTTGAGAGTCATTTTCTGAGAGGATAAAACTGCATCGATAAACTCCTGGGCATTTTGCTCGTATACTAGACGAGCCCCGCACATTTCCACCTTCACGAATCGACTGTCAATCGTAATTGAAACCTCAATGTAACTCAATGTATCCACCTCATGATTTGACCTTTCCTCAAACCAGATTCGTGGTACGTATATCCAATATCCTGCTGGCGTATCAACGGGGTATTTATGGAATATTTTCTCTAGGGGTTCTTTTAGCGGACCTTCATCAGTGACAAAATGAAACACAAGCTGTTCGTAATCTTCTTGATCTGTTGACTCCCAACTTTCAAGGTCATAGATTTCAAAGACAAAATAAAGAGCACATCCCAACCACTTTCTACTATCATCCATATCCTGTTGCAACCGGATTGTAATCGAGGAACCCATTCTCCGGTTCTGGAACCACATTGGAATTCCTACAGATCCTCTTGAACCACCCGAGATGACTCTGGCAAGATCCATGTGTGCCTGTGAAAAATAAATTTAAATACGAAAAAGAGGAAACAGAAATTAAAGCCTGTATATGATATTTAACAAAGGACGGGACTTGGGAGCAATTTGATGGTGCATGAAAGAAAATAATTAACATATATACCTTAATGGTTCTTTCATGCATTAGGTTTCCTTGTGCAGCTGGTACCGAATACCTCCCACTCCCAATGCCGTGTTTCGATTGGCGTGGCGGCTTACCGGTCACAACTAGAGCCGGTCCATTTTTGTTTAAATGAACATGAGCCAGTCCTGAGTCATCTGGAATTATACCACTAATTTCATTAGAATATTCTTTCAAAGAGATACAATCTTCAGCAGCAACATTTACTATACTTGACGGAAGTTCTGGCAATAATCGAAGCCTGCTACAGCTTCTCAAGAAAAGAACTCTAAGCTTGGAAAGTTGAGAGATGCTATCAGGTAAGAGCGTGAAATCGTTTCCACTTAGATCTAGAGCTAGCAATGATGACAATCCACTTAGGTCACTGGGAATTGCTCCATCTTTTAAACCGCAAAAACTCAAGTTTAATTTGTTCAGGCAGCGTAAACCTGAGAACGAATCAGGCAACACAAAGCCAATGTCGGAGCTCGGCAAGAAATAACGAGAGAGTAGGCCGAGTAGCGATTGAGGTGGCAAACCAGGACATCCTTGGCAGTTTAGCATTTTAAGGTTCTGCAGACGTAAAAATGAGGATGGTACTTGCCTTATAGCAGTTCCACTTATATCAAGTTCCTCCAGATCTTCCACATTCCCCAGGTCCTCTGGCATTTTATCAAGTTTTGAGCAACCATCCAAACGAAGTTGAGACAAACGTTTCAAATTTCCCACACTTTCTGGAAGCTTCTCGAGTCTCGAACACCCAGAAAGAATCAATTCTTGAAGGGAATCCGAATTAATGTTACATGGAAGGCTTCTGAGGGATGCACAATCTTTCAAATTCAGAACAATAAGGCGTCTGAGATCTCCAACCGATGAGTGGAGCTTAAGCAATTTTGTACATCCTTGAAGAATCAGCCTCTGAAGATTTGGGGCTCCTGTGAAGTCCGGGGTCTCCTTAAAGTCTCGAGAGTCACTAAGGTCAACGAGTTTTAGCTTGCTCAAACTCTGGGATAAAACAATAAATCAATATGAGGAAAGTTTATGCAGAGCAATTAACTTAACAATTTTTTACATAAAAATGGAAGGATATATGTTACCTTAATTCCCTGCCATGGTTGCACAATGTGGCTGGAACACATACTGAGTTCAACGAGTTTATCAGGCGGGAAACCCGGTGGCCAAGATTTTGAAGGATATCCATGCCACTCCATATCCCGCAACTCTGTCGAAAGATAACTAAGGCCTTGAGAAAGGTGCACATTACCTATGATCTTGAGCAATCTTAAGTTCTTCATATTCGAGAAGACATCAATATTCAAGTGTAATTGATCTTCTTGTGGAGGAGAGTTTAGGACTATGCCTTGAATTCTTTTTGTTCCCTAGTAACCAATTAAGAAGAAAGATCAATTAGTGTAGTGTAGTGCATGACAGTCATGATGAAGACTTCGATGGCGAGCATCAATATATAAAATTCTATAGTTAGTTTATTAATACCGTACACTTACACTGTTACTCTTCAGCACTCGCAGGATATCCTCATCATGCCACAACCGACTTCGTCCGCCAGGATCTTCAGGAGATTCACGCCGAACAATTTCCCGACCCATATCTTCGAGTAGATCATGCATCCACAATTTCCTCCCGGACATGGTTATAAGAGACTTACTGATCAGAACTTCTATGCCGACGTTTGGGTGGTAACCACAACTTTCTAATATACTCTTCACACGATAACTATCCTTCCCTTTGTAGAAACATGCAATATCTAGAAAAATGTTTTGCTCTTTTTCCTCCAGTCCATCAAAACTTATTTTAAGTGTTTTCATGATTTTTCTATCAGGGTTTTCTTTTAGTCTACGCACAGCAGATTCCCAAAAATCTACACTTCTCTCAAACAAGAATGAACCCAGAACTCTAAGAGCTAAAGGATGGCGTTTAGCATAATGTATAATCTGCTTGGACAGTCCCACAAAATCTTCTGGAGGGAGTTCTTGCTTGAAGGCTTTCCAACTAAAGAGTTGGAGAGCTTCATCATTGTTCAGTTCTTGAGCCTTATATATTTCATTTTTGGTTAGTCCATGTTCTATCAACAGACGCTCATCTCTTGTTGTTATAATGATACTACTTCCTGGACCAAACCAATTGCGCTCATTTGCTAATGCTTCTAATTGTTCGGATTGATCCACATCATCGAGAATAACAAGAACCTTTTTATAACGCAGTCTAAGTCTTATCGTATTCTTTCCCCTGTCAACGTCCTTAACATCAATATTTCCTTCCATCAAGATATCAGAAAGAAGTTGGTTTTGTAAAGAAATCAGACCATATTTTCCAGTTCTTTCTCTGACGTTGACAATAATACTACTGGCTACAAATTGACTGTAAAATCTGTAATAAAAAGCAAGTGCAAGAGTTGTCTTACCGATACCGCCCATCCCCCAGATCCCTACAAAGTGAACATCATCATCTGGCCTGTTATTTAAGCATAAGTACTCCAATTCCTCTACGCGAGAGGCTATTCCAATAAGGTCCTTGGATACAGAACTAGCTGAGACTATAGAGTTTGATTTACTGAGTATGTTTCCGACAATGTCTCGAATAGCTTTTGACTCGTCCCTGCAAATTAGGAAGATCGAAAAATAAATCTCATTGACAGATCAAAGTTAGGAAAAGGCAAAAATTCTGTAAAAGTGTTAAATAATGTTTGGTTAGTAGCTAGTTAATGATATATAAAAATATATATGGTTTAAAACCAGTACGTATATAGTCAAAAAAAGGGTGAAAAGCAAGATGTAGTATGCAGCTGTTGATTTCCTTTTCTTTCTTTGTCTTCCTTTGTGTGTGTTATGTGTACGCGTTGGGATATCTTTTTTACTGCTAGCTCTGGAGTTGGGAGCCTTAATTTGTGAGCACCAATTCAAATATAGAGAGAACTAAATACAAATATACAATGGTTTGGGAATATGGTATGTAATAAGTAGCCCATCTCTCCTATAATCTCTTCAATAACTGTTGACTCATCTCTGCCAAAATTAAGACGATTGAAATTAATTATGAAAGTCGTCGCATAAACACATTTCTATCAAAATTAAACCCAACAAGAATATAATTATCAGCATCAAGCTAGCCATGGCCATGATATGATCGCTAGCTACACCATTTAATCGATTTAGGATCGTCCACAATCACAAATGTTAAACACTTCCATGGACATGGATCTCCAACCTCCAACTAATTTGTTAGTAGGTATTATATATGTAGTTGGCACACAAATTGTGAACTTTCCAAGGAAAACCGTTTATGCGCGCTTCATCATGAATACTTCAAGTTCAAACCCTCAGGTCTCAAGCTAGAGAGAGATTAATCTTATATATGCCATTTATCCTGTTTTATCTTGGATCAATATTAGCGTTATCATAATAAAAAAGATATTATAAGTTAGCTGTTCAAATGAAATATTTTTTTAATGGAGTGCTTAATATAAAGTAAATACATTTCTATAAAAAAATCCAAAATTTAAAGATATTGGATCAAATATATGCCCTTATGTTTTTCCAACGTTGGGTTTGTGCTCTTTATAAATATATTAATAATATAACTACGAACTCGTGTTATAACAAATCTTACAAATGAGTAAGGCTAGATACAAATTTCAAATAGACAAACTCTACGAAGGTCCTTTGTAAAAAAGTGAGTCCCATTAAAAATAAATAGTTTTTTTTTTTTACATTTTTTTAAGATGGAGTCTACTTTTTTACAAAATCTTGCGTGAGATTTGTCTATTTAGAACTTGTACAAATCATTTTTATTATAATGAATTATTTATGTCGTTAAAGTTACCCCGACTAGTATAAATTAAGTACCCATGAAATTTCACTACAATAGAATGTGCTTACTATTTTGATTTTGTGGGTGTGTGTGTTAACAATTTATAATATATAGTACCGATCTGATCACTTTAATTTGTAACCAAAAGGGCAAAAAATAAAGACATGAACTTGAAGGTAAAGTTAAGGTTAAAATCTGCTCCCCCATAAATTAGCATTACTCAGAGCATTATCATCTCATTCTCCATAAAGTTTCTAATAATTTAGTTAAAAAGTAGATTCCTTAAAATTTTTTTCTAAATTTCTCAACTTTCAAAAATCTCCACCATCTCATTCCCAATCATTTCTATATTCTATTAAAATAATATTTCTTTATTACTTTTTTCTCTTACTTCCATTTACAAACTTAACAACTCAATATTTTGTCTTATATTTTGAACTATTACTCTAGTGAATATTTTAAACAAAAATTTAATTTTTTTTTTTAATTTTGTGGATATGATAATATTTTTAAAATTAATTTTTTTTATTTTCGTAATAATTAAATTATTTGTAAAATTATTATTAAAAACTATAACAAATATGAGTATGAGAGAAAATGTAGATGATTGGAAGAAGAATTTATTTTATGTATTAGAATAAAATTTTGATAAAAAATAGTTTAAGGGATGAATAGTTATTTCTTATATTTATAGAATCACTGTTCATGCCCTAAATATTTTCTTTAAAATAGAGATTGAGATGTAGAGAGTATTTTGATCAAAACCGTAAAATAAAACTCTAATTATCGGAAAAGTGGTGCTCTGGGCACCGGATGTTAATGATCTCAACAAATCTGGTAAACTATTGATCAAGAGGGAAAATACCCTTAGCTCTGGCTCATCTTGACTGTAGGAAACTTTTATATAAATATATATATAAATATATATATGTATATCAAAAATATATTTATATGAATGAATGTCATGCACGTTGATTCGTGCAAATTAAGCAATTCTATGAATATGTCATCTTCATGTACTACTTTCCGTAGAACATATATAATGATAAAGTACTGGAACCGAAACAGAAACAGAATTATTTTCCAAAATCAAGTTTCTGAAGATGATCTCGAACGTAATTAAATTATTTACCCGTCATGTAAAACCCATCCCGAGATATGGCCCACTTCTTGCACAGCAGATCTCCATCTTTCCAGATCAGGTTCATTTTCATGTTTAGCAAAAGCATATGCAAAAGTACCTTTCTGATTTCTCACGTCAGAAGGATCCATGTGATAGAAAACTGGCAAAATTATCAACCTCTTTTTTTTCATGCATTCAATGATCTTGGCGAGTTCAATTAAGCACCACCTCGAAAAAGCATAGTTTGGTGAGAGAACGACGACCGCATACATGGAATTTTCAATTGCATTCAAGAGTTCTTGAGATATATATTTTCCTCTCTCCAATTCTTTGTCGTCCCTAAAGGTGAAAAGGCCTCTTTGTTTGAAAGCAGCATACAGATGGGCGGTAAAACTGTTGCGGGTGTCCTTGCCATGGAAACTGAGAAAAACATCCCATGGAGGCAAAGAAGAAGAAGAAGATGAAGGGGATGTTTGAGTGGTTGGAGAGTACGCCATTAATTCGAAACTTACAGGGCCATGTTTGCAGATTTGGTTAACAACAATAAGAGATGATCTTTACTCTCCCATGACTTGATCTTGTGCTATATATGTACTATATATATGCGCGCGCCTGGAAGATAAAAGTGATTGATTTCTATTCAGGTGACTATAAATAAAGTTAAGTTCTGATAGCTTTTGAAGATAAAAATTCATTTCTATTCACCTGGAACTTTCCTCCGGTTGGACTAGAGCACGGCTCGGATAAAGTATTAGGAAATGATTAAAGAAGTGATTATTGATATTTTTATAATCTTTAAAAAATATTTAAAATAAAAAGCTAAAAATAAAAGTGCAATTTGCATCATAGGCTCACCCAGTGGTCAAATTGAGGGACATAGCAGTACTACCTTTAAGAAATTCAATAGCGAGAAGAGAAAAGCTAAAAGTCTAAACCCACCATGAGGATGGTTCTTGATACAATTTTTATTATTATTTATTATTATTATTATTATTTTACTTAGTGATTAAAAAATTATATTTTAATGATGTTATAATTTTTTTAAAAAATATTTAAGGATATGAAAATAATGAATAAAAAAATAAAAATAAATAAAAAAGATCAAATGATCTTGTCCGTGAGTGTGGCACGGCACATAGCGAGAATATAAAATTAAGGGAAATGCTACTGTTACGTATGGGGGCCGGGGCTCCCAACGGGCCTTCTAACAGTTTTTTCTTTTTTTTCTTTTCTTTTACTTAATAATTATTTTTTAATGATCTGAATTTTTTAAAATATTTAGAAGTAATGAAAACTGTGGGGAGCCCCATGTATGGCTAGCTGTGGAACCACTCTAAAATTAATGGTCCGAATCTAATTCTGTACATGATGATTTCATGTTCAAGTATTATCGAAAATTTCGAATGGATAAAACACATTTCTAAACCGATTGAGATATATATGCCTTAATTTTTATCTACTTTTTAATGCTTATTATTTTTATTTATTTTTTAAATAATTTTGTTATTTTCATTTTCATTTTTAATGCACAATTTCTAAATCAATTTTTGAAGCCAATTTAGGGCAAAAATTGAGTAAAAGTGCTTGATGCCTAGCTAAGAGCTCCCAAAACGTTTTGTCAAATATTACTCAAAAGTCATATTTCCCTATTTTAACTACTCTTCTTCTCAAAACTTCCTACATTTAACTCTATATTTTTTTTTTCTATTTTATTAAAATAATTTTTCTTTATTATTTTTTGACTCATTTATTTTCACATTTTTTTTAACTACTCAGTTATTTGTATTCCTTAGATTTTCGACAATTCATCTTTAACAAAAATTTTAGAAAAATTTCAAATTATTTATCTTTGCAAATGGTAATGTTTTCAAAATAATTTTGTAAAATAATGTTTTCAAACATTATTTGGGAAAACATATTTGGCACACATCCGGCCTGAAGCACGATTCATATAAATATATATATATATATATAAAACTCATGGTGGGTACAATAACAATCCAGAAATTAGTGGGTTGTACGAAATGAATTAATTGTTCTTATTACCTACTCTGAGTATCTAAAATATTATCAGATCCTGTCATGCATACTGAGAAAAATGATTAATTATCGTGTGAAAAGGAAAAGAAACAATGGAAAAACAAGAAAGAAAAAAAAGTCGCTTTTGCTTTATTTTTTTTTAGCACCTTATTATCTTTATCTTTGTACTTTTGCCACCCCTCATCATCAACCAATTAAAGGAATAAAAATTTTATATACAATTATTTTACGTACTTTTTATGCATTTAATTAGTTGTGCCATGCATACTGAGAAAAAGAGAAAAAAAAAAGTTACTTTTGCTTTATTTCTTTTAGCAAAGAAAAAAGAAAAAGAAAAAGAAAAGAAAAAGAAAAAAGAAAAGGAAAAGAGAAAAAAAAAAGGTTACTTTTGCATTTCTTTTAGCGCAAAAAAAAAGAAAAGAAAAAGAAAAAAGAAAAAAGAAAAAAAGAAAAGGAAGAAAAATGGCAGTATATTGCTCTAGCCGGCCATAAAGCCTATTGCTGCAGCATCTACGTCGTAAGTGTCGTGTGTGAATTGATTACGCTATTCCTATTTAAGACATCAAAAAAAGTTAATTATCGTGTAAAAAAAAAAAGGAAAAAGAAAGTGATGAAAAGAAAAGAAAAATATTTATTTATGATTAGTTATTTTTAATAAAATTAATTATTTTATATTAAAATTAATTTATTTTTATCATAAATAATAATTTATGTCATAAATAATTCGTCACAAATGATCAGATATTTTTTTTTATAGTGAAATTTGCTTTTGCTTTAATTTTTTTAGCACCTTATTATATATCTTTATCCCGTCCCTCATCAATGTTAGCCAAACAGAACATATTGACCAGAAAATTAAGAGCCTGAGACCTGATATTCCAACCCGGCCGGTCATTACCACTGTACGTACGTACAAAAAATATTCAAAAGTTCAGATTGCTTTTGGAGATAAAGTGATTAATTTATATTCACACGGAACTTTCCTCCGGTTGGACAAGAGTCGCAAGACCACGACTTGGTAAAGTATTAAGAAATTCATGCGTTTTAATTATATAAATAGAATATTAACATAAATAGGTTTTGGAAAACTACAATTAGAAATGTCAAATCATGTTAACAGATCATGTTCGTGTCGTGTCAAGACATATATATTATTACTATATAGATCAATCCTAATCCAACCCGTTAAGTTTATCGTATCAATGGATTTTGGGAAGCTACAAGCCTATAACAATTTTCGTAAGAAATAATTAATAACAAATAAATAATTTTTTTGTAGTGATAGACATATAGATCCGTTCATGTTAAGGTGTTGAACGACGTTGGATCTAGAAGATTTGAGACCTTAAGTTCAATTTTATTGATCGACATCCAACGATGCCTGTGTTGCAGTGCCTGTTGCTTGGAAATGTCCAAGACGCGGTAATTGACTTTCAGACTCGAAATAGCAAACGAAAAAAAAAAATGGAAAAACTGGTTAAAAATAAAAAATGGCAGAGTAGAGAGAAGATAAGTGGTAAAAAAGAGAAGCGCATGAACTTCTTCCCTTTGTGAAGAAGATGAGCATTGCTATGCATCATCCTACACATCACACATCAATGTGTTTTTTTATTTTTTTTCAATTTTTTTTCAATTTTTTTTTATTTTACTCTTCCTGAAATATTTATATTTTTTTATTCTTCATCCATATAATACACATTTAATAAGAGAAACAAATAAAAATAAATAAAAAAAATTATGGTGTGTGGTGTGTAGGATGATGCAAAGATTAATTCTTTTATAATTTAGTAAAAAAGTATATTTTTTAAATTTTTTTTAAAATATTACTCATCTTTAAAACTATAACAAATATGAATATAAAAGAAAGTGTAAATGATTAGAAGAAAATTTTATTTTATGTATTAGAATAAAATATTGATAAAAAATAGTTTAGGGAATGAATAGTTATTTCTTATATTTGATGAATCACTGTTTATTCCCTAAACTTTTTTTTCCAAAAATAGGGATTGGGATGTGGGGGGTATTTTGATCAAAATCCCAAATTAAACTTCAAATTATAGAAAAATTAGTGTTTTAGAGCATGGAATGTGAATGCTCTTAGCCCCGTAACTTAAATCATCCCCGTCGAATGCCTATACCATCTCATTCCTTAAATTTTAGTAAAACAATCTTAACTTTCTTTTACAAAAACTCCTCTCCATCGGTTGCCTATTTTAGGAGATGTGTTTATGATTTAAACAGTGGCTCTCTAAATATGGAAAACTTTCATCCATAAATTATTTTTTACAAATATTTTATTGTAATAAATAAAACAAATTATTCTTTCAATCACCTATACTTTCCCTCATGCCCATATTTGTTACAGTTGAAATTTGAAAAACATGTTACACCTTTGAGATGATCCAATTTTTTAAAATTGACTATTTGTGAAAATATGATTTTTTAAAAAATATTATTATTACAAAAGCATTGATTTTAAAAATATTATTGTTTAGGGAGAAAGTACTTTAAAAAAACTCGTTACAGATTAAAAATAAAAAAATATTGGTACAACAAATAATTAAATAGTTAAGAAAATATTAAAAAAAAAAGTTAAAAATTTTTCTTCTACTCTTTCCCCAAAAGATAAAAAAAGAGTAGTTAAAGATGCACAAATAAATGAGCAAAAAAAAATAATAAAGAAAGAATAAAGAAATATTATTTTAATATAATAGAGAAATAATAGAGAGTGAGATATAAGAAGTTTCTTAAAAGGGTGATGCTCCTAGCCAGCCAGGTGTCTAGTCCTCTTTTACACCCGCGAATGAGGAGCTGCCATTGGGGGTGTAAATTTAAACCGATAAACCGGTCCGGTTCCGGTTCTTATATTTCATAAACCGGCCGGAGACGGTCTCATTCCAGTTTTGAGATTTTCAGGACCAGACAGAACTGTACCGGTTGATAAAATATATAAAAAAATAATATTTTATATATAAGTTTTATACAAAATTAAAATTATACAAAATATTTTTTATATATTAATATAATTATATATCATATATGAAATAATTTCATATTATAATTTATAAATTATAACATAAAATGTTAATCTTAAATATGAACATTTGTAATTTGTTTGATCATATGCTATTAATATAATTATATGTAAGATAATGTTATTATAAAATAAAAGTTTAATCTTAAAAATGAAAATGTAATTGATCGTGTATTATATAGTTATACTAATATATAGTTTATAACTAATACTAATATATAGCTATACTAATAGTCTAATATTAATACTATTAATCTAATATTATACTAATGTCAAATTTACATTTTAAAAAAGCCGGATAACCGGATTGGACCGGACCGGAAACCAATAAAATCGAAAGTACCTGTTTGTGAGGGTAACCGGTGCGTAATCGATTTTGAAAAATACAAAACCAGTCATATCGGTTCAGTCCAAGATTTTGTCCAAAACCGGATCGACCTGGATCAGTTACATCCCTAGCTGCCACATAAGAGTTGCAGCAAAATAGAATTTACACTCATGCATGTGATTAAATTTTTTTTCTTTATGTGATCTCTTCTCCCCCCTTTCCCCCGTCGCCTGCTCCCCTCATCGCTCTCTCTCTCTAAAATACGCTCTCTCTCTCTCTCTCTGAGTCTCTCTCTCCAAGCAAATAATCTCTCATTCGAAACCCCCTCCCTCTCCTCCACTTTTTGGCCCCCCTCAACCTCAAGAAGGACATCGTCGAAAGATCTGTGGACACCGAGAGATCAGATCTTCATGGTGTGTAGAATGGACGTGTCTTCGAAAAATGTGTGGTTTTTGTATAGTTTAGACAGGGTTGGAGGAGTTTCAAAATCTTGGAGTAAAGTTCTCGGAGGAATTTTGGAAACAATATAAGTGGAAAATAAAACCAAATAGATAAATATAACTTTCTATCTGTTTCAGAATTTTAAAAAAAAAAAAACTTTCTTTCAAACTTGGGCAGAAAAATTCAGCAATTGGAGTTCTCTAAGTAGAATAGAAAATACCCACCTCCAATTTACAAATCTAGAGAACATGCACCAAACATGTAACTTTCTAGGAAAGGTATCATGAGACTAGTAAATTCAAAAAATAGAACCTGCATCACCGTTGGAAGAGGGGAAAGAGAAGAGGGCCTTGGGGAGAGAAGAGAAAGGGAAAAGGGGAGAGGAAATTAATAGATGGCGTTGGGGAGAGAGAAAGGAAGAGGAAAAGGCAAAAAGAAAAGAGGGCAGATGTGAAAGAAGAGGGGAGAGGAGAAAGGAGTGGGGGGAGAGTGCGTGGGGACGATGGGAGAAGTAATGAAAAAATATTAAAAAAATATTGGATAATAATAAATAATAATAATAAATAAATAAAAATTAATAATAAAAAATAAATTGTAGTTAAGTATTTTAAGAATATTGAAAATACTTGAACACCCAAACTAGAAAAAAAATAATGAATAGTAGTACTAGTGATGTATTCTCATATTTGTTGAGATGTTTTGATTGAGTTGCATTATTGCATATTTTATACATTTAAAATTAATATATTTTTTAATTGTTTTCCTATTTTATTATTGATTTTAGATGAAAGAAAATTATTAAGAAGCATCAATCTAAGTTATGATTTAAATTGATTAATAATATAATTTAAGCTTGATTTTAAATACTTGTGATTTAATAATGTTTCTTCACATGCACAATATATTTTTAATATTTTATTCTTTCATTTTTTTGTCTAGTTTTATTTTTATTTTTCATTAATTAATTATTTTATTTTATTTGTCTAATTTGATTTTTGTTTTTACTTATTTATTTGTTTTTATTTTTGTTTTGTTTTGTAGCAGCGCCTCCACCTCCATGCAACTCAGCCTCCATACACCACCGTGAACCAACTCCATGCAGCCGCGGCCACCCAACTTCATGCACCACCACTCCTGCGCAGCCCATAGCTTCAAGCACGGCCACAACACGATCGTTCGAAGCCACCAGCTCTTCCACCCGCGACAATCACCGCTGCAGCTCAACACTGCCCAGCCCCATTTGAAGCAGAAACATTCACCCATAGCCGCGCCGTGAACCACCAAGAGCAACCCAACGCAGAACACTGCCAAGCATCACCTTGCCGGCAGCACCAACCCCTTCCATGCACAGTCATTCACGGCCTCCAAGCCTCCTCTGTTTTTCACACCAAAAACTGGAAAAATTACCAACTTCTTCTTTTCCATGCATTCAATGATCTTGGCCAATTCAGTTAAGCACCACCTCGAAAAAGCATAGTTTGGTGAGAGAACGACGACCGCATAGCTGGAGTTTTCAATTGCATTCAGGAGTTCTTTAGATATATATTTTCCTCTCTCCAGTTCTTTGTCGTCCCTAAAGGTAGAAAGGCTTCTTTGTTCCAAAGCAGTATACAAATGGGCGGTAAAACTCTTGCGGGTGTCCTCGCCATGGAAACTGAGAAAAACATCCCATGGAGGCAAAGAAGAAGAAGAAGAAGATGAAGGGGGTGTTTGCGTGGTTGGAGAGTACGCCATTAATTCGAAACTTACAGGGCCATGTTTGCAGATTTGGTTAACAACAATAAGAGATGATCTTTACTCTCCCATGACTTGATCTTGTGCTATATATGTACTATATGCGCGCGCCTGGAAGATAAAAGTGATTGATTTCTATTCAGGTGACTATAAATAAAGTTAAGTTCAGATAGCTTTTGAAGATAAAAATTCATTTCTATTCACCTGGAACTTTCCTCCGGTTGGACTAGAGCACGGCTCGGATAAAGTATTAGGAAATGATTAAAGAAGTGATTATTGGTATTTTTATAATCTTTAAAAAATATTTAAAATAAAAAGCTAAAAATAAAAGTGCAATTTGCATCATAGGCTCACCCAGTGGTCAAATTGAGGGAGATAGCAGTACTACCTTTAAGAAATTCAATAGCGAGAAGAGAAAAGCTAAAAGTCTAAACCCACCATGAGGATGGTTCTTGATACAATTTTTATTATTATTTATTTATTTATTACTTAGTGATTAAAAAAATTATATTTTAATTCTTTTTTATATAGATTTTTTTAATAATTTTAAATATTTAAAAAAAATAAAAATAAAAAATTACAATATCATTAAAAAATACTTCTATAATCACGAAATAAAATATTTTTTACTTCGTGAATAAGGAAGTATTTTTTAATAATTATTTTTTACTTAATGATTAAGGAAGTGTTTTTTAATAATGTTCTAAATTTATTTATTTATTTATTTTTAATATTTAAAAGTATTAAAAAAATCTATATAAAAAATAACTAAAAATAAATACATGAAAAAACACATGCTAAAACCAGTGGTAGCTACCAGTGGTGGCTCTGGCAGTACTCATACATGCAAATACATGTAACCTTCCAATTTTCGACCGTCACACGCTTAATTGGCAGCATTTTAAATAATATAAATACAAATTATTTTACAAACAAAATAAGTTTTTCTTTTTCTTTAATGAACTTCGAGGTTAATTTGCTTGGATTGTTTTAGCAGATGAGATGATATTAGTTGAGATAAAAGTTGAAAGTTAAATAAAATATTGTTAGAATATATTTTTTTTAATATTAATATTATTTTGTGATTTAAAAAAATTGAATTGTTTATTTTATTTTGTGTGAAAATTTGAGAAAATTTGTAATGATTAGATGATATAAGATAAGTTGAGAAGAGTTGTGAAAACAAACGAGACCATAATGTTACATCTAAATAATAACTTAACTAATTTTAAAAAAAAAATGATATTTACAATCGTGGAGTATGCAAGCGCCTCATAATCTCTTTAAATAAAGTAAGTAAATATAGAACCCACATAAAAAAAATTAATTTTTTAATAGTAAATCACACCCTTTTTCAAAACGATTGTACATAATTTATACACTCCACAATTGTATGAAGTATTACTCAATTTTAAAAGTGCTTTAAGTGCATATTTACCAAACAATAAATAATTTTTAACAGTTTAGTATTTTAAGTATAAACCTCTACAATTAAAAGCACTATTATAAAAAAAAAACTTTATTTCCTGCTAGCTACAATTCCTCGCCGTAGAATTATAAATTAAATTAAGGTCAGTGCATATTGCTTTTGCCGGCCATATTGCTTTAGTCCTCGCCCATATGTCCTCGCCGTAGAATTATAAATTAAATTAAGAAAGAATTTAAAAAGAAAAAAAATAAAAAAATAAAAAAGGTCGGTGCATATTACTTTCGCCGGCCATAAAGTCTATTGCTGCAGCATCTACGTTGTAAGTGTCGTGTGTGAATTGATCGTTACGCTATTCCTATTTAAGACATCATAAATATTCAAACATGACCGGATCGATGCATAGAGAAAAAAAGTTAATTACCGTGTAAAAAAGAGAAAAAAGAAAGGGATGAAAAGGAAAAAAAAAACACTACAAGAAAATTATTTATTATTGATTTATATATTCGACGATCAGTGGGAGTACATTTATATTTATATTCATGCATGTATATTACATTTCGGCAAGTTTAAATCATGGTTTATAATATGACATTGAAGTTATGTCTCTAAAAAATTTTAAAAATGAAATTTATAAATGAGACATCATTAATAAGTGGAATTGAATTTTAATACCAAGACGATGATTGTTAAGATTGTCTGTATAATTGCATAGAGTTTTGAAAGACTTTACATGAAGAATTGTTGGTCAATTGATGCTTTAAAAAATAAAATGTGACATATTTAATATTTTATAATATACTCGAATTAATTAGGTTATTAAAGAAATTTTATATATGATGGTTATAAGGAATTTGATGATTGCATAAATTTATATTAGGCCAAACATCAATTTTACAGTTGTCATCCTTGATTTATACTGATAACCGGATATTCAGATTCTATTTTTATGAGATTGCTCTGATAATAAAAAATGCAGTTATGATTTTGTATCTTACTATATAGTATAATTCATAAATAGCAATCAATGACAGAGTTTGTCTTTTAAAACATTCCTTGAAATAATATCAGGTACTTCTTCAATATTCCATACAGACTCTTCCTCGTACGAATATCCTAGATTTGCAAGCTGGTGGGCTACACAATTTCCAGCTGATCTAGGAGTACTAAAAACGACTGATCTCCAATCAGTTCTGCTCCTACGTAAAGATTTGATGTCTTCAATAACTTGACCGTACCAAGTCCAACTTTCTAATAACGATTGACAGCTTTGACAATCACTTCAACATCTCCCTCAAAAATGACATTTCTTATATCAAGTTCCATACATAATTCCATACCTTTAGAAAGAAGATTCTTGAATAAGATCGAACTGCAATATATATTTGAAAAAAATTATTTTCAGCGATTTTAAATCGTCGTAAAAATATTTGCTACAAATACAAATTATTTGCAGTAATTTTAAATTTTGCCGCTGAATCCAGCACAGGAAATTTCGCCGCAAAAATCAGTTCAAACAGTAAAATATTGGCGGGGAAGTAATTTATTATGCCAGGGAAAGTTCAAAACCGATCGAACGGGAAATTTTGTTGTTCAAACGGAGAAGATTTGGTAGCAAAACTTGGTGGGAAGGTTTCTAAACCGTTCGAACGAAACATATTTAGTTCGAACATATTCAAACACCACATTTATACATTTGAAAGTATAATATTAATCTTAGTATGTAACTCAAAATATAAAAAAAATATATCATATATACAAATTCATAAATTAATTTTAAGTAATTAATTTTAAAATATTTTAATGATTTCTTTTATGTTAAATAAGATTTTTAGTTAAATAAATATTATCAGCCATACACCACATAATATAAATCAATAATTACTCCAGAAAAGACAAAATATTTAATTTATAACTAAAGCAAATTATCAAAACACTATATATATTGCCCATAACTATAACAAAAAAAAATATATAAATAAAAAATTAGAAACTACAATGACGAGAGATCTCTGCACCCATCCTCGACTGCAACTAATTGTCTCTCTACATTTGTTAGTCGAGTACTGAGCGTGACCTAAGTTGCATTACTGGAATGAATTTCTATTCGTAACTTAGAAACGCTAGCATTAATCTCTGTACGTAACTGATAGATGTTAGCAGTAATCTCTGTACGCAACTTAGACATGACAGTATGCATTACATCGATCACCACTGATGTGTGTATGCCCATCTCATCATGCAGTATGTTGGCCATCTCCTCGCGAATAGATGTGCGTGATGCCTCGGCCTGTGTAGATGCCTCACCAGCCGATACTTTAGGATCTTCCGGCTGTGCATCTCTTTAAATATCAGCCCTCTCAAATATATCCCCCATGAGGTCGATCATAATGCCACGAGTGACCCATATCATAAATTTCGCTCAATCCATGCTAACCTCGGTCTTATGTTGCCAAGGGTCAATATTATTGGCGATTATGATCTTATATTTTCCTTTATACTTTACTATAGTATAATATATATGATACTGTAGATATGATATATAGTGTAGATTAGTATATATATGGCAGTATATATTACTAATATATATGATAGTATATATTACTAATATATATGATCTTACATTTTCCTTTATACTTTAGTATAGTATAATATTGTTGATACTTTATAGTATACTATTATTTAATATGTATAATGATGAAAATAAATATATTTAAACATTAAGGTGATACTTTCGAACTGTATCCATAAACCATTCGAAGGCTATATTGCGTTTGAACTTATGAAAAAAACCATTCGAACGGTTTTATTGTAGTGGTGGGAAAATATCCCGCCAATTAATGACTCGTGGATTACCGTTCGAATGTACTTTATCACCGTTCGAACGCGTCATTGAAAATTTTTGCAAGCGGGAAAACTTGCACACTGACAATGTTTCGTGTTCGACCGCCAATTATTTCCATTCAAACGGTAAGTGAGAACTTAAAACATTTCGGCACGCCGTCAGTCCCTCATTTTGCTATCTTCTTTTCCTCTCTTCTCCGTTTTCTCTCCAAAATCTTCCATTTTCTTCACACAATCCTTCATTCTATCATCTTACAAAGAGGGTTGCACACTTATTTTGATTAAAGGTATGGTTTTCTTTTTCATTTTATTTCCAAATCAATTATTGATTCTATTATATATATATATATATTGTGTAGTTGTTTATTGGAGAAATCTATACTTTAATATAAGTGTTTATTGGATTAAATTTGAAATATAGGTGTTTATTGATTTTATAGTTTATATATATATATTGTGTAGGTGTTTATTGGATTAAATTCGAAATATATGTTGTATATTTGTCATGTTTTGTATATATAGTTGCTATTCAAAATATATATGTTGTATGTTTGTAATATTTTCTGAATATGAGTTTATGGTGTTTTCTGAGATTGTGTTTCCTCTTATCTGACTGATGTTTGGATTCTGGGTTGAAACTGTTGAACACTATAATATTTCGTTTGAATGAATTATCCTGTTCAAACAGACATTTAAGTGTTCGAACGGTTTTACTTATGAGTTGTGATACTTAAATTATAAATAACTTAAAAATAATAAACATAAGAATTATTAATACTTAAACTCATATTAATGCTTAAAAGATAATTAATTAAAAACTATGAGGACTAACTTTAAAAATAATAAAATAAAATTATAATTAATACTTAAAAATAACGATAATGTATAATTAATCTAATAAGTAATACTTGGAATATGATTTTGCAATGATAGGTAAAATACACTTAATATTTAATATACTAAGGATACTTAAAATATACTTAATATTAAAAAAACATAATAATTAGGATACTTACAATACACTTAATATTTAGGATATTAAGGATACTTAAAAACACTTAATATTTAAGATACTTAAAATGCATAATAATTAAAATACATAATTAAAATTTAGGGATTATCATATCTTCTGTTCTCGTATCAGCTTGTATTCTTGTATCTTGTATTGTTGTTGTGTTTTAATATCATATCTTTTACTTTGCATTGAAATAAACCTTAGACCCGTTCGAGAGTTATCAATCATGTTGAACGATTGATTGATAATTCTTGAATTGTCCAGAGTGGACAGTTTGGGATTGTAAGATCATTCTCGCAAACTATCCAACTATATCTGTTGCATCCGACATTATGATTTTGGTAGTATCACCCCTTTGTTCTCTGGATATGCAGTTTCGGTGATGGTGCATCAATGTATTACTTGTCGGTGCGCACGACCAAAAGAGCATATTTGGAGAACTGCGGTGTCGAAATTTTGTTAGACATGATAGATAATAGTTGGTAGGTTGACGATTATGATCTTACAATCCCTAATGGGATAAGACCAACTACCCAGTGAATGAAAGAAATTGCACAATATGTTATATAATTGATTGTTTGTTGATGTACGTAGCAATTGGCATTGCTCAAGGCGGATAATCACTTTTGAAACTGTTACCAAACAAACGGCTTCTGAAGAAAGCCAACCTATATACATGCAAATACATGTAACCTTCCAATTTTCGACCGTCACACGCTTGGCAACATTTTAAACAACATAAACACAAATTATTTTACAAAAAAATAAGTTTTTCTTTTTCTTTTTTTCTTTAATGAACTTCGAGGTTGATTTGCTTGGATTGTTTTCGCAGATGAGATGACATAAGTTGAGATAAAAGTTGAAAATTAAATAAAATATTGTTAGAATATATATTTTTTAATATTAATTTTATTTTGTGATTTAAAAAAATTAAATTGTTTATTTTATTTTGTGTAAAAATTTGATCAAGTTGTAATGATTAGATGAGATTAAGTTGAGAAGAGTTGTGAAAGTAAACCAGACCTTAGAGTAATCAATTTATAACGGTAACCACTATAAAGAGTAAAAAACTTTATTTGTTCAAATAATATGGATCTCAAATACCACCTAAACTTATTAGTTAATATGAGGTATTACAAAAATTTTAGATTAATTTTTTGAATCTCATGATCTTATACTTTTCTTCTACCAATTATCTAAAAGAGAACTTTAACTTGGGACCTTAAAATCAAACAACGGTTGCTTCATATGTTCCTACCCATATTATGCTATAGCAGTTTAATTTGTTTTAAAATCATGGTAGCAATCCTATTAGAAATTGAAAGAGCATATATATAAATATTACTGTGTAAATTTCTCAATAATTGCCCCCAAGTATATAGGGGTGTAAAAAAATTTAGAAAATCAGTTGAACTGACCAAATTAACTTGACCAAACTGATGGGTTTGGTTAGTAACGAGTTTGGTCCCTTAACCAAACATGGCTGAATCGGTTTATGGTTTTCGGGTGATGAATTTGTTTGTTTGTTTTTTTTTTTTTTTTTTTTTTTGTTATCTATAACTGTCTTTTAAAATTTGGAGCTTTTTGGGAAATTTATATTTTTAGCATGTTGAGTATATATATATATATATATATTGTATATATTGTTGGATTATTATATTTTGGGTTTGTCATTTCTACTTGTCTTTTTATAAGGTTTAAGGGATTTAAGGAAGTGTTTGCAAAAAAAAAACAAAAATGGACTTAAGAGAACTTTTTATTTATTTTTCTTTTTGAAAAAACAATATCTGACTTCCATTCTTTGTTTCCATGTTTTGTTTTTTTTTTTTTCCCCCTTTATTTATTCTAACTTGTTGGCTTGGTCCTTGCAGGAAATATGAAGTATTTTATTTGAGAAGTGATTTTATTTTGAGGTTTGTATATATGTCTTTCAGTTGTTTTTTCAAGTTTGTATATTTTGGTTAGTAATTTTTGGTTTGGAGTACAAGCTGCTTTGGACTATGTATATATCTTTCAGTTTTATTTTTTCGGCTTGTATATTTTAATTGGCATTTATTTGAGTAAGTGGGTTCAAAATTTATATTTTTGGAATATATGTCTTTCAGTTTTTTTACCAGTTTGCATATTTTGGTTGGCAGTTTTTGATTTGGAGTCCAAGGTGCTTTAGAGTTTGTATGTCTTTCAGTTTTATTTTTTCGGCTTGTATATTTTGGCAGGCATTTAATTGAACAAGTGGGTTCAAAATTTATATTTTTGGAATTGTGATTATTTTTTTTTCTTTGTATATATTGTTGGATTTGTATATTGTGTTATTAATAGGTTAATAAATGTTTTTCTGTTTTTAGGCTTTTAGTTTTTTCTGTTTTTTAAAACTCAAGGTTTTTATTAAAAATAGAGACATGCTTCTCATTTGGTCTGTATGATATTGGGTTTATGTTTTTTTGGTTCATTGTTTTAGGGTTTTAGTTTTTTATTTTTGCATTAGAACTCAAGGATTTTATTAAAAACAGAGATATGCTTCTCATTAAGTAAAAACTAATTGGACTTAACCAAATATTACTGAATGATCGGTTTATGGTTTTTGGTTGATGAATTTTTTGTTTTATTTATTTTTGAGTTTATCGTCTATATCTGTCTTTTAAAAATATTCAAGAAAGTGAGAGATGTTTTTGTACAAAACAAAAAACAAAAAAACTGGAAGGAATCCATGTATGATTGGTGAATTTTCAAGGTAGTTAAAAAAAAATGTTTGTAAAAGAAATATTTGTGCAGACCAAGAAGAATTTTGGTCTATGTTTCTAGGTATAGAAAAAAATCAGGTGACTTTTGATTGATTAAAACTCAAGGTTTTTATTAAACCAGATGAGAAAAGGGGGGAAAAAACCCCTATACGATCGTTGAACTTAACAAAACATCCGTAAATTACGAACAGATTAAAAATGTTTCAAATCGGTGGACTTTGCAAACAATAAAGATATAATTTTGAATAATAAAAACACCTTCTCTTTTACAATCGGTGGACTTTATAAAAAATAAAGATATGATTTTGAATAATGAGAACTGATTAAAAATTTAATAAAAAAAAGGAAAAAAGAAGTTATAAAATCGGTGAGGTTTTTTTATTCAATCAATGGACTTAACAACACGTCACTCGACCTAATTTTTATTTATCTTTTAAAAATGCTTAAGGAAAAAAAAAAACTTTGCAGAAAGAAATTATCCACTGAAAGAAAGAGTTTGGCAATTTTTTTAGGTATAAAAAAAATTACTTCTAATAGCATAAAACTTAAGGCTTTCATTAAAAATAAAAACTGAGGAGATAAATAGCTTTCACCTATAACATTATTATTCCTTTAGCCATCAAGAGACACTCGGAAGTAAAATTAATAGGGTGATCATTCTCTCATAGTCAGGTCAGATTTTTTTATCAAACCATGATGAAAAATGTACGTCTTTTAATTGTTGTTATTTATTGTCGTGGATATTTAACATGTGGTATTAGAACTTCAGGTTACATATATTCTATGGTCTCGATAAAATACAGATTTGATATTTATTATCGTATATTAATTTAACATCATAATATATTTTACTTCTCCCATTTTATGTTGATATATTTATGTAAAAGAGAAACTCTCACGTGATTATTCACAATTCCACGAAGCATTGATGCATCTGTTTCGATTTTTGCTTGGATTTTATTTTATTTTCTCCCACATTGTTTACACTAGTGTTGGTAGTTGAGGAGCTGCTGTATGTATTGGTAGTGTATAGTGTAAGGTGGCCAAAGTCCCTTGGCGGTGAGTTGGGATGTATGGCAGCTTTAAAGGGCGGTGTAAAGGGGCTGAAAAGCCCTGATTGGCTAATAAACTTTTTTTCTTGGTTTCTGTTGGTACAAAAGAAAAATTAGAGAGAAAGAGCCCCTGAGTGGGGTTGGGAAGGGGTGGCGCAAGGTGGTTGGAGTACCCTTGTTGGTACCTTGGGATGGAAAACCGCCATCGCCGTCGTGAAGACCCTTTTGGCTAGTGGCCCAAATCTCTTTAAGATCGATTTTGTTAAACAAAAGGAGGGGGGTAATGATGAAAGGTGGTGGACGTCGGTGGTGGGAGGAGGCTAAGGATGCCATTCTGACCTCTCCTTGCCAACGACGCCCATGGTTGCGCCAAAGCGAAGGAAGATTGAGAAAAATCTAATGTGGCGGCTACGGCAATACTGAAGAAGAAAGAAACAAAAGGCTTATAGAGTTCTCAACAATGCCATAAGAGTTTGGGCCGTGGGCTTTGGCCGAGTCCAAGAAAATTAAAAGTGTAATCAAGGCACAAGCTAGCATAGTGGGCCAGAATTCTAGCCTAGCCCAACAACAAAAACAAGAAAAAAAAAAAGGTTGAACCAGTCAGGCCTATATAGTAGGCCAGACCCAGATGCAACCTGCATCTGTCCATTTCACTGAACCGGGTTTCAACCCGGGTTCCTAGTTTGATCGGGTTCAAACCTGAACCAGTTAGATGACAATATTATATTATATCATTATGTTAGTATTATTTTTTCAAAAAAATGAAAAAAAATAATTCTTTCTTTCTCTTCTCTCTCAAAGCATGTGGTTTATTGTTTAATAAATGTATGATTATTTTAAGTTGAATTATGGCTATTAGTTAAAAAATTCTTAATTATTGTTTCTTATGAATTTTATTCTATGGTAGACCATATAAATATAAGAAATATTTGTACTTGAATTATGGCTATATGTTATAAAGGTTCTTAATTATTGCTTCCTATATATTTTATTGTATGGTAAGCCATATAAATGTACGAGTTATTTGGACTTGAATTATTACCATTAGTTATAAAATTCTCAATTTTTTTTTTTTTTTTTTTTATGATTTTATTGTATGGTTGGCCATATATATATATATATATATAATTGTTTATCCCATATGGGGCAAATGGTTTGCATCAAAACTAAGGAAAAAATTGATTGCCCAAAGGTACAAGATTTTTCTTAATTTTGGATGGAAAAATCATTAAACTCCATAATAAAGATGGGTATGATGGAGTGAACAATTTTGTATGTCAAGATCTACTCCCAAAGGAGGATTTTGATGACACTACTAGTTTATCCATTAACGTAAAGTTGGAGTAAACAATTTTTGTGTCAAGATCTATTCCCAAATAAGGGTCTTGATGACACTATTAGTTCATCCATCAAAATAAGGTTGGAGGGAATACTTTATATATCAGAGTTTACTCCCAAAAGAGAATTCTGATGATACATCTAGTTCATCCACATAATTTAAAAATTGGAGGAAACACTTTATATGTCAAAGTTTACTCTCAAAGGAGAATTATGATAATACAACTAGTTCATCAACATAATTTAAAATTGGAGGGAACATTTTGTGTGTTATGGTTCATTCCCAAATGACGGACCTCGATTACACTATTAGTTCATCCATAATAGTTTAAATTCTCCATATTGGTTTAAATTTTGAATTTAAAACTGGATGGAACATTTTGTTTGTTGGGTTTCTCTCCCAAATGAGGGATCTTAGTGATACCATTAGTTCATCTATAATGGTTTAAATTATGTTATTCTTTATAAGTATCGAACTCAAAGCATTAATGTAATTAAAATGTTTTTCTTGCAGTAAGTATACAAATATATTTACAAGCTTTTCTGTACATAATGAACTTTAGTTTAGAGAAACATGAGCATGTCAAATTTACACTAAGAGTTTTAGACCATGGTTTATTCATTTTAAGTCTAACATCAATTATTATTGAGAATAGTTATAAGAGTCAGAAAAGTATAATGTTTAAGAATATTGAATTAATTACTACATATCAAACTATAGGAATTTCTTAGTTTTGTATAGAATGGTTTACTCCAGGCATTATTATTTCATTAAAGTAATGAGATATGAACAAGTTGGTAGCATGGTTGTTAGTTAGATACAAATTTATTTTGCTAATTTGTATGAAAGAACAATTGTATCTTTTGGAAAATGAAAGAAATGATGGTCAAGAAAGTGTAAGAGCTATGTCAATTGAATTTTGAAATAAATAGGGCATATGAAGGTTTAGATGTCCTAAACATAAGACTTGATTCGAAGGGAAGAGAAAACTTTTCTTTCTGTATAAGTTTCTAATCAGAACTTATATATGTTTATACATTTTTTAGGTTAGACTCGAGTGGAAATGTTCATCTTTATTTTTTCTGTATAAGTTTCAAACCAAATACTATAAATGTTTATACTTATTTTGGTGGTTGAACTTGAGCACAAATGTTCAAATTTCAATTTGTTTCAAAATGCCATTTATTTTGGTTCCATTTTTTCTTCCAATAAAACTTTTATTTGTCATGCCTTCATAATAGTATTTTTGTTAAAAAAATTTCCTTTCCACTCTTGAGGCATTTACTGGAACCAAATGAAAGATGATTTATGAAAAACCTTTACAATTTGTGGCATATAATTTGAAACATAATTTAACATAAAAGTTTGGAGAATATCACCAAAGAAAGGTTGTAAAGATTAGTAAATAAAAGATTTTCTGCATTTAGCTTTTCTAATCTCAAAATGTGTGTTAATTTGATTTTTATAAAATCAAACATATCAAGAAAATATGCCAAAAAAACAACAGGGAGCTTCTTGACATAATGCATATAGACACATATAGACATTTTTTCTATAATGTTTGATAGATAGAAATATCTCATTATCTTTATAGATAATTTTCATGGTAAAAAACTATCTATCTTCTACATGAGAAGTCTCAAGCCTTTTACAATTCTTGAGGTACTTCTCATGGGGAAGAAATGCAGCTAGATAGAAAGGTGAAAATCATCGAATTAGATTGAGATTGGGAGTGCCATGAAAAGTATTATGAGTCAGGTCACTTGGCCTATTTTCTCAACTTCTTAAAAAAATTGCTATAAAACTATTAAAAATAATAGTGTAGAACTTATGTCGTGTTCATAGTAATATAGTCTTAGTAACTTATTTTTTGAGTTGTAGACTAATTTAAGGTATATACATGTATGGATAGTCAAGTTAAAGTAAGATTTTATAACCCAAATGAACGAAAGTTGAGTCCTATAACAGTAATTGGGTACATTATTATTATTGATTACTCAGGGAGATTCGAATGATATAGGTTGCATTGTTTCAATCATGATCTCAGTATTGAGGAAATTGAAATGTCAAATTCGTTAAGGTTGGCAAAATCAGTGAGAGTATAGAAACTAAAGATGTGATTGTCGATGAAGTGCATATTTGTATCTTCGAAAAGACTTGTAGTTCCTTTTTTTGATCATCTCAATGAGGACATGAACAACAAGCAAATGATCAGCGACCTTATAAAAAAATGCCTCTGAAGAATTGGCCCAGGAGACATCAAAGCAAGTAACCTCATGCGATCTTCTTGATTTGCTATTTCTATTAGATTACGTGGTGTATTTCCAAAATTCAAATTTGACAAATAAATATCCATTTATTCTTTCACAAGTTATAGAAATAAGTTATTCTATAAAATATCGATGCATAAAAGAATGATTGAAATCCATGAATCAATGTAAAGTCTATAATTTAATCTAATTATCTAAAAAGTATAAAACGTTGAATGTAAATGGATCTTGAAGACAAAACCCTGACTTTAAAAACAATGTTGAACGATATAAAGTCATACTTGTAATCAAGAATTTTACTCAAAAATGAGCATTGATCCAATAGAAAATTTCTGATAAACCTAAAAGAATTCATTAAGGATCACTATGGCATTAATAACTCATTATGGTCTAGAGTTATATCAAATGAATGTGAAAACTATTGTAAAGAAAAAAATTGGATTATGAGGTCTACGAGAAACAATCAAAAAGACTACTTAGAAAATGCAAGTTTTGAAAATTGCAATTGGAGATTGATACTAACATCACTACCTTTAGATTAAAGAAAATTATTTATTATTGATGTATATACTCGAGGGTTAGTGGGAGTACATTTATATTTATGTTCATGCATGTATATGACATTTTGGCAAGTATAAATCATGGTTTGCAGTATGACATTGAAGTTATGTCTCTAAAAAAATTTTAAAATGAAATTTATGAATGAGACATCATTTGTAAGTGGGATTGAATTTTAGATGATGACTATTAGGATTGTCTTAGTATAGTTGCATAGAGTTTTGAAAGACTTTGCATGAAGATTTTTTTATATATATATATATATAATAAGGAATCACATTCCATTCATTAATAGAGAATATTACAAAGTTGACTTAAAAACAAGCCAGTTATAATCGTTAATAACTCCCCAGCACACTTCCATGGCTGACATGGTCTATTCTAGACGGTAGATCTCTAAAGACCTAAGTCTAAGAGATGGTACAACTCTGTCCACGACAGAGTTAACAGTAACCGGATAACAAAACTCCATACTCCGACTAAGCAGAGTAGGGTGCACTAAACCCTGCCATAAGCACCGCCTAAACGGAGGGTGGGACCACTCCATTCAGACTAAGGTCTGAAGGCACTATTTTTTGGATTGTTATTTTTCTAAAAAATAAAGACAGAACATGAAATAAAATACATTGGGAAAACACTGCGAAAACTGGAAAAACAGTGCCCAAATAGGCTGTTATGGCGCGTACAGTACACGCACCACTCTGGGAGGAAAGCCGACGGTCGATCTTGGAAGTCCTAGGCTCATAGACCCTAGAAAAGCCGCACGTGGTGTCGGCAGAGGGCTTTCCAGTGGCGCGTGAGAGCCACGCACCGAATGTCTCTGAGAAATTTAACCCGAGCGTGCGGGCTACTCACCTTTCCGTTTGACGCCGCTTTCGGTGGTCTTGAAGATCGGCAGTTGGGCAACTCCACGGAGGGGCGCGTGTTGGTCTCTGATCCCCGGAGGGTTCCAGATCTGCGATTCTCCCTTATTTGGCCTAAAAAACATAAAAACACGCAACGAAACACTACACAGAGGAAGAGGGAGGGGGAAGGGAGCCGAAGCTCCCACCCCCTCTAGCCGGATCTATGAAGAAAGTTTAGAGAGAATGGAGAGAGTTTTGGTCTAGAGAGAGAAGGACCAATCCAAAAGTCAAGTTTACCACAATTGTCTCATCTGTGAATGCAAACGAGAAGTTGTATTCCTCGAGTATTACTTTACATGAAGAATTGTTGGTCAATAGATACTTTAAAAAACAAAATGTGACATGCTTAGTATTTTATAGTGTCCTTGAATTAATTAGGCTGTTAAAGAAATTCTGTATATGATGGTTATAAGGAATTTGATGATTGCATAAACTTGTATCAGGCCGAATATTAGTTTTATAGTTGTCAACCTAGGTTGTTGCCAAAGTAACTCAAGGATGTTTGACCTAAAATCTATAAAAAGAGTGCAAGGTTATATTGAATAAATTAAAAACTATATTGTTGCCTTTAGAAGAGCTTATACTAGTAACTAGATATTCAGACTCTATTTTTGTAGGATTGCTCTGATGATAGAAAATATAGTTATGATTTTGTATTTTGCTATCTAGTAGAGCTATTTTATGGAAAACTATGAGACAAATCTCTTACTGTTTCATGAGCAATAGGGGCTGAGTTTGTGATATGCTTTGAGGCCACAATTTATAATATATAACTGAGGAAATTTATCTTAGGATTTGGAATTGTCAACTTATAGCCAAGCCTCTAAGAATGTATGGCAAAAATTTCTCAGAGTATTTTTTCAAAATGATGAGTATTTAATAAAATTTTAAATACCTAAGTGTTAAGGAGAGAGTACAGAAACAAATATTGTCCATATCAATAATGCGTTAATGATTATACTTTAAAGAACATGTTGAAAAGATGGATCATATGCTTATATCCATGACGTGAACATGTTAAAGAGATCATTGATATGCTGAGTATTTTGTAACTGGACATTGAAAGATATCTATTATGGTTATTTTTCTTTTCTTTTCTTTTCTTTCCACTTTATATGTACGTTGAATGGTGTGGATGATTGATGAAAGATAATGTCTGAAATAGACATGAATTGGAACCCAAGGCATTACAGTATTAGCCTTAATTATCCCAATTAAAGATTGCATTAAATTAAGTTATTAGTAATGTGGTACATGGAAGGAAATTTATTAGTTATATAACAGAAGACCGCCATGACTCACATTGGTAGTTGATTTAACATTGATATTATGGAACTCATATAATGTATTTTGAGCTATGAAAGTTTTCTGAAAATGAACATGCACAATATGTTTAATTTCCTGTAATAAACCCATGAACGGAAGATGTTATTTTATAGGCGCATAGGCCAAGTGCGAGAATGTAAGAGTTTTATTAAAACTCTATGTTCCACACACCCATGTCCTAATGGGTTTAGACTAGCTCAAATATTATCACTTAATTAATGAGTCACAATAGGATAAGAATACCTCTAGATTTAGTCACAGTACTGGTACACGAATGCCTCTAAATGTCATGATGGTCAAAAGTCTATAAATAGTACTGAGAAGTTAAATGGTTCTCACCTATAATATTATTGTGCCTCTAACCATCGGGAGACACTTGGAAGTAAAGTTGTTAGGGTCATGATCATTCTCTCATAGTCAAGTCAAATTCTTTATCAAACCATGATAAAAAATAAAAATAAAAATAAAAAAATAAAAAAAATGTACGTCTTTTAATTGTTATTATTTATTATCATGAAACATAGAAAATCGAGAATTCAATTATTAATGTTCATGTTAAAATATTTAACATTATATCCATGACAAAATACTAGACCTGGACGACTTAATGGATCTAGCAGTACTAGTGCAATTCAAAGGTAATCATATTATTGTACAACTCGTTTTCCCTTATCTTTGAGCATGGGATCATTAACGGGTCTTGTCTCATCTTTATGTTAGTAATTTTTCTTCTAGCAATATTGCCTTATCGTTTCCTTAAACTCAACCTCATGATCTTGCTGGTACAGAATACGGAATCCACACTTCCGCACTCTCAAGCTTGGGCAATCGCTAGCAATGAAAGCCTCCATTTGAGTCAATTGGTTCAACCACTCTTGAAGTGGCACTCTTGGTATATATGATACCCACATTATCTCAACTCCTCGTACCAACCTGATTTCTTCCTCTGTAAATGGGCGATGGGAATGGAGAGGTTCCACACTGCCAATGTCCGTATCCAAATGACAGATAAGATAATGAGGATTTCCTAAATCCAACATTTTAGCATGGGCAGCGGCCTTATCTTCCTCGTATACACAAAAAGAAGCATACATAGCAATCCCCAGCCAATTACTGTCATTATATAAGCCTGGAGGTAACTCCAATCCCACTGATGGCTCGTTGCTGTGATAGCTAAACCACTCCATTATTTCACATGCATGGACGGAAACAAGAATTATATTCAAAGTTTTCTACGGAACACCTGAAAAATATATAGAAACACGAAATCCAGTCCAGTAGTGAGAGACAGAAGTGGGAAAGGAAGCTGCTAATGCGACCTAATTGATTTAGAGAATGTGATATTCTTTTTCTTTAAACGTTCATATTTTAAGGAATTTGATGATTGAAAATTTAAATTCATAAGGACGTGATTAAATTGATCACCCTTAAGAATGAATATCTATATAATTTGATTTATTTTTAAACATCATGTAAGAATTCTAATTTATCATCCCCAAGTATTCTTATTTATTTTTCTCCTAAAATACATATGACTATTTGATACAAAATCATGTCTAGAAACTTAAATTAAAAAAAAAAATAGATAAGGAATAAAAACTATATATAAATAGTGGGTTTTCTGTTTCTTTGTTTTTTAATTCTAATCAAATGAAACCTTTTTTTTTTTATGAAATAAAATAATTCCTCAATTTTCATATAAATACAGCTTACCTCAATTTTGTTTATTAAAATTTCGAAAAAGGGTATTGGAAGAATGGTATTTTTTTTCCATCTAATTAGGAATTGAAAACTCGCAGGAATAGCAAAAGAACGTTCATGATGTAAATGTTTCCTTAGTAGTATTTCAAAGAAATTAATGCATATATATAGTTTATTACCTCGGGCACAAGGTTTTGTTGCTGAAAACTGAAAAGGTGGGGTAAAGCACTTGAAAATTGTTTGCTCAAAACTCTTCCATATCTTGACGGTATAACAGACGGAGGCTACAATTTTGCACTCTCAAGGTAGGGCAATTGCTTCCAAATAAAGCCTTAATCTGACTGCATTGGTTACATGACAAGCCTCTCAAAAACGGGAGCGGTATGTAGGCCAGCCAGAGGAATCCGCGTAGATAAAACCACATGCATTCTTCTTCAGTAATGGGATAGATATGCGGAGGTGCTAGCCCCCCTAGATCAGTATCCAATCCACAAATAAGATTGTGAGAAACATGGGAGTCAAGATTTTCATGAGAGAGATTAGTCCAATGATCTTGGACTGAAACAACAGCGCATAGAGCAAGTCCCATCCAATTTCTATCTTTGTTGATATTTGGAGGTAGCTGGATATTCACAAAAGCACCCGGCCTACTTTGATGGTTGAACCACCCCGGAATTTTTGTTTGAGGCTAGTAAATGTTATTTACACAACATGTGTGAAATTAGACTTGTAAAATATACTCAGTTTCGATGAGAGATCAGAGAGAGAGAGACAGAGAGGCCTCGTGAGAGAGAAAAAAAAAACCTTAGGGTCGTTTTGAAGGAAGTACTGAAGATCACTTTTCAATGGGAAAACAGAGTGATTGGTGCAGTCTAAATACCCATGTGGTAGAACTATTTCAACTCCTTTTCCTGAAGTGCTATCTGAAACTCTTTCATTTGAGAATGTTTTTGACAAAAAGAATTGTTGATTTGCTTCATGTTTACAAATAGATGGAGGCTGCGGCGAGGATTGAAAGCTCCTGCAAAGCAGTTCAAGTAATTAAAGATGTTTTATGTTGGCTTGGTATAATGCACACTGCCGTTGTTTGAACAAACTCTTCCGCATCTTGTTTGTACATATTAGCCGTATCCCGCACATTTGAGTCTCTTGTCATTATATATGTTCGGTGGCAGCTGGATTTCTATTGAGGGTCCATCATTTCGATTACTGAACCACGATGGTATTTCACCTTGAGAAAAGAAATATCCATGATAATAGTTTTGGAGCCCAAGTAACATACAGAATTATGAAGAATTGATGTTCGAGAGACCTCAAAGGGTGTTGAAAACAGACTCTCAAGCTTTCTTTTATTTTCGTAGCCCTGGTTCTTAGCCGAATCTAGTGAAGTACATCCTTCTATATGCAATCTTGTGAGAATGGCTCCAGTTCATATGTACAATCTTGTTCCATAATTTCTTTACAAAAGAAATCCCAATTGTCCAAAAATGAGACCTGGAAGTGGAGCCGTAATTGCAAAAGCTCTTCCCTATCTTCCTCATTAAAGAAGCGGACTCCAAAATTGTTCACCGTCCAACCTGCAGGCCAATCGCTCACAATTGAAACCTTTATGGTATATAAGATATCAAAATGAATCCATGTAAATGTAACCACTTGAATTCTTTTCTGGCAGTTCGATATGCATGAATAGGTCTTAAATCCTCTATATCTGATTCAAAAAGGCAAATAAGGTGGTGAGGAGTTTCTGATTTTGGGCTGTCAAGAATTTTTAGTCGATTATCTTGCACTGAGAATGAAGCACAGTTAACAAGTCCAGAACCATTATGCAGATCTGAAGGCAGATGGATTGTGACTGATGGCCCAATGCCGCGATGGGTAAAGAAGTCTGAAATATTCTCACTTGGGGGGAAACAATCATCACAAACAAAGGAGAAATGAAATTCCTGAAGAATAGAAGAAAAATGGCCATTAAATAATAATAATAATAATAATAAGTGAAATAGCCAGTCATGTGAAGGTGAGATCATGTATACATATATATATATATAAATATATATATATATTTATAGCAAGTGTTTGTTTAAATTTAAGGTTTTAAGTGGGAGAGTTGAGAGATCATGATCAATTATTTCTTGCAATATTTATTATTATTATTGGTGTAGACTTTTTCATATGGTATTAAATGTTTGATAAATATTATAGATGTATTTTACATGTTTATCCTTCTAATGCCTTCAAATTTAGGTAAGGAATTGATGAGAAAATTCTTGAACTCCAAACTGACCTTAAAGTAATTACCCAGAAACTTTGTACGTTTTCTCATCTTCTGGTGAAGTATGCTGAGATGATTACTGCTTTTTTTTGCTGGTTTTCCCTTTGATCATCAACACGGAAATATTGCTCATTACTTCTATCCCCATGACGATCTCCTTCTAATTGATGATTGATGTGTTGAAAATATTTTCAAAATAACATATATTATATTTGTTATGAATAATATGTTGGGATTTATTTTGGAAGTTATGAATTATTTTGGGAATAGAGAGTTATGGAAAGTTTATAAGCCTTATATTATTTTGGGGTCCATATATGTATTGTACGCCATTCAGTGGCTTAGTGGAATTGATGTCCTTGGTTTACCCAAAGGGTTGGGTTTGAATCACCCCCATGTCAAGAGGGGTTTTTATTGATTTATGGAGAGCATGCTACACGCAGACCATAGCGTGCGGCTCAGCACCAGAGCTCGAGGCGCTGTAACACATAAAAAGGCACTGGTGTTGGATGCGAAAGTAGCGATTCGAATCACACTCCCCAACCGATCTGCCTTTTGATTTTCTCCTCTTGAAATTTGCTAGATGCAAAAGTAGTAGAAAAGGTCAAGCTCCTCACCCAATTTTTGGAGGTACTTTTCCAACTTTTCGCCCTTCGTGGTGAACTCCCCTCTCACCTGACTGACGACTACTTGGAAATCTGATTTTACTTTTACTTCAATGGCCCCTAGCAATCTAGCCANCCCCCCCCCCCCCCCCCCCCGAGCTCAATTGATTTGCACCCTTACACCCCTTCCAGCATGGCAAAACGAGCTATCGACGTAGACCTGCCAATACTTACCCCTTGATAGTTGTCCGAGAGAGGTATTCTATATCGAACTCACTCAATTCGATTGCCCAGTTCATCACTTAGCCAGATATGTCAGATTTCTGCAAGATTTTCTTGAAGGGGACGTCAATGAGCACCTTCATCGGGTGGGCTTGGAAGTAGGGCCTTAGCCTTCTGGCGGGGACCACGAGTGCGAACGCCAACATTTCTATTCACGGGTATCTCGCCTTGCCACTACGGAATGCCCGACTCATGTATAGACAGGTTGTTGTCCCTTCTTCCCTTCTTGGACCAGGACTATGGACACCACATGCGGTGATACAACCAAGTACACGGTCAGTTTTTCACCCAATTCGGTTTGGCTGAAAAGCGGCGAGTGAGTTAAGTACTCATTTAGTTTGCTGAACGCATGGTCGCAGTCGGCATCCCAGTCTTGCGCTTTCCTTAGAATTTTGAAGAAATGGAGACATCAGTCAGTCGAGTGAGCGATGAAGCAATTCAAAGCCGCTACCTGCCCCGTGAGCCTTTGCACCTCATTAATGTTGCGGGGAAGGGGCATGCTCACTATTGCTCCAACTTTCTCCGGAGTAGCCTCGATTACCCGTTCGGAGACATGAATCCCAAAAACTTACCTGACTTAACGCCGAAGGCGCACTTTAGCGGGGGTGAGCTTCATCTTGTAGCGTCATAACATCGCAAAGGTTTTTCATAGATTGGACAGATGTTGCTCAGGATTTTTGCTCTTGACCAGTAGGTTGTCCAAGTAGACCTCAATGCTCCGACCGATTTGGTCATTGAACATTCGGTTGACCAGTCGTTGGTACATGGCGCCAGCATGTTTAGCCCAAAAGGCGCCTTGTAGCAGTACAGTCCTCAATTAGTGATGAAGGCCGTCTTTTCTTCGTCGTCCGGGCTCATGTGGATATGGTTATAACCCGAGGTATGCATCTATAAAGGTGAGCAGCCGATGGCCCACAGTCGAGTCGATGATCAAATTGATGTGAGGTAGGGGAAAGCTGTCTATTGAGCAAGCCTTGTTTAGCTCATGAAGTCAACACAAATCCTTCATTTCCCATTCACCTTTTTTGCCAATACTAGTTTGGATAGCCATTCAGGATAGTGGGTTTCTCTAATGAGACCCGCTGCGAAGAGTTGGTCTACTTCTTTGGCTATGGCGCTGTACTTTTCAGCACTGAAGCTCTAACATTTTTGCTTGACTGTCTTGGCCCCGGGATCTACGCAAAGGCGGTGTTCGATGATTGCATGCAAATATGTCCGGGTGCTCGATGAGGAATTTCTTCACGGCTTGCCTTAATTAGGGGGCCATCTTAGTCCTTACCCGTACAGTGCGTTCGCACCTCTGGTCATCCACAGTAACCAGCTCTAGGGTTTCTTCATAGCCTGCCTTAATTTGGGGGCCATCTCGGACCTCTTCGTCCCAATCTGTCAAGGTCAGTAGGGGAGGAGGTTCTACAGTCGCCTTTGTTTTTCAATTGCCTTAATGTCCTAGCCCATGTGTCACAACTCTGGTGCATAACACTCCCGAGCTAACACCTGTTCACCTCAAACTTCACCCACCCCCGATTTTGTGGAAAATTTCATCTTGAACTGGTAGGTGGACGTCACTGTCTTCAGACCATTCAAGATTAGTCAGCCCAATATCGCATTGTATGAGGATGAGGCCTTCACCACCAGGAAGTCAGCCATTGTGGCTAAGGTTCTGGGGGCCTTCTTGGCCAGGATGGATAGGCTGATGACTCCCATCGACTAGATGACATCCCTCGTAAAACCTTTAAGCAGCATCGGCGCCGGTCTTAGATGGTCATGGTTGATTTCCATCTAGATGAATGCTTCCTAGAATAGGATGTCAGCTAAACAGTCGTTGTCGATCAAGACCCATTGTGTTGTGAAGTTGGCGATTTGCACAGCGACCACCAGGGCCTCCTCATGGGGATGGAGGATGCCCTCCTAGTCCTTTTCAATAAATGTTATGGCGGCCCCTCCTGCGTGCCTCCTCGCCCAAGCGGCTGTCCTCTCAGTTGAGAATACTTCCTCGTACCGGTCCCTGCAGGCATGGGCCCTTCGTGCCGACGAAGTGGGGCCTCCTCTAGTGTATCCCCCCGCGATGGTGCAGATTTCTCCGACCGGGCTGTCTGCCCTAATTGAGCTTTGACGTCACAAGCTCCTCTGGTCTTCCCTCTTGACCCTTCGTCTCCTCGGGCTTTCACTTCACCGAGGTCTCAAGCGCTCATTCACCCATCGTGTCGATCGTTCATCTTCCTGGTGCTGTTGGTCCAGCAAGCTTCCAAGTTCTTCCATTTTTCACTTTAGTGTATAGCAGTCTTCGGTGCGGTGCCTGTTCCATTTGTGGTAGGTGCAGTACTTGTTGTTCTCTTGTCCCTATTGAGGCCCATTGCACAAGCTCGGGTGCATTCCCCCTCCACGGTCATACTTGTATATGCTCGGGCTCTGCCATGTGCCCGAGCCAGTGCCTCATTCCTTCATTTGGCTTCTTAGGCACCCTTCTTATTCTTCTCACTGTTCACCCCACTGCTTAGCCCTATGGATCTCCTATCAGCCTACTCCAGTTCAGTTTTTCGGAGGGCCGTCAAGGCTCGAAGGGTATCTTTGACGTTGATGAAGCCGTTGGCCAGATCCATAAACTGCCTTAGAGTTGTGGTGGTCTTTCATGCTATTTTGATCATAAATGGATTTTTGCAACCAAATTCTACCCAACAGGGCCGCCAAGGTTATTTTCTTGTTTGGGTCGTCCATGATCATGCGCTCCCGATTAAATCAGGAAAATCATTCCTTGAGGCTCTCGTCATCATGTTGCTTCACTGTCAGGAGGTAAGCAGCTGGGCACCTCCTCTTTCGGCTTGCCATAAACTACGTTAGGAAGAGGTGAGCCAATTCGCTGAAACTGTCAACAAACCCCAGTGGCAGGGATCCAAACCATGCCCTTGTTGCTCCCTTCAACGTCAATGGGAAGGCTCGGGACGAGATTTCGCCCTGGAACCCATGGAAGGTCATGTGGGTTTTGAATGTTTCCAGGTATTCTAGCGGATCCTTGGACCCGTCATATACCTCCACCTGTGTAACTTTGAATTTGGGCGGGAGAGGGACCACCATGACCTCTGCATTGTACGGTAGGTCCGTGCTGATGAGCAACTAATCAATGGAAGACGACGCGCCCATCCACTTGACCATTTCGGCATACTTGACCCCAAGCTCCCGAAGCTCGAGGTGCATCTGACGCCTCTCCTCCTTTGTAGTGTTGGCCTCTAGAGTGCATCGTGACTCGGCAGGTTCATTGTGGCTAGGTTCTTCTCCTTCTGCCAGTTCTTTGTTGGTTCTCTGTAGCACTACATTTTTCTGTCGAAGACCTCACACTTCTTCCATCAGTTTCTTGATCGTGTCTCTCATCTCGGTGAGCCTCGCCTCCATGGTCCTGGGTTGGTCTTCTTCTCTTCGCATGCTCTCGGAACATGTCGTTGCCGACATACGAAGGACACGCTTCTAAAGGAAATATCCCACAGATGGCACTTGTAACCCCCCAATCACGAACGAGTCGGAGAGTTACTTCTTAACACTTAAAAATCATATCTTCACAATACAAGTATAAGCTCCAATTCCTCAATTACTCATAAATCTCATTGTTTTAAACCAACTACTCCAAAATAATTAACTAAGAATACAACAAAGTCTCAAAATAAAAGCCAACTTTTCCAAAATTCTACGTCAACAGAGCAAAACAAAATTACTAAACAAAAATTTCCAACAACAAGTACCCTCTTTCTATTTAATACACTATGCTCACATAGCCTTACTCATACTTCATATTCTTGAACTTCCGCTAAAGTATTCAAAATATCTGAAAAATATTGTGGAGACAAGGGGGTGAGTTATCAACAATTCAGTAAGCAGATGACATATACTAGCGTGCACACATGAGTATTTACAGAGTACAGTATGCAAAACAAAATATTTTCTAGAGTTATCAAACAGAACAAAACATGTTTTCAAACATAACAGAATGATGGTTTTAAAAACATATAAAACCCAAAGAACTTTGGCATAACATAACCCAATGCACAGATTTTTAGAGTATCAATATCGCTCTTTTTCACATTTCAGAGACAGCATGACAAAATAAAACTCATGTCTACACAATGCATGTCAGAAAATATTTTTCCTCTTTCATACAGATTTCATGATTAATGCAAATAAATGACTGAGATTGTTTTTCTCAAGTTCTCATTTCATAACAAAAACATGAAAAATTTTTAGAACGTCAACCCCAGTCTCATAATTCGTGTAAAACCTAACATATGAACCCCGCTTACTTGAACTTTTTAGCTTCTAAGAACATACAGCGTTCTCGTTATGAGAATTTGATTATGAAGCTGGCACAAGCCTACGATGGTTATCATTTTTATTTGCCAGCCTTTCTCGACTTCCGAGGTCGAATTTACCGCTGTGGTGTCTTGCATTTCCACGAGCGTGATCTAGCAAGAAGCCTGATCGTCTTTGCGGATTTAAAATCTCAATCTCAGCGCCCTTTGGACCTCCTCCGGACTCATTTTGAAGCAGTAGCCTTCCATTACAAGTCTTTCAAGTCTTTCGGCGCTGGAATCAAAATTTCTCCACAACAATACTGAATGAAAATCAATCGTCACCTATAAAAAATAATCACGTAATTATCCGAAATTAACACATTTTTCAATACTTGAACCTGAAACGCTAAGAAACCTATTTTCCTAAAAATCTAAATTCTTCAAAACCCTAAAATATCATAAATTCTCAAATACCTCAATATTCACTTACTGTAATAATATAGCAAAACCGATTAAAGTAATCAGCAAAAATTTTGTTTAATAAAATACAACTTAATCAAATTTAATACAATAAAATAAAGTCTGTGAACAATTGTTAACATAGTTTTTTTTTTTTTTTAAATACAACAAAACAATTTTAAACATAAACGCTCATATGAAGTCAACTTATTAAAAATATTCGAACAGTTTATGAAATATAATAGCCAGTCTACACTTACAATTTACAACATAATAAAATAATTATATCAAATTCAAATAATATAAACAGGAAAAAATCATTTAGCAAGATAAACTTAAATCGGTTTTAAAGCATTTAGAATAAACTTAAAATCTTATCATTTATTAATGAAATTAGCTGTAAAATATTTAATAATTTAATTTTTTAAAAAAAAGTAAATTATTATACTTCAAACAAAGACCACTTAAAACAAGTTTAATATAAAAATAAATATATAAGGACATTTTGAAAAAATAAACATGAACATGGCTCAGTAAGGCTGGGTACAAGAAGTAATGATCATGAAATAAATAAAAGAAAGAACCCTGGACCAAAATAAAATTGTGCAACACAAAGGCATACCCACCGACAAAGGAGGCCAGGGACAACGAAAGTGGTGGCTGGCTGGATCGATGATGTACGGCACGACTAAAGAGCACTAAGGGAGAAAGAGAGAGAGTGTGTGTGTGAACACGGAGAGTGAAAGAGTGAAAGCTGTGAGAGGGAGAGAGAGACCGCACGGGATACTCACCGAGAGGGTAGCAATGCGGCAGCGACAAGGTGGCTGGGCAGTGGCAGATCACGGAGTGGTTGGGGCGTCGGCGTCGCTGGGCTTCCCTTGCCGTGGCTGGTGGCACCGAATGAGATGAAGTGTTCTGTTTTGAGATGTAAAAACAGAGGTCCTTCGGTGAGGTTGAGGGTGGTGTTTTCCGACGTGGGTTCACAGCTGGCTATGGCGGTGAGGTCTGGGCAGTGTTTGAGCATGGTGGTTCGGGTGGTGCAAGTTGAGTATCACGACGGCTTATACTCGGTGATGCATGGTGGTACGCAAAAAGACTGCAGTATGCTTGGGCAGCGTTGCTTTGATTCTGGTTTGCTGGTTCACGACAACCGTGGCCACGTTGTGTTGCTGCCACAGGATCGTGCATAATGTTCCTCATGTGATGCCAGTAATTTTCTCCAGGTTTGGTTTTCTAGCTAGTAGCGAGGGGTGGCACTTGGAGACGTTGAGACATTAAGCATGGGAAGTGGAGAAAAAAAAAAGGTGTTATGTTTTGGTGGAGCAAAAATAGGGACTGGCTTGCTTTCGACGTGGTGTAATTAGCACTATGGTGGTGCATTGGCTTCGTCGTTGGGTTGGCGAATAAGGGAGGAGCATGCGGTTGTGTTTGCTGGATAGGGAGAATGGGAGTCGGCAAGCGTGTAGCGGAGGGATCATCTCTATATATATGTGTGAGCAGACTAGCAGTTTCGGGGTTGACGTTTTGGAGGTTATAGTATCGGTGAGTGAAAAAATCTAGTGCTGATGGGGAAAGGAGATTTGGGCGTGGGAGTGAGGAATAACGGAAAGGAGCCGAAAACTAAAAGTAAGAAAAACTTATATACCTAAACGACGCTGTTTCTGGGTCTTTACGAGTCTTGGTATTACTGCGCCACTATTGATATCGTGTTTCGCAGCTTGAACAACTCCGCGATGGTCAATTCATTCATGTGGGAATGTAGGGATAAGGGCTCGGGGTGGTGAGAAACACCTGCTATGCCTAAGTCAGTTTGGATTTCAGTCTATAATTTGAGAGAGATTAGGCGAGAGTGCTTAAAGAGTTTTCTTCCCCCGCGAGGGGGGTATATATACCAAGTAGTGGTGGTTCCTAGCAAGCCAATCGTGGTGATGTCACTATGTACTCAGGTCGTGCCATCTTCCAATGTTTTGCCACGCAACAGGTCATCCATTTCTTATCATGGCAACCGCTGACAGCATAGGGTTCATGTCGTGGCATGTCCATCTTCGACCTTCATTAAATGCAACGTGATCTTGGCCTGGCACGCCCACCTTCCAAGTCTGTCCAACTGTCGATGTTCAGTGACCAAGGTTGTCTCCAACCCTACATGTATGGGTTGTCAGCCAGCAGTGGTGTCAGGCCTTTTGACTCAGGATCCACGTCCAACACGTGCTACTTTGCTGCTTCTTTCTCAGATTCCTTGGCCGGTCTCGCCTTTCCTGGCCCGACCCATCCTATCCTTCTGTCGGGCTACTCTTAAACCCATTGGTGCCTCGGAGACTTGGGCCCTCGTGGTTTGGCACAACACTAGGAATAGCCTCCTTCACAGAAGTTGTTTTTGTAAACCAACTAGACCATTTCCTCCACTTTTTTCTCTAACATTGGCAATAAAGCTAAAGCTACTAACTTCAAATTGACTAGAAATTGTGTCATAAACAGCACGTGCAAGAGTGGTCTTCCCAATACCACCCATCTCCCAGATACCTAGAAAGCGAACATCATCCGGCCTATTATTTAAATATAAATTCATCAGTTTCTCTAAACGAGAGTCTATTCCAACAAGCTTCTTGGAAACAGTCGAGGATTTAGAATTTAATTTAGCAAGTATCTCTCCTATGATATCTTCAATAACTCTTGACTCATCCTTGCAAAATTAGGACGATTGAAAAATATATTTATTGAAGATCAAAAGTGAGAGAAATGATATTTCATAAAGTGTACAAACGTCATGCATTCATTTTAAATAAAAGTGAGTAAATATGAGACCTACATGAAAATAATTAATATGATGGATCCTACTATTTTTCAAAATGAGTGCTCGGCACTTTCACAACTCATAACTATATCTAGTATTGTTAAAAAATGTTATAAAGTTTTAGGCTGTGTTTGAGTAGTGGAGTACTTTTATTTAATATTTTGTCATTACTTTTCACTACTTTTTATTACTATTCACTACTATTCAATATTTTATCATTATTTTTTCAACACTTTTTTACTACTATTTACATATCATCTGATATCACATCACTACTCAAACATAGCTTTAAACCCTGACTTACTACTCGGTTTTCTCTACAAAATTCCTACAGCAACAATTCTTTTTGTGACTGCTTATTTCCATTTATTTCATATGTTATATGATATTTATATTGACTCATGAGTGTAGGTGGTGTACGATCTCACATTATTTAAGAGGAATAAGTTCTTATTTTTTATAATAATTTCAATAGAGTTTTAATTATATAATTGATTAGTCTTTTTGAAGCATAAGCCTAGATGTAGCTCGGTCTTTCCTTTGTGATGTTTCATGTTATATGTGTTTGAGATATCTGGACAATAGAATTAAGTGGAGAGAAAAAGGTATTTAAGGATAAAATATGGCTAGCTCAAGCAGTGTGCATTGGAGTAGTGTTACAGTTCAAAATTCTCTAATAAAAATTATGATTTATAAAGCAAAAAGATGAATAATTGGTTAAATTCTGAAAATCTTGATACTACATGGAAGGGGCAATTTCCCCTCAAACCCACAAGTTGGGCCTATGCAAAATACCAGGGCCCGTTTCGATCCTGGCCCCATCCTCTTACCGACCTAGAGTTGTAGAAGGAATTTGGCCTGCTTAGTTTGTCAACCATGGATAGGCACATCGCGCGAGAAACCACACCGATGGGGACAGACAAGACATGCCGATCCTGACAACCCCAACAACATTCGACATTTAAGGATCTGCACCGGCAAGAGAACAGTGAGCATGGACAACCCTCCATCCCCTGACGTCGAACATGAAAAGCAGCAACTTCGATCATCCGCCGTAAAAGCTCCATCCAGGAAGCCACACTGCATTAATGGCGCCACCCAAGTCTAAAGGCCCCAACTGAGAGCTACTATAGAGGATGATGTGAACCCCTTTACATGGGATACGAAATGTTCCCAAGAGACCACGTATAAAGGCAAGCCCCTAGGTACGAGAAACTCTCTCTAATTTCGGTGATACTCCAGCCCTTATTGTACACACGAAAAGACTAACTTAGGTATTGGAGGTTTCCCGAACCACCCCGAGCCCATTTTCTCCTTTGTCTTCGTAGGTGAAGACCCCGACTCAAGTTGCTAGGATCTTGTCCAAGCATACAAAACACGACATTAACAGTGACATCGTCTGTGGGATCTTTCTTATAGGCGTAACGTGTCTTTTGTATGCGAACGACAACCCATTCTCAGACAACTCGAGGACCCGAAGCTTTATCAAAAGACATGGAAGCCTGTTTTGCATAAATGGAGCAGTTGATAAAAACCCTGATCGCACAAGTGGAAACACTTCAAAAGGAAAACGAAGCCCTACGAGTGGACGCTACCAAGTTGCTCGAATACAGTGAGCCCAGCCACAACTAACAGGGCGAATCACGAGCCATGGAAGGGACGGACGCCGATGACGAAGACAAGAAGAAGATGTAGCACGAGCTTCGCAACCTCATGGACAAATACGAGGAGATGGCCAAGAAGGTGGGAGACTCATCCTCGGTTGATCAGATGCTCACCAGCACAAATCTGCCTTACACTGCGGAGGTGATGGTCATGTCACTACCACCAAAGTTTAAGGTTCCTCCGATAGATCTGTACGACAGAACCAAGGATCCCTTGAAGCATCTAAACACCTTTTAGGCTCATATGACCCTACACGGATTCCCCAGAGAGATCGCATACAGGGCCTTCCCGTTGACCTTGAAAGACGCAGTGCAGGTGTGGTTTGTGTCGCTGGCACCAAACTCAAGGTCAAAGAAGGTGGGAGACCCAATCCAAGACTATAGACAAGGACAAAGGAGGACGCCGGGACAAAGGGAGAGACAACTCCCGCCCCATTGAGGGGGCGGGTGCCCAACATGACCGGGCCACATTAACAATACAGGAGGAGAACATGACCGCTACCCGGGAAGTCGACCATTGGGATGGTGGCAGCTATTATTGCACTTACCACAGTTCTGAAACTCATAATACAGCTGACTGCAAGTCCTTCGAGGGAGAGAGGGGGAGAGTGATGTACTCAGCTCCCCGGTACCATGCCGACCGACGGGAAGAACAGGAGCAGAGCCAAGAAAGGTTCGCCAGGATAAGAAGAAATGAGAGAGTCTAAGGAGGCATGCGGAGTGGGAACCACCACGAAACCGCCCTCCGTCGCTGCCTTGTGAAAATGCCCTCATGGGCTAGATCTGAACCATATTTGGGGGCTTCGCTAGGGGTGGGCCCACTTCCTCCAGTAGAAAAGCCCACGCTAGAAAGGCACGATTCGAGGAAGTGTATTCAGTCAAACATCCCGACCAAGCAAAGGGGGAGCGAGCCTGCACCAACCGTCACGTTTGGGGAGGCCGACGAAGAAGGGGTCCTCTACCCCACGATAACGCCTTAGTGGTGACGATGCAGGGGGCTAACTTCACCACCAAGAGAATCCTCATCGACAATGTTAGCTCCACTGAAATCCTCTTTTGGGATGCCTTCTCTCGGATGGGGATTGATCCCGACCGCTGCGACTAACGTCCATGCCGCTTAAGGGATTCACGGGGGACATAGTTCAGCCAATAAGGACCATAACTCAACTCTTTCCGTCATGGCCAGAAAGGCCCCCCACACCGCCTTCACGATGACTGACTTTATAGTGGTGAAGGCCCCTTCCTCAAACAACGTCATACTAGGGCATCCTACACAAAACAGTTTTCAGGCAGCAACATCAACTTACCACCTGAAGATAAAGTTCTCAACCCCCGTGAGGGTGGGCAAAATCCGTGGTGAACAAGTTCAGGCACGAGAATGCTATGTGCAAGAACTAAGGCTGACTAAAGGCGGGGTCAACATAATAAAGCCCTTAGACGACAATTGTGCCTTGCCACTTTCTCCTAAGTTCATCATAGGGGGGAGTTGGAAGCCAAGGATGGGCAAGCTCTCTGACGAATAAAGCCAAATGAGCCACTCTCTGACAAGTTCTCTAGGCCCATATGAGCTTAAAGACTCATGAGGGAAGCACCTACAACACTCATGGAACGCTAAGCATCTGTGGGAAAACTTGTATTGACAGTGTAAGTTGTGTTTAATTTTGAAAATGTATAAGCTATAAATGAAGTTTTAATTGTCTCCGAGGAATATGTATGGTCTCATCCAAGTCTCCAAGATGAGTCCAGCCTAACATACTGCTTGACCCCTCTTGCGCTATTGAGGATCAACGAGGCTAGTCTAGTCTAATGTATTGCTCGACCTCCGCGAGGTGTCCAAGTCTACAAGGCGAGTCCAGTCTAATGTACTGCTCAACCTCCACCGAGTGTCCAAGTCTCCAGGGCGAGTCCAGTCTAACATACTATTCGACCTCCATCAAGTTTACAAGTTTAGAGCAAGTTTAGTCTAAAGCACTGCTCGATCCCCCTCGCAACTTTGAGGGTCAACGAGGCAATTCCAGTCTAACATATGCTCGACCTTCGCCGAGTGTCCAAGTCTCTAGGCTAAATTCAGTCTAACGTACTGCTCGACCTCCACCACATAGCACTATACAACTCTTTTTATTATAATATAAATATAACATAATATATTAAGCCACGTTAGAGTCTAAATTTTATTGCATAAGATTTGTACATATATTTAACATTTTTCTTACTCTTTTATATATATATAAATATATATAAAAGTAATGCTACAATTATAAAAATATTTCATAAAAGTAAATTAATAAATTTATATCGATGCATATAATATATTAGGCTTATTTTAAGATAATAATAATTTTATGATTGGACATATAAGATGAAGGTTTAATTTTATGAAATTATTTCGCCGCTAAAACATATATATATATATAAAGATATAAATAATATAAACCATCCGTATCCTTATCTCGCGTCTAACGCAGTCTCTGTTTGCCCCTAGGGTTTCTCTCATCTGTGTCTCTCGGTTGCAATGGCCGACGAAGCTCAGTACTCGTCCGGCAGTGACACAACCACCAACAAGCGCAAGTACGAGGACCCAACAGTGCCATCTACTGGTCCTCGCCGGCCCACTGGCTTTTCCGCCCCGATCGTGCCTCAGTCACCCGAGTCGGGCCACGCTCCACCGGCCTCTTACAACAGCGTCCCGCCGCCCGTAGACGGGTTAACTCTTGCCAAGCAGCGTGCTCAGGAGGTCGCTGCTCGGCTCTTTAGCAACTCTGGTGCCGCCGCTGGCGCTGGTGCTCTTGACTCCAAGCGCCCTAAGATTGAGAATGGCGCTTCTGGCTTCGATTCCAATGATTCCGGATTTAGCTCCGCTCCCTCTGGTCTAGTTCATTTCTTTGTCTGTACCAACTTTGTTGCTTGTTTCTAGGCTTTTGGTATTGTGCTTTCTGGGACGTCTTTTTGCAGCTTTTTAGCGTTTGACTTTGGCTTTGGTAGATGATGGATTGATTTTATTTTTTAGCTCTAATTTAGATTATTTTTTGGTTTAGTTATGATATTATATCAACATATTCTTTGGGTTTTGTTTGCATAATGTGCAAGTATTTGATCTAATGCAAGACTCTGCTGGCTATCATTTTACAGATGTGAAACCTCATACTCTGCACTCGGCTTCTTCAGCACCCATTCCATATGGCTTCCAGGGTTTGAGCTCGAGCAAGAAGATCGATATTCCGAATGGTAGAGTTGGTGTTATTATTGGGAAAGGAGGAGAGACAATCAAATATCTTCAGCTTCAGTCTGGAGCAAAGATCCAAGTCACTCGAGATCTGGATGCGGACCCCAATTCTCTGACTAGGATGGTGGAGCTCATGGGTACTCAAGAACAGATTGTAAAGGCTGAGCAGCTGATAAACGAAGTTCTTGGAGAGGTGGTACTAAATTTACCCCGTTTGTTTTCTTTGTGCATTTATTTCTTTAATTGCTAAACAGCTGCATGCCTATCCCAAATTTTGTATGGCCCCCTTTATGGTGGCATGTGGGAGTGCCTTATCAGATCCCATTTCCAATGTTCTTGTAAGTGTTTACTATCTCTCCCTCTGCCAAATGTTTGGGCCAGGCTGAAGCAGGCGGTTCTGGCGTAGTTTCTCGAAGATTTACTGGACAAACTGGCTCTGATACATTTGTGACGAAAGTTCCAAATAACAAGGTAATGAGGAAGAATTTTATTTGTCAGCGTACTTTATCGGTTTCATTAAGGATGGTAAGCGATTCGCACCTTGTTTCAGGTTGGTTTAGTAATTGGTAAAGGAGGAGAAACAATTAAAAATATGCAAGCCAGGACTGGAGCTCGTATTCAGGTTTGTGTCCAAATTTATGTACTACCTATACTTGATCTTATTTTATTTGTGGATTGATGTTTTCTGATTGTATTCGTAATTTATTCCAGGTGATACCTTTGCATCTTCCCCCTGGTGATACATCGACAGAAAGGACACTACAGATTGATGGGACCAGTGAACAAATTGAGTCTGCTAAACAGTTGGTCAATGAAGTCATTAGTGAGGTATGTTGTTGGTAAATGTTAGATTGCATATTTGACCACGGCTAGAGACTGTTTACTTCTTATATGGTTAGTAAAAGTTTTCTAGGGACATTAAATTATTTTTATGAGAAAACGACATCTATCGCAGCAATTTTTGCAGGTGTAATAATTGTATGGATCTTTTTTTTTTTTTGGATAGAAATTGTATGGATCTTATGTAGCTTCTTGAAGGGGAAAAAAAAAGGAATTTTGCCTTCTTGATTGTGTAATGGATTTATTGTTTATTTTTTAAAAAAAATTGTTACATTGGTTTGATAATTATTTCTGTGTTGCTTGGATGAGAGTACACTGTTTGCAGCAACAATTTCAGGCCCTTGGAATCATTTTTTTTGCAATTTCTTTTATAAGTTTTTTTTACTGCAACTATTTATTATCGATTACTTTGAAGTTGGGATCTTCATATGTTGTACTGTTACTGCAAATGTTTTTTGACGGTGAGACGTTTTTTTGTTTATTTTGATATAGTGTGGGACAGAACTCCTTTTGGCTCTTCATTTTTCTTATCATCTCTTTGCGCATGCACACATATGTAATGTGCAACCCCTTGATCATATTCTTGAGAATCTTATGGTCAAGGTTCAGCTGCACTCTTCTCTCTGTTAATAGCTTCTCCATTTTTTAGCATTCTTATCATTTCTGGAAAATATCATTTGTAGATGTTCCTTCTCTAACATATAATCTTTGACTTTTGGACGGGTCCTGCATTTTTATTGTCTGATAGTTCTGGAATTCTTGCGAAAGCTACTTGTGTCCATGTTGAAGAAAGGATTGTGATGTTATTTGTTATTAGCTATATAGTACTCTATCAATTAATCTCCTTTTGTTATACCAAAATACTGTTCATGTTCCTCACTCTCTTTTTTTCAAAGAAAGAACTTGGTGATTTTTTACGTTCTTTCTTCTTGTCCCATTTGTTAATCTAACTCCATCTATTGTGCTGGATATCATCAAGACCTCTGGATTCCCTTTTGGTGGGCATATGGTTAATTTCGAAAGGATTGGATATGTTTATTTTTTAATCAATTGCCATTCTTTACTTTATTGGACTTAAAATAAAAAATGCTGCTTGTGCTGCTGTTCTTGTTGGCATGCATGGAGACCGCATTGTGTTATAATTATCTGGAAGATGAGCGAGCATCTGCAATACTAACTTCTTGACATATTTCTTCAATTGTGTAGCGTTTCTAGTTTTTGATTTAGGACCTATGTAGCACAATAATTTGCAATGGTCAATATGCAGCTGGATCTTATAGATCGATTTCTGAACTTATATATAGACTATGAATTTTCAGCGTGTTTTTTCTTGTCTACTAGCTAAATTTATCGTATGCTGTGGTTAGATTTTTATGTACATGTTGATTTTGTTGGATGGTGGATATATGTGTTTGAGGGATAGATTGAGGTGAAGTATAACGGTGAGCTGTTTTCAACAAATCAATATACGGGTGCCTGGCTGATGAAATGCATCCTCAGAACGCCCTTTGAACTGCTAGACTATTATAAGTTCTTATAATTGTCATTTCTAAGTGATGTGCAGATGTATTGGATAATTGGTTTCTAAGGCAGGCCTTTCGGTCATGCTTTTATGTTTAGGTTATTAAGGTCTCTTAAGAGTGATTATTATTGTCATATAGTGCTATGAAGATTTACTGGATATTTAGTTTCTGAGGCAGGCCTTTCGTTCATACTTTTTTATTTAGGTTATTAAGGTATCATAAAAATTCCTTAATTCCATTGATTTATATTGGTCCAAGTCTACAATCCTTCTGAGCTCTATGTCCAAGTGAACAATGATTGGGATTATAGCTTGTTCAACCGTCAAATGTGCTTATTGATTCTGTACCTATGACTGATTTTATTATTGGGAACTATTGTAGGGTTAGTGTCTGTTGGACCAGTGGTGACACCAACATGGAATTCTTTGTGTTGGTGTTCCCCCAGCATCACTCTGGTATGGTTCTAAATCCTAATTTCTGATATTAGTAATATATTGTGGAGAGAAGCTGTGAGTCTCTGTTGATGGAAACACAGGGCCATTGGACTGGATTATTTGTCATTGGATGAGGAACCTTAAGGATTATTGCCGTTAGTGTCTATTATGAGAAAGTTCCTCTAATGTTGTTCTTGGTGCATTGCTCGGTGGTAACAACAATTAGAATATCCAGTTCACTTTATTGTAATGCTATATAGAAGTTTTATTTATTCTGTCCTATGTTTACTTCTCATGTCTCTGTCTTGTTCATCTAGTACTCCTCTCAATGTAAAATTGAACTGAGATCTTACATAATTCTGATTTTGGTCACTAGTTTGAATAAAAAGTAATCTTTAACATTGTTCATGATATATTTTGTTCTCTCGTATTGTTGGACACTCTGCTTAGGTGTTGCTCTTGTATATCTGCCATGTACTTGGGCTATGCCTATTTATATCTTCAATAAAATCCTTGTTTTACTGATTAAAAAAAAATTGTTCTTTCTAATATAGACTATGCCAGTTCCTATCAAAATATATATAATACATATAGACTCAGTAAAAGCTTTTTTCGTTTTCTACTTTCACAAATATTGTAAAAAATCATAGCCACTTTTACAAAATTAAAAATTGAAATCCCACCACTTTCACAGGCACAAAAAGCACATCTTAATAATTTTGTACTTCCTAAACATATTTTTAAAGAAGACCACCACTCGTACAAAAACACAAAATGCACCTAAAAATTTTTTCTCAGTTTTTTATGAGCAAGCATGCTCATGGTATATTTTTTAGAGTGTTTCTAGTTTAAAGTGACAGGTGTCGAATGTGTATCTGCCAAAACCTAGCAATTTCTTTTAAGGAGATCATTTACTTGATCAATGTCTACTTGGCTCAAAATGTTGATATTCTAGGTGACCTTTATTCTTATTCTGATGCTTGTGTTTAGCGATTACAATGCTTCAATGGATTGTATGGAAAGATGCTTTCTGGTTTGCACTTCAGCATAAACTTGTTTCCTCTTCATAGCGATAGGGCTTGTATGTCTCTGTTTGTTTTATGTAAAAGTTTGTATAGTATTGTGGTCCTTTTGGTACCCATTCACTTCAATAGGGAGAGGGTGGGCTTCTGCTGGAGTAACTCAATATCTCCTCAACCAGTACGGTATGTAGGCATTTATCCCCCCTTTCTAGTATTCTCTGAAATATGATAATGTTTGTGTGGTAAAATTTGCTATAGAGGCTGTTCTGTGTAGGATTTTTGGATATTTTCCCCATTTTATGTTTATTTGAATATATATATATGTGTGTGTGCATCCTGTGGGTTTATGTATTGGTAGATGTTCCTAGCATTGCAAAAGAGTTTACCATCATTATCTGCGGAAACAATTTTGTGCAGAATCGTGCCAGAAATCCAGCAATGTCTGGAGGATATTCTCAACAAGGTTACCAAGCACGACCTCCTACGGCTTGGGGCACACCTGGGGCACCTCCCATGCAACAATCAGGTTATGGCTATGTGCAGCCTGGAGCCTATCCGGGCCCATCTCCCCAGTATAACATGTCTCAGCCTCCTTATCCAGGCTATCCTCCCCAACCTGCATCTGGTGGATACCCCTCCAATTGGGACCAGTCAGCTGTCGCATCATCTCAGCAGACCTCTCAGGGTAGTGGTTATGATTATTACAGTCAACAGCCGGCTTCACAGCAGCAGCAAACCCCTGGTGGTCCTGCAGCTCCAGCTGATAATTCTGGTTACAATTACACTCAGCCACAGCCTTCGAGTTATAATCAACAGGGACAAGGTTATCCTCAGGATGGCTATGGTGGGTATCATGCACCACAACAATCTGGATATGGTCAGCCACCACCATATGATCAACAGCAAGGTTATCCTACTGCATCTGGCTACGGGAATGTGACCAACCCAACACAAGATGGGCACACTCCCTCTTATGGGTCCCAAGGGGAATCAGCTCAGGCTCCACCTGTCCAGCCTGCTTCCGCAGGGCAGCAAGCATACACTAGTGCTCAACTGCCTAGCCCAAGTGCTGCAAGTTATCCACCTCAAGGAACAACTCAGCAAGGTTATGGAATGCCCCCAACTTCCCAAACTGGCTATGGAAATCAAGCACCGGCTCAGTCTGGATATGGGCCTGGCTATGGACCACCTCAGTCTCAGAAACCTCTTGCCAATCCCCCAGTTTATGGACAAGCTAGTCAGTCACCAAGCACTCCTGGAGGCTATGGCCAGCCTGCCCCTGTGCAGCAAGGATATCCCCATTCTCAAGCACCACCGTCTAGTTATACCCAACTAGACTCTGGTCTGCAACGCCCACCATCCAATTATGGTGCTGCAGCTGGTCAGCCAGGTTATGGACCTCCACCTTATGGTGCGCCGCCTGTCAGTCAGCCAGGTTATGGACAGGCACCACCACCATACAACTATGGGAGTGCCTACTCACAGCCCCCCGTCTATTCTGCTGATGGTAATACAGGCGGGAACAATCGGGGGACTTATGATGCAACACCTGCTCCTCAGACTTCTCAGCAGAGTGTATCTGCCAAGACATCACCCCAGAGCTGATGATATCTGGTGAGTTGGGGTCATTTTGATGCTTTGATGAATGGTTTTTATATTCCTGTGGTTAGGTCTGGTTAGGTTTGTATCGCCGAAGTGATTGATCTAAGGTAAGGAATTTGTATTCCTGTGGTTTGTTTTCCTGCTTTGATGTCGACTGGTTCTTTAATGTTATAACTCTGCTAGTATAATAATCTTCCAGCTTTTATTTTTGGTCATATACTTCTCAATGCCGTTTTCCAAAGTACATCCAGCTTTCGTTTTTGGTACTGCCATTCTGAATAATGAGGTTTTACTTGGTTTGGTCGTCTACAATTGGTGCTAGTTTCACGAGGGAATTTAGCCTAAATTAGGGTTGTAGAACTGTATCCGGATGTCCGGCCATAACTGGATCCATATTCAGGTTTTAAAAATTGGGTGGTTATCCGCCTGGAGAGGCCCGACAAAAATCCAGGCGAGAACAATATCCGGATTTATGACCTTTTTTTTTTTGCTTTCTTATTTTTTTTAAAAAATAGACTTTTTCAAACTTTTAAAAATGTTTTTATAGTATTTTTTTTTAATTCAGATATCATGTTTAATACCCAGATTTTTTTAAAAAGATATTGTGAACACTTATTAAAAGTTTTTTTTTTAAATCTTTTTAACAATTCAAAATGCCTTTTTTATAGGCTTTTATGTTTTTTATTTTCTTTTTATACAAAATAAATAATAATATATCAAAACACAACAATACATATTATATTATTGTTTACATCATAATGCAAAACATCAATTTACAAAGAATAAAATAAATAATAATATATGACAACAATATCAAGATGTAACCCTTAATGTTCTGCTTCTAATATAAATTTATCCAAAATGATTATTTCAGTTTATTAGTAATTACTTAGTATGATAATGTTGTCGGTGGACGATCTCACATCGATTAAGTATGGAATTTGTTAGTGGTTTATAAGCTTTTAGGCACCATTTTCTTGTAAGTCGGTTTTCAAGGGTGAGTTCAATAAAATAAAATATTTTTAATTATATTATATTACAATCCCACATCGACTAAGTATGGGATTGGTTGTTGGTTTATAAATCCCTAGACATCTTTTCCTTGTAAGTTAGTGGGTTCATAACAAATGGTATTAGAGTCACCACACGTATGCAGTCCATGTTGACATGGTTGCAATAGTGCAGCACGGGGGGTGATGTCGGTGTGGTAGTGTTTGTTCAGGGCTAGGAAAGACCTAGGGCACAGCCAACCCGTGTGAACGTCGGGACAGGCGTGGACGTTGGCTGAGGAGCGTGGTGATTGTTACGATCCCACATCGACTAAGTATGGGGATTGGTTGGTGGTTTATAAGCCTCTAGGCACCATTTCCCCTTGTTAGTTAGTTTTCATGGGTGAGTTCTACCTAGTGGGTTCATAACATATTAATATGACCACATTTCAAATATGATATTTAAGGTTACATTTGGGTAGAAAGGTGATATCACATATTTGGTAAATAATAATAGAAAAGTAATAAAAAAATAATAATAGAATATTGAATAGTATTGAAAAGTAATAATAAAATAATGAATAGTAGAGTATTTTTTGAATATTCTACTACCCAAACTAGCCTTAAGACTAAAAGCTACATATTTACGATAATAAGTAATATTAGTGTTTGATTTAATTTACTCTCCAAAAAATACAACATTAGTGTTTGATTTTTTCATTTTTTTAAGTTCCAAACAATCAAATAGGGCTTTCGTGAGTCTCGATGATGCCGGGGGTTTTAATGAAAATTAGCTTTAAAGATGTGTTAATGAAAGTCTCTTACTTTCACAAAAAATCCAACCCAATTGCGCACCCCTAGCCTAAATGGAGCTCATCCCAATTTCTTATCCAAACATAGAGTGACAATATATGACACGACCTGTTAATCCAATACGAACAAGATACGATAAAAGCGGGTTACGATTTAGCCTTAACGGGTTCGAGTCAAAACGGGTTGACCTGTTAAGACACGATTGTTTAATGGGTTGATAATGGGTCAAAATAAGTTGACCCGTTATAACCCGTTAAGAAAGTTAAAATTACAATTATACCCTTATACCTAAAAATAAAATTGTTGAAATTTTAATCTCGATATTTTTATTGTTTGGATTGTAATTTTGAACTTGTAGTTAATTTTATATTTTTTTATAGATATTGTGATTTTAACATTTATATAAAATTATGCTAAATTTACCTAGGTCAAACATGTTAATTTCGGGTATGTTCAGCCAATTTACATAAACAGGTCAAAACGGGTTGACACGACACGACCTATGTTAGGGTTTGAAATTTTAATACGATAAGCTTAATATGTCGTGTTATGGTTTGAGATTTTAATATGATAAGCTTAATGAGTCGAGTTAGAGTTGACTCATATAGTATAATATATATGTTTTCACAACACGAATACGACTCGTTAACACGATTTGACACCCCTTCCCCAAACACTTAATACAAGAACAATTATGGGAGAGATAGTTACAACATATGGATTTAAATACTGTGATTGATTTCGCCTATTTGTAATATTTTTATAACGTGGGGATTGATGAATGCGCACTCCATTTGTAATACAACCTTTGCCTTTGGGTTGAAACTGATAAGATGATAAATCTCCATACAAAGTTGGAACATATGGGAATCTGAGTTTCAATTGGAGCTCTGGCGCCATTAATTAGCCCATGGATCTATGAATCCTCAGTAATGTTTCGTTTTGTGAAAATAAAGTCGTCGCCATCTCACGATTCTCATCATTTTTTTTTCTCTAAGCAAGCATATTCATAAATAAATTAAGTGGTTACATGATATAAGATTTAATGGGGTGTGAGTCTCCAACAATCATCCTAAAACAAACAAATGCAACACCAGTAAACTAAAAAATAAAATAAAATAAAAAAGGATCTGGAGTAAAAAATTAGCTCACATCCATTTCCCACTAAGGGGAAGCCGCTTGAAATGATTTTGTATAGTCTGATAAACAGACACTATTAGACTGCAACTAAAAGTCGCAGTGAAACGGTGTGTGCTGGAGCTTGTTTGTCTAGACTAGCTGTAGGAGTCTTCCATGACCACTTTATCTTGATCATCGATTAGGAAAAGTAAGAACATAAGAATGTAGCAACCGGAGGATGCATCGATAGGCTGGCATAGGACCTTCACTATCTGTGGTGGCGCGTGTGGTTCACGCACTACTCTAAAAAATAAAGCGGTGGTCGAAAATAAACAGACAATCCAAATTTATCTTTCTAGTTGTAAAAAGATTTTATAAAATTAAATTTATAAATGAGCGTAATTTGATTTGTTAAATTATTTTTATTTAACATATTAAATAAAGTTAAGTAAATTTATAAATTTACTTTAATAAAATCAGCAACCGTCAAAATTGCTACTTCTCTTTATCAAATAGGCTGGCCATTCAGCAAGTTTATTTTTTATTTTTTTAATTAAATAAATACTATCCATTTTTATAAAAAAGATCCATTTCCCACTCAGACGTACTTAAATAATTATTATTTAGTCACAATGTAAAAGTCGTTTGATCTAGTTAAATAGATTTATTTTATCGGGAATTAATTGATATGATCTGTTGCCATATAAAGTTGATGAATTTTACTTTTCTAAATTCTAAATTAGGTAAAATAAATAAATATAATTGAATTGAATTGCCATAATAATCATGTCAATAAGTTGTATGCTGATCGATCAAATACAGAAGACTAAGATAGACGTGGCAGAATTTTAGTGGTAACCAGGGAAGCAATGGTTGAACTTCACCGGAGAGAACCAAACCAACCCAACCCAACCCAAGCTTCTGCTCTCAGCGAGTGAAGCATAAAACCCTTCTCTCCCTCCCTCTCTCCCTCCCTCTCACTCCCTCCCTCTCTCTCTGTGAAGACCAAGAAAGTTGTAAGGTACATAAGCTTATATGTACGATCTGAAAACTTTTGATTAAAACGTTCTTTCTCGCTTCGTTAGTTGATTTTTCTTTGTTTTTTGCTGCCGTTTTTCGGCAATCTAGGGTTCTTGGAGCTTGAATCACACACACACACAACGCCGATTCATATATAGGGTTGCATTGGGGTCCATGATGTCGCAAAATCGATTTCGATTTCATTCACTATAATATATTGTTATACCCAAACACCTAACGGGTTATTGGTATGAATTTCTGGATTCCTGTCCATTTCCTGCTGTGTGATATTTCTTAGTTAGATTTCATTATCGGAACGGCTTGTAGTGACTGCTATTTTTTTCCTTTTATTTTTCATCCCGTAATTGTTATAGGGATATCAAGAAAAGAGCACGTAGAGATATCGTGATTACAGAGTGTAGAAGTACTTTTTATTTGAACGACCATATAAAAAATGTAAAATTGGATGACTCATTCGTAATACAATTTATTCTGTTTGATGAATCAGCTAGGCCCACCTTTGCGGTTCAGGGGGTTCTTATTGTAATTGTTTGAAAACCAAATATACTTCTGTATGCCTACATAGAAAATAATCATTTTTTGGAAATTGTGATATTTATTACAAAATCAAGCAGTGAATTTTGGGCCAAGGGAGGACATGCCATTTGAGCCAGAGCTGATTTGCTTATTTATTGGGATAATATTATTTTGCAAGGCTTCTTACCCTTTTTAAAGTAGCAAGGCTTTGTACATTATCACCATTATGGTCCCCTGAACTTATGGTAAAGACTTGGGGAATTTCCTTTCAGTATTAGCTTCAAAAAAGCTGACGCACTGAAGAAATAATTGAATTGTCAATACACTTTTTATTGATGAGAATAAATTCTTGGCCATTATGTCGGGGGAGATATGGTCTGATGGATGCCTAAATGTTGTTTTTCATAGTAGTTTTTAGCTTGGAGAGTTGATGGCGTCCAAGCTGGTTCAATTGCAATCCAAGGCTGCTCAGGCTTCACAGTTTGTGGCCAAGCATGGAGGTGCCTACTATAGGCAGTTATTGGAGCAAAACAAGCAGTACATTCAAGAGCCACCCACTGTCGAGAAATGCAATCTTTTGTCAAAACAATTGTTCTATACTCGCCTTGCCAGGTCAGCCGTGATATGCAATTCATATTCTAGCTTTCCCCAACGATTTTTATGTGTCAATTTGGTTCTTGAAGCATGAATTCTAAGGTCCATTTTATCACTGAATTGGCTCCATTTGTTATTTTGTAATGGTGTGGCTTGGGATGTCATACTTTGATACTTTCAACATGGACTTTCTTGTGAAAATTCATAATGTTGTGTGTAATATGTAGCTCATCCATTTATAATGGTTTATAATATCTGCGACTGGTTTGGAATATTTGTGCAAGATTGACTGGTTTCCTGCCTGTACTTGATTCCCTTGCTCTAGAATTTAATCAATCCAAATGTGCAGATTCTTGTTGGTTCTTATGTATATGGAATTTGCTTACCTTGTTAAAACCAACAATATCTCTTATAGTCTGATCAAAACATATTCTTAATATGTCGTATGTGCGTGTCCTTCCAATCAAGCTGTAATGAAGGCTTGGTCCATTGGTAAAAAATATTTTTTATATACTTCCATGGTATCTAAGTGGGCATATTTAATTTTGGACAGTTATGGTCTGATCTTCATTGCGCATTGTGCACATATTCGTCTTTGTTGATATATAAGAAATTTCCCTAGGAGTAATCGAGTCCACAAGTTAAGAGTGGCGATAATATCCACCCAATTTTATTTTTCGTTTTCCCTTTGGTTGATTTATGAGTAAAGCTTGTTTCGCATAGTGTGGAGTGAAACTATCGCTGGGTTGTGTTAGGTTTAAAAACATGGAGCACAGTTCCATTATATCTGTTGATACTTAATAAGATAAATAGGTTCCTTGACAAAGTGCATCTGCCGAAGGCTGGCTTGGATATTTTCTAGTGAGTACAACTTAGCCACTGTGACTTTCAAGCTTCATCAATTGCCACGAACAAGGGCTTTAAACAAAATATGATACTTCTCATGCATTTTCATGCCCTTTTGAGATCCTAAAACATAAGTTCCCACCCTTCCCCCCTCCCCCGGTGGGATATCAGGTCGGCTAAGGTGAGAATACGCTAAGTGACTATTCCCTTTCTTGTTGATGCTTTAAATGTTTCTTTACCAGCATTTCTAAGGTGGTTCCAGTTATATAAAATTGGTTTATTCATTAAAATAGATTTAATTAACTTGTTTGTGATACAGTACTCCTGGGCGCCAGGAAGCATTCAGGAAGGAGCTTGATTATGTCAAGCATCTATGGAAGAACAGGCAGGAACTTAAGGTCGAGGATGCTGGCATTGCTGCCTTGTTTGGGCTAGAATGCTTTGCCTGGTACTGTGCTGGTGAGATCGTAGGTCGAGGATTTACATTCACGGGCTACTATGTTTAAACGCTGCATCAGGAAGACTGCTTTTGAAGTTGATTTGATTGAGCTACTCATCGTTTAATTTTATGTTTGAATTGCTATCAAGGGACAATAACATACATGTTAAAATATTATCCTCTGAGATTTATGGCAATTGTGTAGACGAACAAAGTCATTAGCATCAATAATCTCTTCAAACATCATGTTTTCGTCTATCCTTTCTGTTTTTCCTTCCAATGAGCCCCCTATTACATGGATGATAATGTTCGGCTACCCTTCTGCTATATGATCTTTTAAAGAGAATTTATTTTGTGGATTGATTCGGTAGGGCGTTGGGGAAGTGTCAGTTTGTGTGCAGACACTTTTCTTCAATCGAATTACTGTTTATATAAAATGCACATTTTTTTTCTATCAGGTAAATTTTGACTGAGGAATCATGGTTAGTTCTAGTTGTATATAAGATCTAAGATTTTTTTGGAAAATGTTATTCTAAGACTTGTACAGCACACACCATCCTCGTGGCATAATTTGATTTGTAATATTCAAATTTTAAAATTTATCTTTTAAATCAAATTAAGTAGTAACGGTGTATAGTGTAGAGATTTTAGAAAAGAGTTGGTCTTTTTGGATTTGGTGTTACTAGTTTTCCTCATTCGTATCAAGAGATGTCTACGGTTTCTTAGAGTTGACATAATCGTAAAACTGGACATGCTCCAATTTATGGAAATAATGAGCTCAGCTATATCCTATTCTTTTTCTAAAACTTGGCCGAACCAGCACATTGTGTTTTTATTTTTTACGAACTTTTAGATATCCAGAAAGTGAAAAATCTTTTTGCTTCAAGGAAAGTCTTATATCTATAATTACGCACCAGAGCCTGTCTTAGCGATTGTTTGGAAACTTAGATGAGATGAAATCTTTTCATCTCAAAGCTTCTCATTATTTTCTTTTCAAAAATAAACTTAAATATAAAACATTTTTCGATTTTAAATTTGACTTTTTTATCTAATTATTACAACTTTTTTAAATATTCAAACAAAACACAAAAAATAATACAATGTTTTCAAAATTCAAAACAAAAATTATACTCAAAACAATGTTTTTAATTTTATAATATTTGTATTAAACTTTTTCTCTCATTTTTTAAAATCAAATAAATCATCTTAATTCAAATCATTTTATTACTATCCACAAACTATTTACAACTATCCACATAATTCTCGTATCATGTTATTACCCAAACATGCGTTAATTTTAACATAAAAAACGTGGTCAGGTTTGAAGAGAAGTGCCTCATTGGAAGTCATCTATGGCTGATTGAACTGTTCCAACCAATGGCATTTTGTGGGACCGAAGCAAGTGGCAGATTGCAATGCCCTGCTATATCATCATCCAGCAAAATATGCAGTAATAAATTATAAGTTGACGTCGAGGGGTAAAAAACAGCCAGCAATAATATTGATGCCTTGATGCTGTGCTCTACAAACAAATGATAACAATGACACAGCAAGGGGATAAATCCATCCTTTCCACGAATAAATTCATAACTATTGCTTCCTTACAAAATTTTCAGTTCAAAAAATTGTGTCTTCTTCGTATAGATTTGTTGAAAAAGCAAAAAAGAGATAAAGAGAATGTCTCCATAATCCATACAAATTCTGTTACCTTGTTTCAACCTTACTCTTTTTTAAGTGCAGCATCTTCAAAATATAAAGGTAATGAGGCTTTTGATCTACTTCAAAAGAGGTGATTCCTAAATGCCTGTACCATTTTTGGAGACAGCAACAAGAAAACTGCCAAGATGGAACCAAAGAACATTTTGATAATATATTGCATTGGGTCATGATCAACTGCTTTGGAGGCGCTCCTTGAGGTTGAAATGGCTGTTGCTGATGGTAGAGCTTCTATTACAGCATCTGCAAGATCCATGATGAAAGTAGAGGTGCATCCAAGAGCAGGGACGCGGCCCCAATTCTCAATCCCAGATTCAAGCGCCAAGTGCTTGTACTCCATATCAATCTCTTCAAGAGTCTCTATATGTTCACTCACAAAGCTGGAATATAACCAGACATTAAAAAAAGTTAAATTTTTCTGTAGCCTGAAGATTAACATATTTATCAGAGTTAGGAATGAAAGAAATGCACCAACAAGGGTAAATATTCAAAGACAACCTAGAATTCCTGGTCAAAATCAATTCCCAAACAGGCTAAATGGTAATTATCTTCCAGAATCCAAATAACATCTATTATAAAACTAAATGCACTTTTTATTCAGTAAAGAACTAGTAAATAGAAGACATCAGATATTGTGAAAAAGTAACATTTTCAAGTATCATCACAGACTAAACTCCACACAAGCAATATGATTCTACTTCAACATGAAGGATATACCTCACTGGAACAGCTAGGAGACTCTTCACACCTTTCTGGCCAAGCTCAACAAGAACTTCATCGGTGTAGGGCTTCAGCCATTGAATAGGGCCAACTCGGCTCTGTTTCAAACCACAAGAGGGGGGAAGAAAAAAATTAGAGAAAAGGAAAAGGCAAGGATATAAGAAATTAAAGATAGGATAGCCTCGATCTAGTAACAAGCAAAAAAGGATCTTATAGCTAGCTTGGAGGAAAGAAACACAAGATTGTGTCAAGAACCAAATAAAGAACCTCAAAGCTAAAACATAAGATGACCAACCTGATAACAAAGAGTATGTTCATTGTTAACTCCTCTGGCTTTCAACTCCTGCATGATTAAGTAGATGCACTCCTCCATTTGATCCTTGTACGGATCTCCGGCATCCTCAACATAGCTGACTGGTACTCCATGAGCACTGAAGAGTATCATAACCTAAAATACCACAAAGGAATAAGTAACAGTTCCCGCAATGGTAGAATTCATCATTTGACCAGGACAAAAAAGTTTCCAGACACATTAAAATGGTAATGTCAAATCAGTTGGTTGTGAGAACTAAACCCACCTCCTCAGGCTTCAAAAAACTCTTAAACTCCTTCTCAATCAAGTCAGCCATTGACTTAATGTAACCTTCTCGTTGATACCAAGAATTTATGATAGAAACAGGCAACTCTGATAGATATGCATCTTCTCTGATATAGGACTCGCAGTCAGACTTCAAACAGATTTATAAAGGGGGATAAAAATCTAATTACCCGCTTATAGATGGAGGTCACAAACAGACAAGATTATCACCTGAATATTCTCTGGAGTACACCAATGCTTGACCCAGTTGTGGATATGGAGAACTGGGGATACAGAGGCAGCACAACAAGCCTGGTTATTTTGTCCTTTTTAATCTGCCGCAGACGATAAGATAAAGTTCAACCTTTTGACCCAACCAATTGGAGGATAGATGGGATGCACAATTGAAAGCCTTTAACAATGTTAAAGATATCTTCATTATTTTAGTCATCATTTTTATTTCTATTCTTTGATAAGCTTCTCTCTCTCTCTCTCTCTCTTTCAATATAACTAAGATAGTAGACTGCATGACCTTCCCAGTGTCTTAACATCACCCAAAAGTAAAAGGTTTGAACTATAGAAATAAAACTCACTTGGTGAATTGCTTCCTCAGTGAATGGGTACCAATACCGCATTCCAACATAGACATTTACAGGCATGTTCTTGGCTTCCAATGCCATTTTAAGTGCATGTGCCTGCAACAAGTATAACAAACCATAAATAAACCTACTCAAATTAGATGTATGCAAACCTAAAAGTACTATCAACGTTCAACAAGAATAACACATGCATTTGAACAAGACATGCATTCTACCTGCTCATCAGTTATTTTACGCAAGGGAGAGCCACCTCCTATAGCAGCATAGCCTTCCTTGCTTTTGGGAGCCCGAAACACGGATATTAGCTTAGCCAATGGTTGCCGGAGAAATTGAAATAACCTTGGGAGACGAATGATATCCTAATTCAAAGCAAGAAAACTATTGTTAGGGCCCAAAATATCACAACCTTTGATGCTGGCACAATTAGGCAAGCATAAGCAATTAACATACGGGATCGGCAAATAGATTGAACAAGAATGGTTGAACATCATCAAGAGTCTCTGGTCCTCCTAGATTCAGAAGTAGCACCCCAATCTTCTCTTCCATGGCATGCGAATCAGATTCTATCTGAGCTCCACTGTACGTGTTCACACCCACAGAGCAAAATGTTTGCCCCACTGTATTTCTCTTCTCAATTGGGCCAGAGTGATGTGATCTGCCAACCAGGCCACTTCCTTTATCACTTGAGCTAGAACATGAAACGACAATTTCTTTAGAGGAAGATTTATTATGATCACGTAATCCCTTGGATAAATGGCACGAGACAGACTTGAGAGATCTGGTATAAGAGCACGACCTGCCAACAAATAACCTTTATAAAGATCTTAGCTTTAAGGAAATGAACAGCTGAAAAGTTCAGATTGCCGCACTACTGAAAAACGAGCAGGTTCATTTTTCATAAAAAATGTTCAGCTCAGCTTCAATATTACAAAAATCAAACTAAAGAGTTTGCTCTTGCATCATTTCACTTCTCAAAAAAGTTCAGTCTTATATTTCTTCACCTGAAAAATCATAACACCAAGAGCCCATTGATGTTTGAGAAGAAAGCATATCCAAACAATGGTCGTATTGTTACGATGATCGTGGTATTTAGCTGATTGCACTGCTTTCTATTCTTTTTCCACTCTTGCAAATGCTAATACTACTTTGATCAATAAAATTTGTTTACTTATAAAAAAAAAATGCTAATACTAACGACTTTCTTTCTCATTCTAACAATGGTAATCTATAAGGGACAATTTCCCCCAACGTTTCCAAAAGTAGCTCAGTAATCTTGATATTTCAACAGTGCGCAGATTAACCCGTTAACCATCCATCTAACAAACCAAGGTAAAGTAACAAAATGAGACGAAAGAAGTGTCTTATGGATTCCATTAGAACCAGTGGAAAGTGCTCCTCAATGGTGTCCAAATATTAGCATCAAATCAGTAGCCATTTCCATGTCATACTATAATCAAAACAAAAAGATCAAGTTTTGTGATCGATCCCGAACCGTCCGATTTCAGGAGGGTGTGAATGTCTAAAACACAATTTTCGAAACAAACAGAACTTAAATAAGAATCGATCGTATAAAGCTTACGTTGGAACTCTATGATTCGATTTGCAGAGATTCGAGCCGAATAGCTTTGTACGGGGAAGAACACCGGAGCATGACGTCGCGGACATGGCGTCGTAATTGCAAAAAGGTACTCTCCTTAAAAAAGAACAAGAAAAACCCCTAGAAACCCGAAACGCTTCGAATCCTCGAGGAAAGAAAATCAAGGAACTCGTTATGAGAAGAAGAAGAAAAAGAAGAAGAGGTGCTCGACTTTTCTAGGGCCGGTTGAAGCAGGAAGAATAAATGCGAATTGAAAAAGTCAAAAGCGGAGAGTGAAGAATCGTCAAGAGCCTCCACCGACTCTCCCTGCGGACCGTCTTTCGGGACGAGCTCGCTCTCCCTGTGATGGAGTCGGTAAACGTACGCGTGACGCTTAGGTCTTTCGTGGAAGTTGGGCTCTACCCCTTAGGTTGGCTACATGAATAATTAGTCATCCATATTTAATTATTAGGTATATTAAGGTACGGTTTGGTTGGTGATTAGATAAATTGAATAAAATATTATTTAAATATTATTTATTAATATTATTAATTTTTTAAAATTTAAAAAATTTAAATTATTTATTATATTTTATTTAAAAATTTAAAAAAATTATAATAATGAAATAAATTAAGATTATTTCTTGCTAATTATTGAATAGATGGCCCATATATTCATAATTCATAAAATAAATTTTATAAAATTAAAAAAATTATTTAATTTAAAATTTACGTAACCTAATATGACGTATTTTTCTAGTTACAAGGCAACGTGGTGGATATATCATCTATACTATTTAAATGATAATATTTTATTTATAAGTGATTTTATTTTTAAATTTATCTTATAAATTAAATCATGTCAAACCAACTAAATTTATTTTTTTTAATATATCTAATCAAATCGACCTTACAATCCAACGTACTATCCTAGGTCATATTAACTAGTGAACTTATTTTTATAAATCTCTCCGTAAACCAAGTATTTCTCTATTTAACACATATTAAAGTTTATTTTGTTTTATATTTATGATTTTTTTTTTTTTGCAAAATAAATATCATTAAGAATTTTACACATTTTCCATGAGATCGTGATTAATATTAATTACTTAATTATTATCAAACTACAACACTTAAAAAGTATATTGTATTCACAAATTAATAAAAAATAAGATTATCCAACCCATGTAGATTATATATCATAAATGATTTTTATCCCAGAATATATGATTTATTTAAAATTTTAGATAGTTTAATTTGGAGTTTATGTAACTACTTTTCAAATAGAGTGGGTGGTGATTACACGTTCTAAGATTTTATCAACATTACTAATATACAAATATCAACATCAAAATTCATATTTTTGAATATTTTAAATTGTGTCTTTCTTTCTTATCTTTCTAAATATATAAATACTCCAACCACAAAAGAATTACACGAAAGTAATCTTACAAACTGATATGTCTAGATATGGTTGGTCAGATTATAAAGTTAATTTTATTGTAAAATAGATTTAACAAATCAGATGAAATAACGTCAATTTGTATGGTTATTTTGTGTAATTCGTTTGTAGATGTAATAGTAATCTTCTAAGTATAATTTTTAAAAGCAAAATTGCATTCATGTCATTTTACAAGGTACAACAACATCCACGTCTATAAACTCAGAATGAAGAATCACAACCTTCTCTAACAAGCCTATGAGTGCGCATAGCCAAGTGTATAAGAGCGGCCTAACAAACCCCATAACTGTCTTTCTTTACCTACTACATTTTCTTCCATTTTCTCAGTTGGTACACGTTTCTCATTTCATTTTCACCAAACAACTGGGGGTGTGGGGATTGGGTTCTGTTCCCATATTAAGGAAAATGCTAATATTTCGTTGAGTTTGCCCCTCATTTTTTACCGGTCATATATTTCAATTTTTGTTTATTTAATGATTAAGAAAATAATTTTTAATATATTTATATATTTTTAAAATTTTTTAAAATATTTAAAAATATTAAAAAAATAAATAAAAATAAAATAATTACTTTGTAGGCACACCCAACTACCAAAGCAGGACGGCACGACTCTAGAACTAAAGGCCCAGACCAGTCGCATTTAACAGCCTATTGGGCTTGGTAGTGGGCTGGATTCACTCATATATGACTGACTAACAACATTACTTGAGCTCCTGTCTGTCCGCTTCAGTAATTCCGCTCACCTTGCACTAGGGTTTCTAAGAACCACTATAAATTTTCGCTTCCGCAGTTCCGCAGCAGGCCTCTCATGTTCTGCTGCCCTCGCTCGAGGATACCCTATCCTCTTTCTTGTTCTCGGGCTTTAAACGCCTTGCGGGCAATATGATCGTTTTAATACTCTACCGGAACCGTTCAGAACAATTCCAATGTTTAGTAGATATTGGCTAACACTCGTAGCAAAACAGGTGCTTGAAAATCTTTTCCTCAAATCTGTCGAATATGTTCTTGAGCCACGTTTCTATGTTGTGTTAATGTCTTGGATTTGCAAAAATGTTGTTTGGTTTGGTTTCTGGCTGACCATTTTTTATGATAACGGAAGGTTTGTTTAATTGATGTATTATGAGATCTGATCATGGTAAAGATGATGTGCGATGAGAGATGAATGAGATTTTAAGGCGGCTCCATTTTTCGAGTCAACAGCGGGGACCCATTGGTGGTGACCTGACTGCCGCTTGGAGCCCAAATGAACTTAACCGGAGGAAGATCCTTGAAACTCATCGTTGTTTCATGACACAATACTCTGGTCACATTATATAAAACATCAGCGTGTGTACATATATATATATATTTCAGTTTTTGCTTGCTTTGTTTCGTTTATTAGAGTTGGCTGTTTTTGGGTTCACAAGGATCAGTTATTTTGGGCTTTGTTTAGTTTTGTAGCTAATGGCACTCAGTCAGACACGGGTGTTTGTTAGTCAATCTCATAACAATCCACCTTTTGCATGGTGCCTAGAAAGAGCTACTTGTCACGATGGTAGGGAGCCATTACTTTGTGGTTTCCTGCAAATTTAAAGCAGCTAAATTGTTAACAATCTCATGGTCTAGATTCTAGATGAGTTCGATACGTTTTCGTTGGGTTTGTTGCGAAACCCATATCGTTTTTCCAACCTGATCTGAACGAATGGTTATGAACGACCTTTCAATTTTGTAAAGAGTAATTAACACTTCTTTAATTGTAGGGAAAAAAGAGCTTTAACAAATTTCATCTATTTCCTTTAGTAGTATCTATTAAAGCATAAACTAGATCTTAGGTGCTTTATACTTGACATTATTGGTTTATAATTTGACCTTCACCTTGAATTTGTTGTTGTAATTTGGTGTCTGTTTTGTAGTACTCTGTATAGATGTTTTCCCTATTACAGATTTGTTAAGCTTGCGTTTTGTTTTTGATTGCAGGTTGTACGTAACTGCAGCCTGACTGGAGATCTTGAGGCCAAGCGTTCTGCCCTCACATGCTGCTACCTTTTTGAGGCAGGAAATGGGAAAAACCTGAGATTTGTATCAGTTCTAAAATGCAAATACTGGGGTATATTTTGCATCGTCCATTAACATCTTTCTGAGCGAAGGGGAAGAAGATATAATGACTTGACTGTGATGACAAAATCTAAGACATAATGGGGAAGGGGGGAAGCGGTCCATTCCTTTCCCATCCTCGAAGCTAAAGAATCTCACGTATAAACGGTTGGAGAAAAGAGAGGATGGACAGGGAGCACCTGGGACAAGGTGTAGGTGGAGGCAGGGTCCTGAGGGTTTCATAAAGGAAAAATAAAAAAATAGAGGAGAGACTTGTTAAGTTGCAAGGTAAAATTGTAAAACCTGTAAAAGTTTAAACCTTGATCAATTTGAAGATATGATGATCAGATTAAGGTTCCATGGTCAAGCAATCATCTTTTCCTCTTGATTCTCCAGTGCTCGTTTCTTTAATAACAGGATCTCCGAACCCTTTTATGAATCAGTGAGATAACATTAAAAAAAATAAAAAGCAATTTAAAAAATGGTACGTTCCTAGTAGTAATTTAGGTATATGAAATTATGTAAATAATTTCATGAATTTAGACAAATTCATGAATGCGATTTCTCTTGAATTTCATGATCATTCACTTAACTGAATTTAGACAAATATGGTAATGTATTATGTTTTCATTTTCAACTCACTTTGCAAATGTTGTAAATTTATTGACTAATTTTTTTAGAAAAAAATAAAGGTTGATGAGTAAAATATTTTACTTGCATATTTTACAGTTTAGATTCATATTCACTTTTTTCATTTTTTTAGTTGAATGTTTATATTCATGTTAACATTATTATTAGGATACAATCCTCAAGTAAAAACACCTTCAAAGTTGTGTCATAAATTATAAAAGAATTTCTTAAGCTATTAAGATAAGAAAAATGATAGGGACACTACTCTTTTTATAATCACATTTTAAATAGAAATCTTTAATAAAATAATATTACTAAAGATTTACGTTTTGCATTTTAACTGTTTACAATGGATAAAAAAAATGTATAGGTACTACAATTTTAACAGTTTGGATCTTAATAGACAGGGATGTTGGTTGTGTTAAGCAGGAGATTCTCCTGTTTTCAGAATAGGGATCTAATCCTATTGAGGAAAATCTTGTACCGTTCTTGAATATGCATATTTTTTTTTTGGCCAGTTAACGTTGCAAATCTAAAGTTTCTTTTTAAATAGTACATTATGTTAGAACAATCTCAGAGTCATATGAGAAATATTTGGTTTATACAAAAATTTTACTAAAACAATTGGCACTCACTTTGTTGAATGGGAAGCGTTGTTCACGTCAACTATGCACGCACTAGTTGTCCTCCCTCCCCTCCAAGTGCTGATTTATTTGATGCTATATTTGTGTGCACAATAAAATAATCCATCTATTTTTATGAAATAGATATGAAAAGATAGTTTATTGGGATGGACTATAACTATTAATATCAGCGACAATATCATACGAATAATGATACAAACTAATTTTTATACAACTATGTATTAAATTGAAGGTATTTATCTAAAGGAAACACTAAACCCATCGAGACATTCTCCCGATGATTTTTACCGATTCTGACTTTTTGTTTTTTTTTTTTTTTACTTAATAACTAAGGAAATGTTTTTTAATAATGTTGTGTATTTCTTTTAAATATTTAAGGGGATTAAAAAATACATGAAAACAAGCAAAAAATAAAAAAGAACGGTAGCTGTAGTGCTATCCTTTATGTATGTAAAGTGATGTTATTTTATAAATTATTTTACAAAAATATCCATCCTTTAACACATGGTTGTATAAAAATTGTGAAAAAAAAACTTATAGTTGTATCATTTTCAATATCATATTTGGTGGTACTGCTTACTGGGGCTTTGTGGATCACAGACCTTAATTCAGGGTAGGTAATAGTGAAAGATTGCCGTCACAAGGAATTACCCAGGTCTCCAATGGGTTCCAATATCATTCTAGCAGATTGCTAAGGCAGTTCAATTGACTGTATCCCCATCCAAATGGTTTAGGTAGGAAGGGCAAATTTATGACGTTGAACTGTTGAAGGAACCACCGCGGTGGGGGAGAGTTCAAACAAAAAAAAAGGTGAAGCTGATATAAAATACTAATCAGCAAGTTCCATTCCATAGTACAAGAAAATGCAAGAGTTTGGGTAGGGAGAATGCCAAGTGTGGAAAAATGCACAGACCATAGAGACTCGACATCTTTAGAAGCAATATGAAAATGAAAGAAGGTAAGAAAAGGCAGCAAGCATCGAGTTTGTGAGTTTGTACAGAAACTGACTTCCTTCACAAAGGATATCAAAACATCTGTAATACACAGTAAAGCAAAAGAAACAACTCCAATTTTTCAGTCACCGCTGATAATTACACTTCTGTACCATTTAAAACGACAATTATTGTCATGATAACATCCCCCAACATCAACTTTAATTATGCTTTTGTTGGCAAAGGAGACCAGAACTCGTCAATGATACAGAAAATAAGATGGTAAAATCAAAATGAAAAACCTCAAACCATTTCTGATAAATGGTACCTAGCCAAATCCACGATTCCACTGTTACTATTTGTCGCTATAGCATTCTCAAGATAAACTTTACGCACATAGCATAGCCATACTTAAGGCTTATCAGACGTCATGCCTATAGAGCATCATTCAAATTCACAATTGAATGAAATATAATAAACTTTGGGCTGATTGAAATCCATAATCATGTGTATTATCACCACCAATTCAGGATGAGCAAAAACTAAATCCTCATATAAAGTTGTGTCAATGTGTAAGTGGATTGATTTCACTAATAAATAGATAAGACTCTTTGCTCTGTTAAATAAATAATTGTGCAGTAAACTCTTCCTCAACACAAATTCATATCTTGGATTCAAGTTGGGAAAGATTTACTTAATTATAATTAAATATGGATTGACCACAATCAAAATTAATCTAATCTAGTTCTAGTGTATATGAAGATTAAAAAACTCCACTGTCCTTGAAATGAAACACCAAAACTGAAAATGAAGCAAAAATTACAAGACTACAGGAAAATTTCCAAGCTTCGCTGGACCAAAGGAAGTAACTTCAGCCAAAACATTTTTCATGTAGGCTCAAAAACAACAAGAACAATCAAAAGGACAAAGCGGGGTACCTCCAGCATCTGCCTTACTGATATTCAACTCCTCCTCTGTGTAGACAGCAAGTCCATCATTTGTCTTCTTTCTAGGTCGAGAAGGTGGATCCATAAACCCACCGTCAGCAGACATTTGAACCTTATTCTTTTTCTTTATCTTCTTAGAATTTCCCGTTGCCTCTTCATTTGGCTTTCCAGACTTCTCTGGTTCAGATTTCTTCCTCTTTTTTCCGGCAAATATTTCATCAATCTCACTAGGAATCTTTTTCTTTGTTGAAGGGGGTTTTTCTTCTTCCACAACATTATTTTGCGGCACTTGAGTAGCTTTCTTCAAAGAACTCTTTTTTGGCATTGCAAGGAACTAAAATGTAGACCTAGCAAGAATTAAAACATTAATAAGTAAATGTTTGCACTGTTCAGTTCATGAAATAGTCAGTAGAGAGAGAAATTTTTAATTCCATTCCAATGGACGTTCCAGTTTTAGCCTTTTAGGTACTAGATCAGAATATACACAAAGTTTATACTTAATAATCTATCAACTTCATTGTGGCACCCCCCACGATGCCAGGATGTTGGCCGCACGGGTCATACACCCCTCGCACAATGTGAAAATAAAGTGTGTGCTCACATGCTCAATAAATATATACAGTTAATTCATAGCGGAAAATAAAAATGTGGTCATTAAAATCTAAATAGCAGTACCAGAAATATTTAAATACATCACAACCTTAATATCCATAAACCCCAAGTCTTCAAACCATAGACAAAAGAATACTATAGTCATCCAATCTTTATATAAAATTCAAAACACAACAAGTTAATGATGAGGCAAAACGTCCCAATCCTTAATCCCCTGGCAATGTCGGATCTCCATGCTCATAACCACCAGCACACTCTTCCTCTGCATCGAAATCTATGGTTTTGAGGAGCGAAACTATAGTGGGACTACCGCAGTGAGATTTCGCAAAATCTCAGCGTGGGACTAAGACTAACACTAAAAAATACACACAAATGGAAATGAAAATTATGCAAAAAATTAATACAAGGAAAAATTATAATTATACAAAACTCAAGTATTCAATAAAAATCTCCCACGCAAGTTGATACACAAGCAAAAATCCCATTTTATTTACAAAACATTCATTTTATTAATGTGTACACCATGGTCTCCCCTATATAGACCATCAACACACTCTGGCTCTCTTAGCCACACAACGGATAACAAGCGTGAGTGTGACTTCATAAAAAGTGATGCACAGTTCCTCAACTAGCATGTGCATGGCCAAGCATCCTCTAGTCTCCACCAACAAAGAGGCAACAACGTCGACCTAAAAGTGTTACAGTCTTGCCCAAGCCCGGCGACAACCCAAGGGATGTTACTCAGTTTTATGAGCTCCCAAGTAACCAAAAGAGCTCCACCGAGATAATGCCTTATCTCGGCTTGGGGTCGTGACACGCACAAACCCACAAAAAGCCCTTGATTACAAAAATCCAACAATTTTACAGATTTCAATTTCCACGCATAAGTCCCAATTCAATAGTAAGAAATTCAGCAAACAGTTACAGATATGAAACAGGCCAATTATAAACATTCAACAAATAATTACATGACAGAAACAGTGCACGTGGGGAAATTCTCCAGCAAGCAGTCAAAAGCTGTAATTCAGTGCAAGGGAGGGGATTTACAGCACACATTCACAAGTTGTAAGCCCATGCAATAGTGGGAAATTCCAACTACCCATTGCGACTAAATGACAGTGTGATTTGAGGGAAAATTCCCCTCCTTATGACATAACAACAATGGCATTTAATATATACAAAACACCACAACACTCAAACAACAAAATAAACACTTCACACAACATGTCACAAAATTATATTGCTCATCCCAATACTTCACACGGCCACATCACAACTACACAAACGTCCTATCACTTCACACGGCACACGACCACATCACAAACTACACAACATTCCATCACTTCACACGGCACACAGCCACATCACAAACCACACAATAATCCCATCTCTTCACACGGCACGGCACACTGCCAGATCACAAACCACACAATAATCCCATCTCTTCACACGGCACAGCACACGGCCACATCACAAACTGCACAACATTCCATCACTTCACACGGCACACGGCCACATCACAAACTGCACAATAATCCCACCACTTCAGACGGCCAATTGTTTGTGATGCACAATAATCCCATCACTTCACACAGCACACGTCACACACGACACAAATTCACAATTCCATCAATAATCATTTTCAAGGTTAGTCCGAGAGTCACCTCCGTGCGGTGGTTGATTGGATTGGAGAGCAAAATGCCGCTGTCAAGGGATGATCGAGGTGGTCTGTGACAACGAAAAACGAAGTTAGATCCAAGTTGAAATGATGAGGGACACACGGAGGAAAGACCGAACAGAGAGAGAGAGAGAGAGAGAGAGAGAGAGAAAATGAGAGGAACAGAGAGAGTGAGGCAAGGAGGCGTCGGGACAGGGGGACTACGCGCAGGAGGAGAGAACGGAGAGAGAGACAGAGGGCGGCGGAGACAGAGAGGGGTAAAAGGAAGAGAATGTGAGGGGGAAAAGAGAGAGAGAGAGAGAGACACCGACGGGAGAAGAGAGAGGGGCTTACCTGCGGCGAATGGTGGCCGGAAAGACAAGGAGCAGCGTGGCGCGGTGGTGTGCAACGGCGTGCTCGTGGTGCAGGGCTTGGCCGACCGCAGCACCCAGTGAGGCTGCGATACGGCGGGGAGTTGTGAGTGAGACAAAGAGAGAACGAAACAATGACAGAGAGAAAAAGAGACGGAGGAGAGAACTTACCAGTAGCTTCGTGGGATATCGTGAGCGGCAGTGGGGCAAGGCTTGGGCTGCGGCGGTTAACGGCAGACGGTAACAAACAGAGGGAGAGAAGAGGGCCGTTCGGAGGGGGGGGCGGCTGTTCTACGCAACGCTGTAGGGGGCTGGACGAACGTCGCGGGATAGGGCGGCCCGTGTGACTGTCATGTACTGAAACCCTAGTCTGCAGAGGGGAGGCTTGATGGTCGTAGTTTGTCGGGCATCGTGTGAAATATACGTGTTGAAGTCTTTCGTTTTTAAGTTGCGGGTCGGTAAGTCATTTTTCTTGTTATAATTGTTAGGGCTTCGTTGAATTTCATTTGGGTTCTATTTGAATGAGAAACGGTTTTATTTTATCTAGTCTTATTGTTATAGTTTTTTTAAATTTTTATATAAGATATAATTAATAATTTAATTTTTTTTAATTTTAAAATAATAATAATATTAAAAAATAATATTCTAATAATATTTTATTCAACTTTTAACTTTCATCTAAAACCGTCTCATTTCATCTAAAACCTTTCTTGAATTCTTGATACTGTTGGCTTATGAATTCAGGTCCAATTCACACTACGGATGAGTTTGTAACAATCCTAAAGATTAGATTTGGACTCTCAACATATGAGAATCCAGTTGAAGCATTTACTAAACTAAGGCAAACCAATATAGTGGAGAATTGTCAATCACAGTTTGAGGCTTTGTCTAATAAAATTAGTGGGTTGACAGAAGAATTTCGAATTAGTACCTTCTTAAGTGGGCATTGTGATGATTTTAGAATTATTGTTACTATATTTAAACCCACTATACTATTTGCAGCATTTGGGTTAGCAAGATTACAGGAGGAAAATATGTCTCAGAGGACTCCAGGGTTTTTACCCAAAGACCAATCCCAAAACACTACTACCCAAAACCCCACTCTCAAATTGCTAGCTCCAAACCCATACTGAGACTTCTAGCCCCACCAAATAGACAAGAATCGAGAAACACAACCTAATCTACCCAGAAAACCTATTCTACCTATTAGAAGAATTTCCTCCACTCAAATGCAAGAGAGAAGGGAGAGAGAGTAATGTTACTAATGTGATGAGAAGTTCCATCTGGGACATTGGTGTAACAGGTCCAAAATTTTTCTATTAGAATGAATGTGGATTGAGGATGAGGAAGAGGAAGAATCTGAGGAAGTTGATGGAACCTTAGCTGTAATGCAGACAGAGGAGCCCACAAGAAAAGGAATGGGAGAATTATTGGGGATTTCATTACTTGCTATAGTAGGATTGTTGGCACCTAAAACTATGAGGCTACTAGGGGAAATAAATCATCAAAAGGTGTTGATATTGATTAATACAAGTAGTACCCATAGTTTCATTAACCTATATCTGGCAAAAGAGGCTAAACTGCCAATGGGAGATAGCCAGTTGAAAGTAGTAGATGAAGCTACTCTTTCTTGCCTTGGTTACTGTAAGGCAATCTCATTCATCTTACATGATCTTCATTTTCTAGCTAATCTTTATGTGCTAACACTTGGTGGTTGTGGGGTGGTATTAAGAGTGGATTGGCTAAGCAGTGTGGGCTCTATCTTGTAGAATTTTTTCTAACTTGACCATGCAGTTTTTTCTTGGTGATGTCAAGGTTAAGTTGTAGGGACTACAGTTACCTACCAGAAGTCTAGAGGAAGAGGATCATATCAACTAACTCAAAAGAGGTTCGGCTAAGGGCTTATGGGTTCAAGTTTTGGATGGAACCAACTGGGATTCAAAGATTGCTATGTTACCAACTGTGAAGCAAGTGCCGGAGAAATTTTATGGGATTTTTGCTAAACCTATGGAATTACCCCTTTGAAGTTTTGATCACAAATACAGCTACAGGAATGGGCCAAACCTACTTGTGTAAGGCCTTATAGGTATCCTTATTACCAAAAAAAGGAGATAAAAAGGTTGGTGGCTAAAATGTTGCATAGTGATATTATTATAACCAGTCAAAGTCCTTATTCATCACCAATGTAGCTAGTAAGGAAGGCGGATGAGAGCTAGAGAATGTGCATAGATTATCGTGCTCTTAACAGAGACACTATTAAAGATAAGTACCTGATCTCTAATATTGATGAATTGCTTGATGGTTAGATGGAGTAGTAATTTTTTCCAAACTTGATTTACACTTAGGATACCACCAAATCACGATGAATCTTGATGTATCCCTAAGAGTGCCTTTAAGACTTATGAGGGTCACTACGAATTTTTGGTCATGCCTTTTGGGTTTACCAATGCTCCATCAACCTTTCAAGGGTTGATGAATGAAATTTTCAGGCCATATTTAAGGAAGTTTGTGTTGATTTTCTTTGATGATATCCTAGTCTACAGTAAGTCTTTACAGGAGCATTTACAACATTTTACTATGGTACTGGAAATTTTACAATCCCAAAAATTCTTGGCAAAAGAATCAAAATGTATTTTTGGTAGCAAGGAGGAAGAGTATTTGGGGCATCTAACTTCCAAAGGAGTAAGAGCCGATCCTCAAAAAATCACATAAATGCAAAACTGGCCAGTTCTAAGGAATCTCAAGGCCTTAAAAGGCTTTCTAGGCCTCACAGGATACTACAGAAAGTTTGTCAAAGTATATGGAGCTATCGCAGCCTCTCTTACATCTCTATTAAAGAAAAACTCTTTTGCTTGGAATGACAATGCACAAGTAGCTTTTAACAAACTTAAGGAAGCTATGATGTATCATTCTGTTTTAAGGTTACCTAATTTTACTAAAACATTGATTGTGGAGTGTGATACATCAGGAGAAGCTCTAGGAGTTGATCTAATGTAGGAGGGGCAGCCAATTGCATATCTCAGTCAAGCACTCAAACGAAAAAAAAATTGAATCTGTCCACTTATGAGAAAGAATTGCTGGCTCTAGTGATAGGTATAAGGAAGTGGAGATATTATCTGTTGGGGCAAGCTTTCAAGGTTCCCACTGACCAACAAGCCTTAAATATTTACTTGAGCAGAAAGTGGAAACCCCAACTCAGCAAAAGTGGGTGTCAAAGCTCTTGGGGTACGACTTCTCAGTGGAGTACAAAAGTGAAAAAATCAACATAGTAGCAGATGCTTTATCTAGAATACACTCATCTGACCACCCAAACCCAACCAACATCTACCATCAGCCTAACCCATCTCAAAACCAACCCCATAACTCAACCACAAATCAAACCAGCCACACAAATATGTAACTCCAAGTAGTTAGTATGGTACAAGCACAGTGGACAGAAGAATTAAGAAAAGCATACCCCCAAGACCCCCAGTTGCAGCATCTTATGAGCCACTACCATCAGGGGATCTTGGACCCAACTCTTTACCAAGTTTGAAATGAATTGCTCTTCTACAAAGGAAGGCTTGATCTCTTGTTCTCGGTAGCTTTCCAGTAGAAGTTCCACAGTAGTCCATTATGGGGCCACACAGGGGTGCATAACACACATGTAAGGATTAAAAAAGAGTTTTTCTAACCTGGATTAAGGAGTGATGTCAGATCCTTTATACGTGAATATGATATATGTCAAAGGCACAAGGTTGAAACTATCCATCCTGCATGGTTGCTTCAACCTTTACCAACTCCTTCAAAACATTGGATGGATGTTAGTATGGACTTTATTAAAGGATTACTACTCTCAGGTGGGAAATCTGTAATAATGGTAGTTGTGAATAGATTGAGCAAGTATGCCCATTTCATGGCCACCACCCACCCTACACAGCTTTGACTATGGCTAGAGTTTTTTTGGAAAATGTTCTCAAATTACATGGGCTACCTCAAACGATTGTCAGTGATCGAGATCCAGTCTTTACAAGTAATTTTTGGAGAGAATTATAAAGAATTTATGGAATAGAAATCTTACTCAATACGGCTTATCATTCTGAGATGGATGGTCAAACTGAAGCTATAAACGAAGTGCTCGAGTGTTACCTGAGATGTTTCTCTAGTGACAGACCAAAGGATTGGGGGCATTGGTTATCCTTAGTAGAGTATTCATACAATACTTCTGTGCATTCCTCTACTAAAGTCTCACCGTATGAATCAGTCTATGGACAACCACCACCATGGTTGTTGCCATACGAACTAGGATCTACCAAAGTACAGGTGGTAGATGAGGAGCTTAAGAGTCGTGACTTCATAGCCACTCTGATTCGTGAAAACCTGTAAGAAGCCCAAGCCAAGATGAAGCATTTTGCAGATCTGAAGTGTACGAATTGAGAATATCACGAGGGAGAGTGGGTATACCTCATGTTACACCCATATTGGCAGATGTCAGTATCCATGCGCTGGAATCTCAAAATCGCACCAAGATACTACGGGCCATATCAAATCCTTCGAACAATTAGGAATGCAACTTATGAACTTGCTCTTCCAGCCGAATCTTTAATTTACCCTATTTCTCATGTATCTTGTCTTAAGAGGAAGCTAGGCAACAGAGTACAACTCTTGAACGAGCTGCTAGTGGTAACCCAAGAAGGAACCCTAGCCCCTGAACCCGCAAAGATACTACAGAGGAGAATGGTGCGAAGAGGAAATCAGGCTGGGGCTTAGGTTTTGGTAGAGTGGAAGGCAGAGGCAAAGGAAGATGCAGCATGGGAGGATCTGTCCAACCAAAGGCAACATTGTTATGTGCTGAAACCCTAATCTGAAGAAGGGAGGCCTTGATAGTCATAATTTTGTCCAAAGGCATCGTATGAAGTTTACGTGTAGAAGTTTTTTGTTTTTAAGTTATGGGTAGTTATGTCATTTTGCTTGTTATAATTGTTAGGGCTTGACTGAGTCTCATTTAGTGGGCTGGTGGTTATTTTGTTCAGTTATTTGTTGGGTAAGTGTCTAGTAGGTAGTAGGCTATTTGTTAACGAGTGTACGTGGGTTGTTTGTGAATCTATTTAAATTCCTACAAGATGATTAATGAAGTACATCAATTTTCATCTAAGTCTTTGTGAGAATTAGAGGCCAGTAGCACCTCGAATAGCCATACACATTTACAAATTATTTTCTCTAAATTACAACAGTCCTAACAATGACGAATGATAGGAGTGGAGAGAGAAACAGAGAGATGGTTGAGAGAGAGATGCGGGTATTCGGCACATGAGGGAGAATGAAAGAGTGAAAGAGAAACAAAGAGATGGCTGAGAGAGAGATAGGGGTATTCGACACATGAGGGAGAATGAAAAAGTGAGAGAGAGAGAGAGAGAGAGAGAGAGAGAAGAGAAGGGAATAGGGTGAAAAGAAATTGGAAAACTCTAGATGAAGTCGATTTAGGCCTCATTTGAAATTTGGACTGAACTGAGATCAGTCTAATTTTAAATTGAGTCTAACGTCAAAATATCTAACTCTCAAATTACTAAACTCATCTAAAATAAAAGCCTATTTATACGTGAGACCCACAACTATTTTCAACTTAACATCTCTTTACACGCGAGACTGACAACCTTTTTCAACTTTTCATAAATATATCTAAACTCATCTTAACATCCAAACATATCTAAACTTATCTTAAGTAGACTCCACAAAACTCACTTCACCATCTTAACTCATTACTATTTATAAAAAAACTCAACTTATATCAACTCAACGCAACATCCAAACGAGACATTAGAGTGGAAGGCTGGGCATCCTTCTAAAGATTTGGGGCCCTAGTTACGGGATGGGGCTTGGACATTTTGGGGCTGAGCTCCACAATGTTTTAGTAGTAAAGTTTGGCCTAGCTTTTTATTAGTAAAGTAATGTTCTAAATCAGTACACAACAATAATCAAATGTATGTACCACAAGCTGGTCCATTTTGATTCTCATTTAATTAGTTCTCTGTAACACTAACTGATCTACAAAGGGCTGTGCACAAATCGAACCCATAAACTCCTAAATTAATCCCAAAATTCGAAATTCATCCCAAAGTTTAAAAACCATCACAACTTTATCAATATCAAAATTAAACAACAATATTTATTAATAATAAAAGTCGAAACAAATTGAGTGGAAAAATTTGATATCACCTTGACTCAAAATTTTAATGAGCAATAGAGAGGACTCAAGGAGATGCTGTGACATGGTGAAGCGCAATAGACGAGCGAAGTGGCCATTAGTGGCTGAGAAATTGCAATAATAGACAATGTTTGGTGTAAGTAGATATAAGAGATATGCTATATATGAAGCACTATTCACCCCACACCCTATACCCACACCCCACACCTGACTTAGTTTTATATATATATATATATTAGACCCATCACTCTAATTTCAATCCCTCTCTCCTCGAACTCTTTAACTCTCTTCGACCTCTCTCTCTCTCTCTCTCTCTCTCCCTTCAATATCTCTCTCATCGAACTCCTTCTCTCTCATCAAGCTCTCTCTCTCTCTCTCACCGAACCCCCACCCTCTCTCATCAAGCTCTCTTTCACCAAGTCCTCTCTCTCCTCAAGGGATGGGAAGATAAAGCACTGGGAGATGGGCTAGAAAGGAGATGAACCCGGATCACACGTAGGCTGTGGAGTGTGAGGTTTGGCACAATAGTTGATGAGAAGATTTATTCATAGATATATAAAGAGACTCAAGGACTGTTTATCCAGACCGATTTTTTTTTCCTGACCTGGTCCAGAATTCACAATTGAACTGGGTTTAAAACCCGGGTACCGAATTTATGAAAGAAAAAAATTGCCATCGAATCAACGTCACTTTTTCCTTCATAATAAGCCTCATACCCTCCGAAAGTTCTCTCTCTCTCTCTCACTGAAACCTTAGCCACTGCAGTATCACCAAACCACCGATGTTGCTCTCTCGCCAGACTTTTATCGCCACCTTCGACAAAAATTGCCGCTAACCTTTTGGGTCTATTTTGATGAGAATGTTTGAATGAAATAATCTTTGAGGAGTATTTTTATGGGTTAAATTTGGATTTGTGAATTCTTAGTCGAATCATTTTGTTGGTTTTTGAATCCTTTTGTTGGTTTAATTTTTTAAGTAGGGTCATGCGCTTCTAGAGTCATGGTACTGTCTCCTTCCACTGCCTCCTTTCAACTTGGACTGTAAGCTTTTTAAGTTTAAAGCCAACTTTTTAGCTATTACAAAGATTGGTTCTTTTCCTTGGCTCCATTGTCGATTCTCTTCTATTAATTTATATAACTTCTACTTTGTTACTCAGTGCTTTATGCTTTCTTTTCTGATAGTGTCATTTGTGGTTTTTTTGGGGTTTCTTGTTGCCATTGCATTGTTCTTTTGTACTAAAGAAATCTATCAACTAGTTGTGCTGATAGATTTTGGATAAAACTATTATTTTTATTTGATTTCTTTAGATTTTTTCCATTTTCTTTAAATGAAAATGACCTTTTATTAATGTTTGTCGAATATGGTTGGAAGAAAAAAATGAAAAAAAAAAAACCAATTTATGAGACAATTTTGTGCCAGAAAAAGAAAGAAGTATTAGCTGAGACAACTATTCCTTTTAAGGGTTACTTGTAAGAAACTTTGAAGTGCATAATTACATGCCATGTGTTTGGAATTTCAAAGTATCATATATATGACAGTCCTTGAAATATATTCAATTTTAGATGGAGTGCTTTGTTATACTGTTTGTTTTGAGGTTACCACTTTTGATATGTTTCTCAAATGTTTTGGCTTTGTCCATAATGATCAGGCTTCACCTTTATATATAGAGCTTATATGATGGTTCTTAATCACAACTTTTAACTACCATAAATAACCATGTAGGATAATGATGACCTAAAGAGTTAAGAGATTGAATGCGAGTTGATAGAGAAAAAGGACTTGAAAGAAAAAATACGGTAAGTTTGATAAAAAAAAAAAAAAAAAAATTGATAAGTATTCATCTTTTAAGATTGTGGAATGATAACAAGGTTTGTTTTATATTGAAATGTATGTGTGTTTTTTAAGTAAACTAATTAGGAGATAGAATATAAAGAAAATCCTTTTAGTTTCATTAGTTAGAGTAAGGGGGAATTATATGCATATATAGCTATAAAAACTGAGTATTACTTGAGATAACAAGTTCACTTCATCACACATTTAAAAAAAAAAAAAAAACTAGATCAGGGTGTAACATCTCGCCCCCCACTCAGCGACTAGCTTCTCCAACGTTGCAGCCAAATACACAGTTAGGCCTCTCTTTATATATATATATATATATATATATTTGTCTCTCTCTCATTGTTGAGGATTGGTTACAGGTTGGGTTTTGTGAGTGTAAATTGAAGGAGAAAATCTATTTATAAGTTTTATTTTTTATACACTTAACACAATTGATTCGAAGCTTTTCACATCAATTTTGCTAATATAGTGATTGGTGTTTTAATTTTTGAGTAGTGCTATACGTACAAAATTCATTTTGTTAGTCCTATTTTGAAATTAAAATTAAAATTTCATAATTTTTAACATATCAATAGTTGACACATGGAAAAAAAATTTTTTTTTAAGTACAGTTAGTATTTTTCTTAGTTTTTTAAAGTTATAATAGGGAATTTTGCTACATATAGTCACTTTTACATATTATTTGCACATTTTACTCATGTGATTGGCTAAAATATTTATTTTATATTAAAAAAAGTGATCTAACCAATCACATTGGTAAAGTGCACAAGGAGTACGCAAAAACGACTATATATAAAATTTTTCTATAATAAATCCCACTTATATAGTGATGTATAATAGATCGGCTTATGTACAACAAAACTCAAATTGAAGAAAAGCAAAAGGGGAAATATGAATATCGACTTAAGACGACGTCTTCTAATTTTTTAATAAGAAACGCCTCTTGACCAATAAATATTGCTTCCATCCCCGTCATCCCTTCTCTTCCCCTCGTTTCCCCTTTCTATCTCTAACGTCTATCTTGCCAATGGCCCAAACCACCATTCGTCGGCACATTTGCCGCCTTTTATATTTTTCAGAGCCTCTGATAAACTCACTTTTTTGAGTTTTGTTATGAATCCCGTATGGAACCCTAGGCGGATGCCTGTCTGTGGGCTGGGTTGTGTTATGGGCCTTTGTGGCCATTTGATATTTGTTGTTCATTTGCTTAAGTCTGTTTGTGAAAATAGGTAGTTAAGTATGTAATGGGCTTAGTGGATTATGCCACGAGCTCAACCATTTATGTTTGTTAAGTTGCAGTTAGTGTCATGAGTCCATTAGTGTAGTGGCCAGTTAGGGCAATTATTCAATTGACTGAGTTTATTTTTCTTGTTCATAAATATGTAATTCATCTGTTAATGAAACTATGAGTATTTCCACAATTGATTGAGTTTTGGAGGTGAGGCCCCACGAAGAGGCTTTACAGTTTACTAAATTTCTCAAACATACACTAGCACAAACCATAACAGTGGTCTCAGAGCCACGATCCTGCGACATGGCTGATGGAACCAGTCATGCTCAATTGGCCGAGGCAGTTTCCTCGTTGAAGGGTGAGTCAGTGCACTTGAGGGAGGAACAAGAGAGGTAGAAGCAAATGCTGGAGACAGTTTTGCAGTAGCTCAACAATTTCGCAGCCAGCTATGAGCAACTGGCAATAGCAGCAAGTAACCAGAACATGAGGGAGATTAAATTTAGTGGGAACCCATTATTCAAAAACCAGGGAGGGATCCGTGCCAAGTCCCTTAAATTGGATTTCTCCAAATTCGATGGGTCAAATCCCATGGAATGGGTCCTTAAGACCCAACAATTTTTCTGATTTTTTCATACCCCAAAAGATCAAAAATTACACATAGCCTTCTTTCATATGAAAAGCAAAGCCTTATCATGGTACTGTTGGTTAATTGAATCTGGGCCCGTTCACAGTTGGGAGGAGTTTGTAGCCACACTTAAGGTGCGTTCTGGGCCCTCTACATATGAGGATTCGATAGGGGCATTTACTAAGCTTAGGCAGGCAACCATTGTGGAGGAATATCAAACTCAGTTTGAAATATTGTCTAGTAAAATCAGTGGTCTCACAGAGGAATTTCGTATAAGCACATTTATTAGTGGGCTAAGGGAAGACCTACGTTTGGTAGTAACTATGTTTAAGCCCAATATCTTACCTGCTGCCTTTGGATTGGCTAAGTTACAAGAAGAAGAGTGTACAAAAGAGGCCAAGGATTGGTACCTAGAAACCAAGCCTATGACCTACCTGCACCTCAGGCCATTCCCAAATTCATTGCACCACCTCCTCCATTGAGGTTACCCCCACCACCAAACATATCATATTTTAAGCCTACCCCTTCACTACAACCCTACCAATCCACCCCGAAAAAACACCATACCCATTAAAAGAATTTCACCAGTATAAATGCAAGAGAGGAGTGAGAAAGGTCTCTGTTACTATTGTGATGATAGGTTTCAGCCAGGACATAAGTGTAGTAGACTTAGACTATACTTGTTGGAAGGTTTGGAAGTAGAAGTAGAAGATGATGAACACGAGGGAGCTCTGGCTATCATACAACCCACATAATCGAATGGATAAGAATGGGAGGAAGGGGAGTTGCTTAGCATATCTTTACATGCCATGTCAGGTTCCATCTCACCCAAAACAATGAGGGTGGAATGTATGATTAACCGTAAAAAAGTATTAATTCTTATTGATACAGGGAGTACACACCGTTTTGTGAATCTCTATGTAGCAAGGAGATCTAAACTGTCATTGGGAAAAAGCCAATTAACAGTTAAAGTGGCTAACGAGGATAGCCTTCATTGCCAAGGTTTCTGTAGGGTGGTACCTCTCCAACTACAAAACCTAAATGCTAGAGCTAATCTTTATTTATTGACCTTAGGAAGGTGTGATGTAGTTTTGGGAGTTGATTGGTTGAGAAATTTGGGGCCCATTCTTTAGAATTTTGTCAATCTCACGGTTTACTCTTAATGGTGTACTAGTACAGTTGCAAGGATTACAACCTCCAGTTGAATTTTTGGAGGAAAAAGATCATGCCCCTAAGCTAAGGGGTCATTTAAGACCATTTGGCTGCAAATGATAGGAGGGGAACTTGAGAAGACCAGTGGGACTTTGGACCCGCGTGTACAACATGTTTTGAACAAGTTTGAGCTGGTATTTGATGAGCCTAAGGGACTACCCCCACTAAGGAGCCACAATCACATAATACAGCTGACGGAATGATCAAAACCAACTTGTGTACTCCCATACAAGTATCCTTACTATCAAAAAGCTGAAATTGAAAAGTTGGTAGATGAAATGATAAAAAGTGGAGCCATTAGAGGAAGTCAAAGTCCCTATTCCTCTCTTGTTATTTTAGTAAAGAAGGCGGATGGTAGTTGGAGGATGTGTGTGGATTACCGTGCCCTCAACAAAGACACAGTTAAAGATAAGTACCATATTCCCAACATAGATGAATTATTAGATGAGTTGCATGGAGCTGAAATTTTTTCTAAACTTGATATATGTTCTAGTTATTACTAAATCAGAATGTATCCTGAGGATATCCCCAAAACAGCCTTCAGGACCCATGAAGGCCACTATGAATTTTTGGTGATATCCTTTGGGTTCACCAATACTCCATCTATTTTTCAGGGATTGATGAATGAGATGTTTAGACCTTACTTAAGAAAGTATGTTTTAGTGTTCTTTGTTGATATTTTGATTTATAAAAAATCTTTAAGTAAGTACTGACAACACTTACATGCAGTGTTGGAAACCCTCAAACACATTAGTTTTTTGCAAAGTGATCTAAGTGTGTGTTTGTCAGCGAAGAGGTAGAATATTTGGGACATATAATATCTCGGGAAGAAGTACAAGCTGATCCACAGAAGATTGCAGCAATGCAGAGTTGGCCCTTACCTCAAAATCTCAAAGTTTTACGAGGTTTTTTGGGACTTACAGGGTACTATAGGAAATTTGTGCAAAACTATGGTTCTGTTGTAGCCCCGTTGACTGCATTCCTCAAGAAAAACTCTTTTAGTTGGATTGAAAAAGCTGAAGTAGCATTTGAAAAACTTAACAAGGCCATGGTGAGTCCACCAAATTTAAGGTTACTTGACTTTAACAACAATTTTGTGGTGGAATGTGATGCTTCAGGTGAAGGATTGGGTGCAATGTTGATGCAAGAATGGCAACCTATTGCTTATCTAAGCCAGAGGTTAAAAGGTAAAAGTCTAGCCTTATGCCATGTGCCAAAGAAACAAGGTGGAGGTCATGCAGCCCTCGAGCATGCTCTAGCCACTCTGAATTCCTACAAGGAACCGAGAAGATATTAGTATGGACTTTATCAAGGGACTGCCCCTTCAGGAGGAAAGACAATCATCATGGTTGTGGTTGATAGATTGTGCAAATACATGCACTTTCTATCCATCTCACATCCATATATAACTATTTCAGTAGGAAAAATATTTCTTGAAACATTTTTAAGTTATATGGTTTGCCTCAGTCTATTGTGAATGACATGGAATCGGTGTTCACAAACCAATTTTGGAAGGAACTCTTTCGAATAAGTGGGACGGAACTGCTCCTCAGCTCGACTTACCATCCACTCAAGAGCATGGAACTCATCAACAAATTAGTAAGAGAAAATTTACAAGATATGCAAGCAAAGATGAAATTTTTTGCAGATAGAAGACGAAACGATAGGGAGTTCGAAATTGGAGACAAAGTGTATCTACAATTCCGTCCTTATCGCTAGATGTCCGTCGCCATGCGGTGGAACCTTAAGCTCAGTCCACGATACTATGGGCCATACACGGTGTTACAAAAAGTGGGGAAGGAGGCACACAGGTTAGATCTGCCCAAACACTCACAAATCTACCTCACTTTCCATGTTTCTTGCCTAAAAAAGAAGTTAGGAACACACATTTAGCCCTTCACAAAACTTCCTTGACTTACCACGAAGGGAACCTTAGTCCCTGAGCCTAAAAGCATTCTGGAGATTAGAATGGTCAAGAAAGGACGCAGAGTAGGAGTAGAGTGGCTTATTCAGTGGAAGGGAATGTCTATGGAGGATGCGGCGTGAGAGGATAGTGAAGAGCTGCAACGACGATATCCAAACCTTGGGGCAAGGTCTTCTAAAGAAGGGGGGAGCTGTTATGAACTCCGTATGGAATCCTAGTTATGCGGATGCCTGTCTGTGGGCTTACGTGGGTTGGGTCGTGTTATGGGCCTTTGTGGCCATTTGATATTTGTTATTCATTTACTTAAGTCTGTTAGAGCATCCCATTGGATTCTCTATAAAATTTCCTCTAATTTAGTTAAAAAGTACATTTCCTAAAACTTTTCCCTAAATTTTATTTATCTTTAAAAAACCTTCTACATCCTATTCTCCATCCCTATCTCTATTCTATTAAAATAATATTTCTTTATTTTTTCTTCATTATTTTTTTCTCTCACTTCCATTTACAAATTTAACTACTCAATATTTTTTCTTATATCTTGAACTATTACTCTAATGAATATTTTAAATAGAATTTAAATTATTTTTAAATTTTTTATTTTATTTTTGTAGTTATTTAAATTATTTTTAAAACTATTATTTAAAATTATAACAAATATGAGTATGAGAGAAAATGTAGATGATTGGAAGAAGAATTAATTTAATTAAATTGAATAAAATATTAATAAAAGTGATTTATTCTCCATATTTGGGGAACTACTATTCATTGTCTAAACATTTTTCCTAAAATGGGGAATCTAATGGGGATGGACTTTTGGAAAAAACTTCATAATTATCTTCAAATTATAAAAATATATGGGATATGGAGACTTTAATGAGGATGCTCTTAGTGACAGTAGTAGTTAAGTATGTAATGAGTTTATTGGGTTATGCCACGGGCTCAACCATTTCCGTTTGTTACAATTGTCGTGGGTCCATTAGCGTGGTGGCCAGTAAGGGCAGTTATTCAATTGACTGAGCCTTCACAGTTTACTAAATTTCTCAAACACACACAAGCACAGACCATAACAAGTTCTTATGTAAGCACCGATTATCTCCGACTTTTGTTGAGTGTATGATTTGGTTCTACTGGATCGTGTGTGTTTGCTTCTTAGTTTTCCTCTTTATTTGAACTTTGGCTTTGTTTTGTCATCTTTGAATCGGTGTTTATGGCCCGACTAGGAGCCTTCTCAGTTTTTATTTTCTTTTTTCTTAAAAGAAAAAATTCTGAATAAATCTGTTTGTTTGAACTTTGGTTTCATTTTGTCATCAATGACACGAATTGAGTACAGATCAATCTTCATCCTCATACCCTTTACTTTCCTTCCAATTCCCTACTCATTCTCTCTTGGCTGCTTATATAGCGATCAAATTATACCCATTCCCACGTGTGATTTGCTCGCGAAGCTCCACATATAGCTTCTTTTGAAGTTTGGCCTGGGATGCTATGTAGCTGCTTCATGTCGCAGTGCTCCAAGCTCCTCAAGAAGCGGATGTTATACAAGTATGATTGGGACAATTTCAAAAACTCACGTATTTTGTTGTCTCTTGTCTTGTTCATCCTTATCATCTCTCAGTCTCTCCCGTCCCAGAATCCGGCCTCTGGTAAATTATCTCTTCCATTTCTTCACCTTCTTCTTTCCTTCTCGATTTTTTTCATTCACATTTTTTTCCTATTGAGTTGTACATTATCACAACATCAATTCCCCCAGACCCAACCACCGTTTCGGAAGAAATTTATTGCTAATTGCCCTAACCACTTGCCTGTGTTACCAGCGGCTCTCTTTGTACCTCTTCTCCTTACATTATCAGCTTGTCTATTCTGGTTGGTTTCTTTGTAATTTCAAATTTTACATGCGGACAATAATTTATTCAACTTTTTGTGTACTTCATTTCTCTATGGGTTTTTGCTTCAGATTTATTGAGAGAATGAATTCTTTAGTTTTGAAATTCTAGGCGGTTAGAGCTACCCTGGGTTATGCCTGCTACAGTGGTTGAGTTTTTGGCCAGTTGGACAAATGTAGGCGGTATTCCACAAATTACAGTTATGTGGAAGATGGCACCTATTTGTATTCTGTGGTGCGTATGGCAAGAGCGACGTTTGAGAACAAGGAGAGCTCATTAGGGGAGCTTAGATTATTTTTTGTTAGAACTTTGTTTTTATGGCCAAAGTTGTTGACTTCAATGGCCTTGATTTTCATATTTTTTGTTTCCAGTTCTCCCTCCTACATGGGTGTTACCTCTTATATACCATCTTGTGTATTTGGACTATGCTTATTCTTATTAATACAATCGTTTACTTATAAAAAAAATTTTGAAATTCTGAAGTGAAAATCTGTCATCGCCTTTGATCCTTCTTTATATTCTTGTCACTCATTTTTTGTGTGTTTTTTGATGTCTGCACTCTTATTTTCAATCAGATTGGCTACAGTTGGTACTTAGTACTTGCATGAATTATGGTTTTTATTACTAGCTGTGCTAGGCACAAGCCTACTGTACATTACGACAATGGCTGTGTGTAAGTAATTTGTCTCACTATTCTCCACTTTCCTTATTCATTGCTTTAATTTTAATGTGTTTTTGTTACATTACGACAATGTCTGTGTTTACTTATAAAAAAAAATTACGACAATGGTTGTGTGTTATTGCTACATGCGTCTTTATTTTTCCCCTCCCTAGATGTTGTGAGGTCTGTGGAAAAGTTCTCCATCAAGATGTGTTCACCGAAGAACCTACTTTTGTCAAGGGTGCAGGAGGAGAGGTATGCCACCGTTTTCTTGTTAATGTTCTTATTCAAACTCGATTAGTTGATGAGATGAGGTGTCACATTTCAAGGAGTTAGCAATATCGATACATGGTTTGTATAGAGTCTGATATTGTTTCTATATTTTGTTTTTTATATTTTTGTGCGCATGCTTTTGGGAAGGTTTTGTTTGCTAGGACAATTTATATTTTTTGACGAGTAGCTGCACAGTTTAGTTTATATTATTTCAGCACTACCATAGCATTTTTGAAATATCACCTATTGGCATATATTTGGACCAACTAATAGAGTTGCTGGTGCTTTAAAATCATGGGTAGTTTGTTGCATAAATTTAATATTTGGGAATAGTAAGGAGGATGGTCCCTGAATAAGGCCCTTCTGCACCAGATACTCTAATGTAGCATTTTTTTTAATAAAATGTTGAGAGCTTTGAATTTTCACTGATTGGGATAGCCATGTTTTGTTTGAGTTGAGCCCTTCATAATCAACATGATTTTGTAGTTTCTTCATGGACCAAACCTCATTGGAGCATGGATTTGGGACATTTTGGGCTGTTTTTGTTAGAAAACAGTTGATGTTCATTTTCCATTGTCACGTATATTTGCATTTAACATTTTTAATTATATTTCTATTGTTTCAATTTTGTCTAACCTCCTTTCCGATGAACTATTAAGTTCTCATATTGATTTTGTGTGCTGAAAATGTGCATAAATTACAATACCATCAAATTATAGAGGAATTGATTTCCCTATTGAAAAAAACGAGGAATTGGTTTCACTAAATTTATTATCTATTCATTTATATATATTTTTATATTCATTTTTGTATATTTTTAAAAATAGACATGAGTAACTCGAGGAATCATAATGTATATTCTGCTTGACTTTTGATTTTTATACCATATTTGTTTGTTTATAATAGTGTATATAATAGAGCAATTGTTGTGAAGGGAATTGCTCTAGCAATTGCTCTCATCACCATGGGATGGTATGATTGAGAAGATTGGCTAGTTGGAAGATGATGTCTTTATCTAAAGGTGGCATGATCACCTTGGTTAAAAGTACTCTTTCCAATTTACCTACATAGTTCTTGTCACTGATTCCCCTACCCACAAGGGTGGCTAATCGTGTAGAGAAGCTTCAACGAGACTTTTTATGGAATGGGGTGTATGAAGAGTACAAATTTCACTTAGTAGATAGGACATGGCATGCTCTCCAATTTTTTAGGGAAGGTTGGGAATTTGAAATTTGCTTGTGTTTAACTGTGCTTAGGGCTGTAACGAATTTGGTCTGGACCGGCAAAACCGACCAGACCAAATTCTGGACCTGTCGATTTTGCAAGTCTCAGTTCGATGAAATTTTGTTCGGTCCTAAGGTCTACAAATTTTGGACCAAACCGGACCGAAGACCGAACCCTTATATATATTTTTAAAAATTCAATATATGATTTTTATATAGTAATTATATAAGTTAATTATGTAATTTTCATCTAATTTATTACCATTGACCATATAAAATATAAAATAATATGTTACGGTTTGGATAGCGAAATGAGATGTGATGGTTTTAGATGAAAATTGAAAGTTGAATAAAATATTATTAGAATATTATTTTTTAATATTATTATTGTTTTAGGATTTGAAAAAGTTGAATTTTTGATTATATTTTGTGTGAGAATTTAAAAAAGTTGTAATGATGACTTGAGATGAAATGAAACACTTTCACTATCCAAATGAGGCCTATATGTTATCAATTAATAATAAATAATAAATCATGTGATAATTTATGTCATTATATGTAAATAGTTAATACATCATATATTCATAGAATCATACATACTCTACTATTTACACTTAATTAAAATAATTTCGTATTTTTTTTTAAATACTTAAGTTGTAAGTAAGCATGAATAATCTATGTACAATGAAATTATTTGATATTCATTAACATTGGCTCGAGCAGGGTGTCGAGCGTGACTCGAGTGAATACTAGGGTTTGTGTCTTGCTCGAGTCCACTGTCACGCAAGACTTGAGCAAACTCACGGGTTGAGTTTTGCTCGAGCTCACTGTTAAGCGCACCTCGAGCAAACTCACAGATTGAGCTTTGCTCGAGTGCTAGTTCGAGCGATAGTCGAGTGAACTCACTATTTTTCAAATTTTCAACTCCAAAACCAGTCTTCACCCCAACAATTAATAATTATGCATACTAAAGAGTAAAATTTAAGTTAGTAAGTAGTAACTATCAACATCATAAATATCACTTGGAGGTGAATCATAAAGACCCAAGTTCATCCTCGGTGGCGAGGCGATCTTATGTGGCAGCTCTGAAGATGGGTCATGCTTCGGGGGTTCAGAGTGAGGGGGGTCTGCAAATCAAGCCTCAGAACCAACTTGTCGAGATGCACAATTCTTTTAAGGAGATGGAAACCCAACTTGTTGAGTTGAAGGCAGCAATAGCTTTCTTGTCTACGAAATAGACCTGCTTTCAGCTGGAAGCAATAGGGTTGTAAGAAACAAGATAGGCCTGAATTCTTTAAGCTTTGATAAAGGAAAATGGAAAATCGGATTTGGCCATGTCCTTATAACCACATCTAGGAGAGTATAGCGGGTCAAAAGGAAATCTGGGTTATTTGAAGCGGGGTCTACATCAGGTATTAGCGTAGAGACATTAGTAATGGAATGCCATTTGCCTCATGTAACACAGGATAGACCGATAATCGGTATTACACCCTTGGTCCTCAAAGAAAGTATGGCTCCCTTGTCGGAGTTGAAGGAAAATAGTGTATTGCCGAGGTCTAAAGGAGATGTAGGATCCGCTATCACCCCAGAATCTCCAATGGGGACTTAGATACCATTGGAGAGAACCAATGGAGTTGCTGGAGAACCAATGGGTTTGGCGTTGGTGTCTTGTGTAGAGGAATGTCTAGAGTCGGGAGTGCAGTTGGATACTGTGTCTAGGGATGATGTTGCTCCCCTGGTCTTTCTTCCTCCAATAGTGGATTAGATTTTGCCTAAAGTTAACGAGATTCAGCAGTTTGTGGGAATTTCACATGGAGGATGTGAAGACCAATTTAAAGAACTAATCACTGCAATTAAGGCAAGCCACACACTTGAAACCAAATCAAGTTTTAAGAAAACCAGGGAGTTACAACGTCTTTCTTGGGCAATCAACTACGACGCTAATGGTGGTAGCTCAACTAGAGGGAAGTCTAAAGGGAGGGCATTGTGAAGACTGGAAACAAGGGGTTGGGGTTGGTTTTTCGGGTAGAGTTTTAGTTCTATGAGAAACAAGAGGTTGGGGTCGGCTTGGTGTATTTTGGGTCCTTTTTTCATGGACTTTTTGGGTCATTAGGGGCTTCTAATATGGGCAAGGTGTTTTCTTGTATACATTCAGTGTACTTGGTTATTCCTTTTGATATATATAATATTTTTACTTATAAAAAAGAAAATTATAGTAAAATATTTTTTTAACGAGTTAGTTACATAATCCACATTAATAATTCACTTTATTTTAATTTAGTAATTTAAATAATTTTTTTATTAATTTATTTGAAAAAAAAAAGATGAAAAAATAATAAAATAATTAGGCCGGACCGAACGGACCCGATAGCTACTGGTCTGGTCCGGTCCGATCCGGTCCTTACGGATGTTCGGTCATGGGAAAGTGATGGACCGTCCATCACCGGACATGACCAATTTACACCCCTAACTGTGTTGTAGGTAAATGATTGTGGCGTTATTAGCATGAGAGGGGGATTGCTGGTAGTAAACTCAAAATATGGCAGTCCTTGAGGTTAATGGTGCTTCAATGAAGTTTATTCCGCATGGCCATGAGATGACATTACCTTAAAAAAAAATGAAGTTGGGAAAGGTTGGAGGACAAAGGCACCTCTTAAAGTAGTTTATTTCACCTGGACAACTTGCCACCATGGATAACTTAAGGAAATTTCATACCATTGTGGTTGATTGGTGTTGAATGTGAAAAAAGAATGGGAAAATCATTGATCACCTTTAACTTCGTTGTGAAGTTGCCAGAGCCATGTGGAATGACTTCTTTAATTGAGTTGGCATAGCGTGGGTTATGCCTAGAAGGCTTGAGAATTAACCTTTCAACATCTGAATTAGTGCTAGTGGGGGCTGTCCATGAAGCGGAGAATTTAGCTTCACTCTTGGGTTGCAAGGTATCATCTTTGCCTCTAAAATATCTTGGCTTACCATTGGGTGCTTCCTTTAAATTTGAAAGGATTTGGAATGGCGTGGTTGAAAAGGTGGAGGGCAGATTGGCTTTTTGGAAGAGGTTATATTTGTCGAAAGGTGGTAGGTTGACTTTGATTAAAAGCACTCTTTCAGACTTACCCACCTACTTTTTGTCATTGTTCCCGCTTCCAACAAAGGTAGCTAACCGCATTGAGAAGTTACAAAGGGATTTCTTGTGGAGTGGATTGGGGAAAGAGTTCAAATTTCACCTGGTTAATTGGTTAACGGTTTGTACTTCAATTTCTGGGGGAGGATGAGGATTTGCCATTGACGAAATTCAATCAAACCCTATTGGGTAAATGGTTGTGGAGGAACGAACACGAAAGGGTAGTCTATTATAGATTCACAATTTGGAGAGGCTTGGGGAGGAAGGTGCTCGAATGAGGTACGAGGCACACATGGGGTGGGGTTGTGGAAATATATTTGGAGACATTGGGAAACCTTTCGAGGACATGAAGATATTGTGGTGGGTGATGGTTCTCATGTTAGATTTTGGTATGACAAATGGTGTGATAACTATAGCCTCCAAGACACCCTACTATCTTTGAGCTAGCAAGAGAAAATGATGCAACGACTGCCGACCTTTTGGTCTTTTCCAATGGCTCGCCTCAATGGAATATTGATTTCATCAGGGCAGCCCAAGATTGGGAGTTGGAGACTATTGCAGAGTTCTTTGCGACATTGTATTCAGTAAGTATGCCATGGGGCCCGGCGATAAGATGCATTGGAGTCATTCCAAGAAAGGTAATTTCATTGTTAGATCATTTTACCAAGTTCTAACGAGTCCTGGAATGACCATGTTCCCCGTGGAAGAGTATATGGTAGACGAAAGCTCCTTCAAAAATGGTTTTTTTGGTTTGGACAACAACACTGGACAAGATCCTAACTACAGATAATGTGAGGAACTGTCGGGCAATTGTGCTGGATTGGTGTTGTATGTATAAAAAGCATGTGGAATCAGTAGATCATTTGTTTTTACACTCTGAGGTGGCCAAGATCATGTGGGATGATTTTTTTCATGAGAATCGGATTGTCATGGGTCATGCCTCTTAGATTGGTGGATTTCCTCGCAAGCTAGAAAGGTCTTCACGGTAACTCAGTGGCGGCCATTTGGCGAATGGTTCCTATTTGTATGTGTTGGTGTATTTGGAGGGAGAGAAGTGCTAGAAGCTTTGAAGATCGCTTGAGAACAACGGATGAGCTAAAAATTTTCTTTTTTAAGTCATTAATCTTATCGCGGGGGCCATAGTTTGTAATGGACTAAGGGTGGGTTTGGATACACAAAACATCTCATCTCATCTCATTTTATCGTTACAACTTTCTCAAATTCCCATACAAAAATATAATAGACAATTCAACTTTTTCAAATCCCAAAATAAAAATAATACTAAAAAATTATATTTAACAATATTTTATTCAATTTTTAATAAAACATCTCATCTCATCTTATCTGAACTGTGTATCCAAACCCACCCAGTGTCCATGACCTTCTACTTTCGATTGTAACCTCTAGCTAGGTGCTTCTCATGTATACTACCTGTATACCTGGATTTGGCCTATTTCTATGAATAAAATTTTATTGATTACCTATCAAAAAAAGTGTGGGTTATACCTAGAAGGATAGTATACCATCTTGCACATTAGAGACGATTATACGGCGGTACAAAAATTGCAGCAGCTTGAAAGGTGGCCCCTTTCTGATTACTGGTGCATTTGGAGGGAAATAAGTGATAGAAATTTTGAAGACCTCAGGTGGACAATGGACAAACTATCATTTTCTTCTTCAAAACTATCTTTCTTTGGGCAATTGCCTTAGATTTTAATGGACTAAGCTTCTGTGATTTCCTTGTATCATCTCCTACTTCTAATTAGGTGGCTCTCTTGTCTATGTCTCTTGTGCTTTTGCATTCTGTGAATATCAAGAAAATCTTTTATTGCTCATATATAATCTCAAAACATTTAAACATGAACAGAATTATATATTTTAGTGAAATATAGATTACTTGTGTGTTGGAGTAAAATGTTTCTTATTAATTATTAAAAAAAAATAGAGTTGCATTATTTTTTAAATGCTCATGATCTGTTGAAAATATGTTATACTTGCATTTTATTTTTTATTCCATATTTATTTTTTTGTCCTGGAAATCTTTATCTACAGAGTCGAGTGGCAGGTTCCTATGTAAAATCCATTCAAAGTGGTTATTCAGAATCATTTAGGAGGACCATAGATAAAGGTATCGTATTATGACTTGTAAATGTTTACTTCTACATCTTTCTTGTTTTAGTTTATCATATTGTGAGCTTCAGTTTCAATTTCAGAGTGTCAACATTGTTGTAAAAGAAATATTGTTGTGTGCATAAACTTATAGTGTGTTTTGTAAAATATCCTAGATAAAATTCAACGCTTGAGGCAACTGAGCTTGGACTAGTAAGCCATGTGTGACCCTAGTATCAGGCTATTTTCTGAAAGTAAATACTATAGTATTCATAACCTTTGCACTTCTGGTTTATGATTTTTGTAGTGTAAAAAAATACATTTTTCACTCTCAAACTCTGGGAATTTGACTCTTGAAGTTTTATTTAAGCAATGTTTAGATTATACTTTCAATGGCCCATGTTTAGTATAAGAGGGTGGTAAATAGGCATTGCTTGGGAAATATAAGTTCTTGCCCTAATGATTTCAAGGAGCTCCAATCGTAATCTTGATTAGTCCTTTTGAAGAATAGGCCCATATGTGGTTTGGTTTTTCCTTGGATTGTTACAATACTTTGCTCAAAGTTTCAATTAAGACGCATGCTAATATTCTTTTGGTATACATCAACTTAAGTTTAGTGGATATAATGATTTCTATAGAGAGAGCCTTTGAGGAAATATTGTCTGGGTTTACCATGCATGATATTCCTAGGGATTTTTGCAATATGGTGATGCATGTTTTATATGCATATAAATCTCATTTATTTTGATATTTCAGTCACTGTCCAGGAAGGCCTATATTTTCTGGCTCACGAGATAGTTCATCTCTAATCAAACATATATTTTTTTTATTATATGGCAGGGAGAGATGAGATAGATCGTATGGTTACAGCCTTTAATATAAGTGGTGGTGACTCTATAATTAATCCCGCCTGTTCATTTTATCAGGTATATAATGTTTGTGGTTGCTATGGTGTCCTCAATGGAATATTATTTGTCAAACATTTAATTTGGGTGTAAGTTTTTGCAGATAGCAGTTGAACGGAATTTTACTAGGGGGCGTAGAACAGAGCAAGTTGCTGCTGCCTGCCTTTATATTGCATGTCGGTAAGCAACTCTATGTGGGATTCCTTAAATGGACTATTGAATGTAGATAATCCTACGAAACAAAGTACACTGCTTGAGTTCTATTTATCTGGTCAATGAGGGTTTTTTACTTTTACTTTTGGATGAGAGGCCCTAAGGGCAGAAGGGAGAGGGGAAAGGAGGAGATTCAAAGCAGTGACCTTTATTTTATGAGCTGAATCGTTTGAAGGATTCAATGTATACTTTTGAATTTGCCTATCAATTGTTTCATAGCTTTTATTGGTTTTGGATGACAGTAGTTGGTGCTTTGATTTGCATGTAAAAATGATTGTATCATGTGTTACATTTCATGAATGGGACTCAGTAAATAATGCTATATTTTTATGTTTTTTGCAGTGTAGCTAGAGATCCAAAGCCATTTCTTCTTATTGATTTTTCAGAGTTTCTAGGGATAAATGTGTAAGAGAGAACCTTCTTTAGTATCAACTTTTTGATTTTTTATGTGCAGTCAATATTAAGATTAAATAGTTTATTGATTATACAATATTGAATTCATGTCATTTGACTTGCATTATTTACCTCAGCTTTTGTTTTTTCAAAACAATTCGGCAGTTATGTGCTAGGCGCTGTATTTTTGCAGCTTTGCCAACTTCTTAGCCTTGGGGAGCATCCTACCATTGTAAAACCTGTTGATCCTTCACTTTATATTCCCCGGTTTGCAGAAAGTAAGAATCTACTATTTCCTGTTGATAGTCGCATTCCAAGAAAATTGTATTTCCAGCTCTTGTTTCCTTTATATTTATTGAAAGTAAGAATCTACTATTTCCTGTTGATAGTCCATTTCCAAGAAAATTGTATTTCCAGCTCTTGTTTCCTTTATATTTATTTTCCCCTCTTCTCTGATTGGGAAATTTTCCAGTGTTTTTGACCTGCGTCCTTTTAACTTGTGTAATTTTTTGGCATTAGATTAGTAGACCAAGTGTGGTTCTAGAGAATATAGGATAAAAAAGAGGAACTGCATAGTCTTTGACTCTTGGTCCAGTTAAAAATGAGGATATAGTATACTTGGTAACTTCAATCCCGTATTTGATTATTTTATGATTTAAAAACTACTTCCTGAAGAAAGCCTGTCGCACCTTTTGGGTTCATATGTTTTTTGCTTTTATCCTTGGAACAAACTCGATCCTTAAAATTTATAGTTCTGTATGTCAAAAGATCCTGAGAATGTAGAAGCAGTGTAAGACTACATGGACTACATGTTCCCGTAATGAACTAAGATAAAGAAGAAAATAATTGAAGACAAAAAAGAAGAAGAGTGAAATATTTATAATGGGTACATCTGAAAACTTTGGAAGAAGACATTACTTTTGTTTATTAGGTGATAGACATGGCATGTTAGAAAGGAGTTATATGATACGACACATTATAGTTCATTAGATATACTATTAGGGATTAGAGCTAGCAGATTCATTGAAAGCGGTATGATCATTATATTTGTTTGAAATGTAAACAAAACCAATTTGCCAACTATTTTGAAGAAGCAATTTTTTATTTTTTTGGTAGAACTATTAAAGGAAAGGAACATGAAGGTCTGTGGAACTGCATTACACATTATAGCAAGCATGAAAAGAGATTGGATTCAGGTAAAAGCACTCATATATGGCATCTGATTGTTTCTATGTTTGATGACTGCGAAACTTACTTGGATCTTATATCATTCACAGACAGGCAGAAAACCTAGTGGGCTGTGTGGTGCAGCATTATATATATCTGCCCTTTCACATGGGTACAGATTTTCAAAGTCTGACATTGTAAGTCCAGCTTACCGCATAGATGTTTGCAATCCACTTCAGTATATTTTGGTTAAAGTTCTAGTGGAATTTTCTGTTGTGTGCAAATTGATGCATTGTACGTTAGGCATCTAGGATTGCTTACATAAATAGTTAGTGGACCTTTTACTCTAAACTTTTCCAATACCAAGCAGATTGTTGAGAATAAAAAAGTATATAGGGAGTGAATGAAAGAATGATTTCTTGGAAATTCCAACATAAATCTGAAATCATGTTCTACAATCCTAGAAGCCTAAAAGAGTCCAAATCAACGCATAGATGTTTTAGATCTAATTCGTGGGAGTTTGATCCTTTTGTAGCCAACAATTATGTTTTGTAGGGTCTTAATATGGGTATTTTTTACCTGCATAATATTCCATGGTATTCGTGGTTATATTTTATTTTATTTTTTCTTGTTGAATGGGAAATTGTTCAAGATTAGTATGTTGGAATTAAGGAATGGAGTCATATGTTTAAATGTGAGATGATTCCTATTAGAGAAAAGATGAGGGGGGAGTCGCTTAAACAGGGTTTGGACATGTGTAAAGGATAATGATTAACATGCCGGTAAGAATGATTTAATTCAAGTTAGAATGCAAAGATGGAATGGGTAGCCTAAAATGACATTGGTAGATGTAGAAATATATGATTCTAGAGTATAGAGAAGTGATAGAGGGTTTAGAAGAGACTAGCGGGATGGAAGAGAATGCACTTATCGAAAGGTGGCAGGATTACCTTGATCAAGAGTACACTTTCTAACCTACCAACTTATTTTTTGATCACTTTTCCCAATATCTGCAAGTGTGGCATGCAGAATTGAGAAACTCCAATGTGACTTCTTGTGGGGCGGTTTGGGGGAGGATTCAAATTCCATCTAGTGAAGTGGGAAACAATATGTCATCCTATCTCCAACAGTGGTTTGGGTATTAGAAATGTGAGGACTTTTAATCGGGCGCTACTCAGAAAATGGTTGTGGAGATATAATAAGGAACCAGAAGCCCTGTGGAAGGTGGTGATTAAGCACAAATATGGAGGTCTATGGGGGGGGATGGAGTACGAAAGAAGTTAGAGGAGCCTATGGAGTGAGGTTGTGGAAACACATTAGAAGATGATGAGAGGTCTTTACTCGACTCCAGTTGGGTGAGGGCTTCAGGATTAAATTCTGGAAATATATATGATGTGGTGATATTGCTCTACAAGATTTATTTCCTTCACTATTCCAAATTGCTGGTGCTAAGACGTTTTAGTGGCGGATGTCATGGGGTTATCGGGTGGGCAGATCCATTGGAATATCAGTTTTAGTAGGGCAGCACTAGATTGGGAGATGAGCAGTTTTGCTGACTTTTACAGCCTTTTGTACTCCGTGAAACCAAGCAATCAACAAGAAGATGGGTTGTGGTGGTCACCCTCAAGGAAATGTGTATTTTTAGTTTGCTCTTTTTATAAGGCTCTCACTCAAGAGCCCAACATTCAATTTCCTTGGAAAAGGCTTTAGAGACATAAGGCGCCCCCCAAAGCTGCATTCTTCGTGTGGACAACATCTTTGGGCAAGATCTTCACAACCAATAACTTGAGGAAAAGAGGGTTATCATAGCAGATTGGTGTTGCATGTGTAGGGGAGGGGGCGAGTCAATGGATCATCTCCTACTACATTGTGAGATAGCAAGGGTTTTGTGGAATGAGGTGTTCGGTAGAGTAGAGCTGGCTTGGGTTATGCCGGAGACTGTGGTGGTAGTGCTGGACAAATATAGGAGGCATGCAGAATATTAAAGCGGTTTAGAAGATGATCCCTATATGCATCATGTGGTGTTTGTGGCAGGAGCACTATGCGCGAACGTTTGAAGACAAGGAGAGATCGCCAGAGGAACTTATAGCTTTATTTTACAGCACTCTATATACTTGGGCCATTGTTGTTGATTTTAACGGCATGGACCTACATGACTTTCTTGTCTCTTTCGCGCCTTCTTAATTAGGGCATATAGTGTTCATGTATTCGTATCGGGCTATGCCTAATTCTTTGATCAATAAAATTTGTGTACTTATCAAAAAAAGAAGTGATAAAGGGAGGATAAGAGATATAATAATTGATAAAATAACGTTGCACAAAAGGCTACATGTAGGAATTCCACTGGTGGTTTAAAAAAGGATAAGTAAAGCTAATTTAACTAGAATCAAAGGTTACTTGAGTCGAGTTGAGGGTCTTATAAAATTTAATTCTTTTATAATCTATGGTTGGCTTTTTATTAGCCAAAAGAGAAAGGATGTGAGGGCCTTGGGTACATAAGGGTGAGGCAGCCATTTTTTGCTTTGTGGTTTTCATCTTACTGAGATTTTATTATTGTTAGTAATCATTACTTATAATAATTATGATGATGCTGATGAGGATGATAATAATGTAGGAATAAAAATAAAATGGCATTCTCATTATCATTGTTATTTTCATTTTGTGTGAGCCAAAGGTTGAATCATGTAAAGTTGTTCTCAGTGTTATGTGTAATCATTTTTCATTTTTCAAAATCTAGTCTCTAGATTTCTAGCTTGGGTCTTTTTCCGTATGCCCACTCCCCGTTGATTTGCTGAACACATTTCCTATATCATAATCTGCTTATCGTTTGCTTGAGGACATTCACTGTTTCCTAAGCTTCTTTTAGGCACTTATAACAATAATTTACTCTCATTTAGGTGTGTATACTTAAGGGAAGCACTATGCAGTGAAGGAATGTTGAAGGAGAACTAAAAAAAGTTGTGATAGAGATTATTGTGTATGTTGTTTATTTGGGACTGAAAACGTCTTAAATGATGAAAAACATATCAGATACACACCAAAAAATGAGATTTGAAATCTCTCTCTCTCTCTCTCTCTCTCTCTCTCTCTCTCTCTCGGTATTACCTTTCATCTTCCATTCCTGGCGCTTCTCACTGGGGATAGTCCTTAATATTTCTTTGCTTCCCTAATTCGTGTTCCCTCTGTCTTTTTTCTTCTTTTAGTTTTATCTTTAGTTTGTTGAAGATGGTTCTTAGTTTTTGGATTGAAGCTAAGAGGTTTGAGTTTAGTAGGAAAGGTGGTAACTTTTTCAGTATTACTGAGAGGAGTAGGAGAATTTCTGAGTCCCTTCATGTCAGTGGAGGAATAGTTATTTGGATGGCAAAGGTGGTGGAGAGGATTGTCTGAGGTTATCAGGCAATAAAGTTTCTTTTCAGACAAAAAGGGAAGGCAATAGTGTTTATGGTCCAAAAGTGCCAAAACGCATTTGGCAGATTTATGAAGCTGATTGAGTTTGACATTGGCATGGGGAATGGAATCATGGTGATTCCAGAAGGGAGGATAAGGGGTGGTTGGGCAGGTTTTGTGAGATTAATGAGAGAGATGGTTGATTTTAGGAACTCAGTTTCAGTTTCTGAAACAGAGTTGTTCTTATGAATGGTGGTGGTGAACGGGATTCCAGAGATAAGAAGGTGATTTTTTATTCATCTTCGAAAGGTGTTAACTATCATCGTGAAGTTTCTTACCTGTCGGTCTTAACGAATCCAAGGCAGGAGGGTTTTGGTTCGAGCCTAAAAAACACTCATATAGGGAGGTGCTGATGCTGGAGCAACCACGTGAAACAAGAAAAGGGGACTGTGGCATGGAAGCTCAAAGAGGAGCTGTTGCAAGAAAGGGCAACAGACATGGTGCTGGCAGAGTTTCTCGTACCACACAGTGGCAGGGTGGCGGTGGCAGGCTTGTTGTCGGCATGGTAGTGGAGGATGTACATAGTATGTTGATGGACGTGAAGGCACAGTTGGTAGGCGTTTAGTTTTAAGTAGATTGGCTAATACGGTGCGTAGATGATAAAGGAGAATCAAGGGTGGACCTGGAAAGACGTGGGCTTAGTGTGGGCCTAGGAAAGGAGGAAGCTGGCTTAATTGAAACGTTGGATGGGCAGCGAAAAAGGGCTTAGGCCCGGAAGTTGTTGGACCCAGCAAGGCTTCAACAGCCAGTGTGGTGGGATAGAGCAGCTCGTGTGGGCCTAGCAAGGTGGGTCAATCGTCTGGGCCTTGGCTCGTGGGGCACAACATAGGAAAGGAGAAACTCGGGGCCCAGCCCGTGTAGAGAATCTGAAAGGGGGGTGACCCATGGCCCCCTACTAGCAGGAGCCTCGCATCCTCGTTGGAAAAGTTGGCGGGAGCCCCACAACCAGTCGAGGAACTAGGGGTGGGCAAAATTTCCGAGCTCTCGACAAGGCTTTGACTTCAATGGAGTTGGAGTTTACAAAATTCGGAGTCGGAGTTACTCCAACTCCATTAGTAGGAGTTCGGAGTTGAAGTCGAAGTCGAAGTCGAAGTCGAAGCCCATGTGGGCTCTGAACTTTGACTTTTTTGTAAAAATCTGATTTTGTTTTTTTTCCAAGTGACGTTCGCTCGAGTGGCGCTCGAGCAAGCGTCGCACAGATTGTTTGCTCGAGCCTTCGCTCTAGTGTGGTTCGAGCGAACGTCACACAGATTATTCACACGAGCCTTCGCTCGAGCCCATTTTCTACTCCGATCGGAGCTCCAAGCTTCGACGACTTCAAGCTCTGAACTCCAACTGCAATCAGAGTCGGAGTCAGAGGGGGTTTTGACCTCTAACCCTAGTTGGAGTAGGAGGTCGAAGGTGGGCATTCCGACTCCGTCGGAGTTGGAGCCCACCCCTACGAGGAACCTTTGACGGAGGCCCAGAGGGTACCCACGACAATGGTGGAGCCAATGACAGTAGTTCTCGAAAGAGAGCCGGACTTTTCTCTACCACCGTGTGTTGGGACTCAGGCATATTGTGGCCAGACGCTGCCGAAGAACAGCAAGGAAGCTCTTTCCTTTTCGGCGGAGGCTCTATAGTAGCTTGAGGAGCATATCGAGACATGGGCAGCAAGGAAATCTCCCAATGATGCACACGATAATGCTTTTCCCCTCTTTGGAAGTGACGAGGAAGATGTTAATGGGCCACCACAAATGCTTAGCAGAGGAGGCAATGGGGAGACACCGTTGGACTCGCAATGGGTTACTAGAGAGGGGGTGCCCTTACCCTGAACTGCATGTTAGCAAATGAGTCTAGTTTGTCTGATTGGGTTTTGCTTAAGGTGAAGGAAATTCAATATTGTGTGGGGATGGAGTGTGAGGGATTTGAGGAACAGTTTATGGCTTTACTTATTTCCGTAGAGGCGGGTCACACTCAACTTAAGAAATCTGGGTCTAAGAAATAGAGGGAGCTAAAGAGACTTACGTGGTCATTGAATTATGAGGGCAGCTCAAGCCGAGATAGATCCAAAGGGAAGGGGATAGTATCTTCTATATGAAGCCCAAAATTGTGTCTTGGAATGTCCGTGAGCTTAACGAGGCCAACAAGCGTCTTCGTATAAGAAATTTGCATCGTGAGTGGAAAGCAAACATAGTATGCTTACAAGAAACCAAGCTGCATGTGAGAAAGTGCAGGGTGATTATACTAGATTGGTGCTGCATGTGTAAGACATCTGATAAGACTATAGATCATCTCTTACTACATTGCGAGATTGCTAGAGCACTGTGGAATGAAGTGTTCGGCTGAGTAGAGTTTAGCTTGGGCATTATACAATGGTTGAGTTTTTGGCCAGCTGGACACATCCAGGAGGTATTCTACAAATCAAAGTCATGTGGAAGATGGTATCTATCTATATTATGTGGTGCCTATGGCAGGAGCGAAACTACCGGACGTTTGAAGATAAGGAACATTCACTAGCGGAACTTAGATCTTTATTTTTTAGAATTGTATTCCTATGAGCCATAACTGTAGACTGGCCTTGATTTTCATGACTTTCTTGTTTCTATTGCTACGACCTAGATAGGTCTTACCTCTTGAATATCATCTTGTGTACTTGGGCTATGCCTATCATCAATAATACAATCGTTTACTTATTAAAAAAAAAAAAAAGTTGGGGGGAGTTTTCTAAACATATTAAATTTAAGGTGGGGAAGGGAAGAGGATTCTCTTTTAGCATGACATTTGGTGTGAGGAATCAACTCTTAAATCAGATTTTCCATCTCTTTACAGGATTGCAAGGGATAAAAATGTTGTTTTGGCAGATTATCTTCAATGTACGGATAATAATATTCTATGGAATGTTGACTTTATTAGAGATGCAAATGACTGGGAAGTGAATGTTGCTTCAGACTTTTTGGGAAGAATTTATAATTCAAAAGTGATACAAGGAAGAGAGGACAGGCTACTGTGGAACCAAGCTGGAACTTCAGGTTTTTAGTCAGTTCTTTTTATAAGGTGCTTAATTGTCATTCTGGCTGTGTGTTCCCCTGGAAAATCATTTGGAAGGTGAAGGTACCTACCAAGGTGGCGTTCTTCAGTTGGGTGGTTGCTCTAGGGAAAGTATTGACCACGGATAACCTTAGAAAACATGGTTTGTGTATAGCTGACTGGTGTGTCATGTGCAAGAAGGATGTTGAATCTGTAAATCATCATTTTTTACATTGTGAGGTGGCAAAGTCTTTGTGGAATGAGGTTATTGGTCGGATAGGTTTATTTTGGGTGATGCCTAAGGAAGTTGTGGATCTTCTTGCATATTGGTGTGGCTTTTAGGCAAGGAAATGTGTAGCTGCCAGATGGAGAATGATTCCTTTGTATTTAATGTCGTGTCTATGGTTGTAAAGGAATGGGAGATGTTTTGAAGACAGAGCGTGCTTTTGAAGATCTTCAGAATTTTTTCTTTTCTATTTTGAGTTTGTGGGCTAAGATCTTTGTAAGGAATGATGATAATGTACTGAATCTGTTTCTGTTTTAGTTTTCCTGCTTTCTAGAGTGTAGTAGGTACTTCTTTTGTATACATCCTGCGTACTTGGGTTGTGCCTATTCTTGGTAATAAAATTTCTTATTAATAATAAAAAAAAAAATGAGATTTATTTATTTATTTCATAAACATGGCCTAAATCTTTCGTATGCAAGGATGTACAATCAGTCAACTAAGATTCAACCTTGTCCCTACATCTACATTTTTTGGGATAGGCATTCCTGACCCCAATTTGTCTTGCTCTCGTGTCAAAGAATCCTAAGTATTCCCCTATGCTGTTATATTGCAAATTTGTTCTCTAACTTCGGCCACCTTACCCAACAATTTATTGTTCATGTGTTCTCATGTTATCTTTTGTTTTAGAGGCATTATGTTTAACAATGTTGCTTCCATATTGTGTAATTTTAGCAAACTGTTGTTTTGTTTGCATCTTTCTCGTCTGAAAGTTACAAGCAATTTATAAATTGCTATCATCAAACAAGTTGATTATGATGAATTATTTAATTACATCATCTCTCTAGTTCCTGACTTGTAACTAGGTTTCTGCATTTTTATACTTCCTATGTACTTGTGCTATGCCTATTTACTTGTCTTAATAAAACTTTCTTATCTATCAAAACAAATTATTGAATTACATCATGATTCAAGCCTCGTCCACCTTTCTTTAATAGATGTGGTCAATAATCTGTCTCAAAAAGTTTCTTCAAGCATATGTACAAGTTAAAAAAAAAACATTCTTCAAGCATGGTCCACTTTTGATAATCTCTACCCATGCTCTTTTGAATAGGTAAAAATTGTGCATATTTGTGAGGTAACGCTAACAAAACGATTGATGGAATTTGAGAATACAGATTCAGGGAGCTTAACGGTAAGTCTCACTCCTATTAGAACATGATGCATCACGCTTTATTGAACACATTTTAAAAATTTTGATATTTGTTACTTTCTTTAGTGATTACTTTTGAGACATGCTATAACGTGTCATGATATGCAAAGTTCTAAGAAGATTTTGTCAATTCTAACCTCAAGTTAGTGTGTATTTGTCAATCTTAATGGGTTTTAATGGCTTTTATTCTGCTTACCAGAAATGGCTGGAGGAGGAGGAAGAAGTTTGGGCATTGCCTTTATTTGGCCTTTTCTATCTCTTCAATTTCTAGTAAGCAGGATAAAAGCCATTAAGATTCAACCTTCAAGACTAAATAAATCTTTTAAATTCAAGTCTGACCCTTCACATTTTCTCTAACCTTCAGCCCCTGAAACCTTTCAAGAAACGTCATAGAAGCTCTCTGGTGCTGCTTTCCTACATCAAAACATTGGCCTTTCATTTTTTTTGATCGATAAACAAAATTTTTATTGATCATGTAATTGAATGAAGCCTGAGTATATGGGACATATACAAGAGCATCGCCTATGCGTGCTAGTTTAGCGATGCAAGGAAGTCATGAAAAGACATGCCATTAACATTTGCCTTTCATTGACCATAACAGCGAATTATTAGTTACATTTTTTAACATGTAAACTTAATTCAGAGAAGTTTGTCTCTACCAGTTGTAAATGTTGCGTACTTGTTACAGTTGCCGGAGTGTATTCTTGATGATAATGCACCATTGTTCAGCTTGTTAGTTTTTACAAGAAGTTGGGTTTAACCAACATCATTGTTTAGATAAAATGTTGTGCTTGCAGGAACTTGATCTGCTATAGTAAGAGGTTGAAGGTTTTATTTGTATATTGCTTTCTAATAGGTTGAGGAGTTGATTAAGAATGCTTCAGAGGTTAAGGCATGTGAGCTATCAGGGGATAGGTCTGTCAAGTCTGGGGAAGTGCTGTGTGAACATAAAAATAGTGGGAAACCTCATTTTGCTCATGGACTTTGCAGAAGTTGTTACGAAGACGTAACTCCTCTCTCTTTTTTCATCTGTCCGTGCTCTTCGTCAAGCTTTGCTTCTTCATGTTCATGCTTGTTTGTTGATGTAGTTTGTTGAACTTTCTGGGGGACTGCATGGTGGGTCAGAACCTCCTGCATTTCAGCGGGCTGAAAGGGAGAGAATAGCCATGGAATCTGTTAATAACCGGGGGGACGAATCAAATGTTTTCTTAAAGCCTTCTCTAGGGTCAGAAAACATTGAACAGGTAACTGAAATGGTTGGTCCTATCTTGCCATTTCTAACTTCTTTTTTGTTTGTATTTGTTTTTTTATGTTTATGTTAACAAGTTCGAAGTAAATAGGTAATTTATGTATTAGAAAGAAATGGAGGGTGAGGGCTCATGTCTTCTATTCCCATCTAGACTGAAAATAAACAATTTGGAGTATTAGTTTGGATCTATTCCATGTCTGTCTTCTAGCATATTACCGATTCTCAGAATTTATCAACATGTATGCCTAAATTCCAATTTATTATTAATAACTTAATTTTTGCTTCTTTTATCCAATTTATTTTCTAGCTTGAAAGAAGCAAAAAGGCAACCAAGAATGAACGATTGGATCTGAGAGAGAATGATAGTAATTGTAAGTGTTACATGAAAATACTTTTTAGCAGAAGTTAAAAGTAGATCCTAGTCCTGTACTTTTGTACAACACATCTGCAAGCAATTTATATTGAGTAATATTCAATCTCAGCTGCTGCTGCCATTGGAGATCAGATTGAAATAGATGGTGTTTCTGATGCATGCCAGAAATCCATGGATACAAGTTTGGTCAGTGATGATGAATCAGATGGCCTTTCTGATATTGATGATGTTGAGGTATGGAGCTTATTGCAATTACCATATAGATTTGTACCTCATTGTAGATTATGTTTGCCTCATGAGTGGTGTGCACATGCCGCACAAAGATTTTCAACTAGGTGCAGGAGTGGAACAATATATGCCCTTTATGTACTTTCAGTTTTTGTCATATGAGTATCTTTATGAGGAAGCTTTGGGTCGACAATATCATCACAAAGGGGTGCAACCCAAGAACACAAGGTGATACAAGAGGAGTACCTATATAGAGTGGTGAAAGAAACATGACATAAAATCTAATAAGAATTACAACTAGAAGTATTATGAATTCCGAATTTATAGCTATAAAATATGTATATACTATTAAATATAAGAATGTCCAAGATATAGTATAAATACAAAAACTCATCCCATCAATAATAATATCACTTGTCAGGAATTTTAATTTTTGCGAGTTTGAACTGTGGGATAATAATAATATCCCTCGTCAGGAATTCTATTTTTTCGTGAGTTTGAACCTTAAGGGATTAACTCTCAAGGTTTGAAAATCCTTTAGATGAGCACCAGTAAAAAAAAAAAAAAAAAAATCTTTTGACGAGTAATCAAAGTCATTGTGTCAGTTAGATGTTACATTTTCTTTGTCCCAAACAATTATGCATAGTAATATTTATAAACACAATTATGCATAGTAATATTTACTTATGTTAGGAATGTGTTATGTATGTATTGCTAGGTGAGTGGCTATCTCAACAATGAGGAGGAGATGCGTTTTAAGAAGATTATCTGGGAGGAAATGAACAAAGAGTATCTTCAGGTTAAAGATTCATTGCCACTTTGAATATGCTTTTTTATGAAAACAAAGCATAAATATTCTGACACTATATGTTGATCTTGCTTGATAATAAAATTTACTGTAGTCTCTATGGTTTCCAGGAACAAGCAGCAGCTGCTGCTGCTAAGATGGAAAGTCAGGCCAGCTTTCAGAACTCTTCTGATGAATTGCGAGCCGCACATGAACTAGCTGCGGCGGCTGCGGCAGCTGTTGCAAAGTCAAGAAAGGTGCTCTTTTACATGTCATATGTTGCACCGCATATTCGATTTATAGAACTCAATTTTGATCTTCCATATCGGTGAAAAGACATCTTGAAGTGTGGTTGATTTTGTTAGAATGTGAATTTCATGCATTATGTGACTGAAGTTATGGTGAAGTTTTCATATCAAACACAATGTTTGAGATCAAATAATGTCTCTTACAAGTTTTGGCTAATTTGTAGCCAATATTCTGGAATAAATACTTGTCAAGTTTAGATAGGGCACTACCTCAAGTTGATCCTGCGGGCAGGCCCTGGCATATGTGATCCGCTGATTCTAAACACTGCACTTTTTTTTCCAACTAAAAAATGAAAAGGAAAGGGCTTGACCCTGTGCAGTTTCTCTTGACAGTTGCTTCTACCGTTGTTAAGATTCCTTCAAATATCTGCTTGTCAGTTAAAACACAAAATGAATGTTTCTGCCTAAATAGTCTTTTAGCATGATGTACTCTCCTATCAACTGCCAGCACTTCATTTGTATATCCTCTCTATTTATTTATGATTGTGTTGAAGTAATAGTTTTGCTTGTCTTGTAATTCTTTTTACAAATTCTTTATCTTCTAATGATACCTTGACATGTTTGGTTTCCTATAAATTAGGAGCGGAAACGAAAACAAGATGTGAATGCCAATCCTGCTCAAACTGCTGCAGAAGCAGCTCATCAAATGCTGATCAAGAAGGTAAGTCATTCAAAGATCAGTGCTGGAAGCAACTGAGTACTCAATATGTAAAATAGCTATGGAGCCTGTGGTATTTTGATCACATGGTAGTCAACTCAACTGAATTAATCAGAGTTCTATCTTTGCTGGTTCATCTAACTATTGTTTCCACTTAAGCTTGATTTGGCGCTAGGGGTAAAAAATTTCCTGTCCAGACCAGAAAAATCGACCGGACCGGACCAGATTTTTTTTTTTTGGGTCAGTTTCAGTCCTTTGCAGGGGTGTAAAAAAAAACCGGTGAATCGGTAAACCGGACCGAACCGGTCCGGTACTGAGTTTGGTTCGGTCCGGTACCGATTTTACTTTTCTTAAAACCGGTCAAAATCGATCCGGTTCTGATTTTTCTTTTTTAAAAACCAGACCAAACCGGTTTATATATATTATAATTTTTTATATTGTATATAATTTATATATATAATATATAATTATATATAAAATTGTTTTGTATTATATAATAAATTTCTAATTAATATAATATTAAATTTAAAATCTTATATCACTAGAGTCTATAATACAATTATAATATATATTATAATATACTACAATATATTATCACTATAGTATTATATACTATAGTATACTATTATATATATTATATAATATAGTATATAGTATATTAAAATCGGAAAACCGGACCGAACAGGTAAAACCGGAAGTATCGGTTTAGGAGGATAACTGGTGTGGAATCGGTTTTTGAAAATGCAAAACCAGTGCATACCCGTTCGGTCCCAAATTTTATCCAAAACTGGACCAAACCAAACCGGTTACACCCCTAGTCCTTTGTCTATGAAGAATTCAGTTTTCAGTCCGGTCCCAAAGTGTGGATTTTTTGGACCAGACCGGACCGGATTGAAACCAACCGAATTAGATTGTTATACATTTTTTAAATATTTTATATAGATAATATTTTATTTTATATAGTAGTTATATAAGTTAATTATGTAATTTTCATCTAATCTACTATCATTGACCGTATAAAATGTTAAAATAATATATGTTATCAATTATCTAATATATAATATGATAAATCATATGATAATATATGTTATTATATGTACATACATACTCTACTATTTACACTTAATTAAAATAATTAGGTAATTTTTTAAGATACCTAAGTTGTAAGTAAGTATAAATAATCTATGAACAATTAAATTATTTCATATTCATTAACCACATATTAAATGATAGAATTTTAATATAGGCCATTGTAAATACTAAAGTACTAAGTTAGTAACTATTAACATCATAGATATAATTATAATTAAGTTTTTTTTAATGAGTTAGTTACATAACCCACATTAAAGAGTTCACTTAATTTTAATTTTACTAATTTAATTACTTTTTTGTATTAATTAATTTTCCTGAAAAAGAAAAGAGGAAAAAAATGTACCTAACTCATATGGACCGCATTGGACCGACCGGATCAATAGCTAATGGTTTGGTCTGGTTATTAGGGTAATCGGTCCGGTCCAGTTTGGAAAAATCGTGGATCGAAATTTTCGGTCCTTAAACCCCCCCGGACTGGATCGGACCGAACCGATTACACCCCTATTTGGCACCGTATTTTCTTCTTTAATATTTATTTCAGTGGTGGTCTTGTTTTCGGACATAAACTCCTTTATGGTTATTGCTTTAGTTGGTTATTTTTTTTAATTGCTCCTGGTAATGCCTCTGTTCTGATTGCACACATTGTTCATGTTAATAGAGACTCAGTTCAAAAATCAACTACGATGTATTGGAGACACTCTTTGCGGAAAAGGTATGCTTATTTTCTTTTGTTTTTATGATAAAAAGTCTAAATTGTGATGGGATATAGATATATCTAATATAGTATATCCTCATGCACACATTAATTCCTTCTTGAACCTGGCTGTAGCAATAAAACAAGCTTTTGGAGAGGGTATGATATACATTACCACTTCTTACTCTTACAATTCATGTATTGCATCCACCAGTTCACAATAACTGAATAATCCTAAAACAAAATCTGAATATCAGTCATCGGTAGTTACAAACAAATTACAAATATATATTTTGTAGTTGTCGTGTGTGCATGCAGGTGCATGGATACATTCCATTCGTAACGGTATTCTTCTTAAGTTTATAACGTAGGAAAACTGTAAGAGCACAAGGATTTCTCTCCTCTCCATTTAAATTTTTAATAAACAAAAGATACAGTTTGCAAGAGCATAACCAATCCCAGCTGCTGGAATCGTAAGTGTTGGGTGCGAGGACAATCTAACGAAGCCCTCATTGAGATGCCGTTTCCATTTCATGGGGAGGGGGGGATCATTTAAGATTTGAACTTGAAGATTTTTTGTTTCATTCTTAAATTTTCTCACTGTTTTGTACTTATTATATCTTTATTGATTTCTGGCAGCCATCTTCTGATTCGAATAAAAAACTCAAAGCATCAAATGATGATGGCTATGCCAAAGGGCAAAGTAATGGTGAGAAAGAGCATAACGGGGATATCACAGACGATTATGATGAACTGGGACAAGGGTATGAAAACTTGGAACAGGAAGATGTCAACGGAACATATGGCAATGAATTGCATGCGGACTTTGAAAATGAAGAGGATGTTTATGGTTATAACTATGATAATGGTGAAGAGGAATATTGATGCAATCGAATGCAACTCTCTGAAGGCTGATTCGATTTCACCGAGGCTTCGAAATAACAAACTCAGTGGGTATGGAGATAGGAAGGAAACATAAATTGAATTAAAGCTTCTTCAATTTTTCCCATTCTAAGGCATGTGCCATTATGTTGAGGGTATTTTAGTAAAATTATATATACATAATATATCTGTTACTGTATATATTGCCAAAGTTGGATACGTAATTAAGCTCCTCAAAAGTGGTATGATAGTAAAAAAGAAAATGCTTATAATTTTTACTCATGTAATTATACGTGCTGACGTGTTAGCCATTAATATCTTTTAAATTGTGAAATTTGAAATTCAAAATTTAAGAAAATTTGAATTTAAAAAAAAAATGATAAAATGGGTATTGTACGTAAAATTGTAAGTAAATGCAGCATTACTCTAATCAAAATTCATAGATTCCTAGAGTATCTTCGTGAGGGAGAGATTGTCGAAATATGTTCACGATACCGCTTAAAAAGAAAACTAATAAAATGGATATTATACATAAAATTGTAAGTACATGTAATACTACTTTAATCAAAATTCATCAATTCCTAGAATATCTTCATGAGGGAGAGATTGTAGGAATATGCACGCAATACCGCTTAACGTGACCATTTTTAAAAACCGGCATGCGGTGCGCAATATCAAATGATATAAACGGCTTAAGTGTGTCTTTCTTAACATCAATTTTGTTTTAAGATGGACTGTACAGCTCAAAGTTCGAACACATTTGTAATATTTGGAATTTGATATCTACAAAGCAAGTAATATAAATTGGATTGGACATAATTGAATAAGAGTGTAGTTAGTGACTCAATTGTTCCTTATATATATATATATGTTTTCTTGAAAATGATTGGGATATTAAATCATCCAATGGATCGAGATCAGATGCATTGTGGGGCCAACTCATTGGGTGAAGTATTGCCTTTAAAGAGGTTTTGTTACATATAAAACTTGGAGTACAGCCTTTAATCAAATACTGATTTGAGGCATTATATAAAGAGTATTAACATAATCAGGAAGCTCAACTAGAAGGTTAATGATATGTATATAAAAGAGTTTTCTAAATGTTGAGGTAGAATCAGACTCTATCATTGTGGTACGATGGATGCAAGTGCAAGGGTGCTGTCCATGGTTTCATAGGGAGTTGTGGGATAAGATCACAGAGGTTAAAAGAAATCTTACTATTTCATGCCACCATGTGTTCCGCGAGGTGAACCAAGTTGCAGACCATTTGGACAAGTTGGGATCTACAGGGGAGACAAAGATTTATAGTTGTTGGTCGGATAGACAAAATAGGTGGGTGGGTAGTAAATTTTTATATTTTTGGTCGAGATGTAACCCTTAAGTGATATTTGTTACCACGGTTTTCCTCCGCCACAAGCGAGGTATTTTTATATACATTGCCCTTTCACTTAAGGCTAAAGCTTTTCTACTACTAAAAGGAATTAATTTACTAATTATAAAAAAGAAAAAAGAATTAATTGACTAGTTCTTTTTTCCCCTTATAGAATGCTGTCTTTATCAACTTGCATCAAACTTTTGATTATCCCCTTATTTTCCCATGTTTTTTTATTCTAGAATCATGCTTCAATCATGACACTTGCTTTGGCTCTGATTCTTTGCGTTATTATTTCCATTGATGTGGAACATTTTAAGTGGCTTCATATGTCAACCACTTAAATAGAAACCATTTGGAATGTGTCATATCAACGAGTGTAATTCAAAATAACAAAATTTAAGATGAAGAGCAACATTTATATAAATATATATATTTATGTATGTATTTATGTATATGTTCTTATGCAGGCAAATTTGAGAAAGTCAACTAAGACAAATGATACGATGATTTGTCCGTGTGATGAGCCTTATAGACTTAAAAGAGATCTACCGGCATGACGCATCAAAGGTCTGTCCCTATCCAATTGTACATGCAAGCACACAATAATGTAGGATGATTATAATATACTGTGTTTGGTTGCAAGACTCAACTGAACTCAATCTAATTTTAAGTTAAGTCTAACATGCAAACACTCAAGTCTTAAATTACTAAACTCATCTCAATTCAAAACCTCTTTACACGTGAGACCCACAACTTTTTTCAATTTCTTATAAAAAGTACTGAACTCATCTTAACATCTAAACACACTTTAAACTCAGTTTATATGAGCTCCACATAAGTCCCTCCACTACTCAACTCATTACTATTCATAAAAAATTAAGCTTAGCTCAACATCCAAACGCAACCGACTCTAATATAAAAAATAATCGATCACTGTGTATTGTTTTTAGAGTTTGACCATCTGCATCTTTTCATGAATTTGTCTTCTGTAGCTGATTCCAACTGCCATAGGGCTTAACACGCAGAGAGAGAGAGAGATTCTAATTGGTATGGATCCAATCCCTCTTTCCTGTAATGTGGATGGAACTGGTCAATGGTCAACTGCTATCTTTTTCATCTATTGGTGGAGGTGATCCATTTTTTATTTGTAGCTGGAGCCACAAGTGGGTATAGTCTCACATAATCATGCTTTGTCTTTGCTCGAAAATTGAATCTCCCTATTAAACTAGTGTCAAGGTGAGGCATGACAACATTTAATTGGTTGGTCATATGTTTATGTTTCCTCATGGCAAGGCAAAAAAAAAAGACGCTTTTACTCTTCCATGGCATGTCCACCCCCACCTTTACAATGGGTAATTTTGTAAAACTTGAAATTATAATAAAAAAATCCTAGTATTTTTTATGAAATGCCTATCATATTGGTTGATTGTAAAATGGGATGTATGACATTTGATATCACTATTCATACTTTTTAGGCGGAGAAGGATTGGAGTTGCACCTCACATCTGAGGAGGAACCAGCCAATAAAAAATACACCTGACATCACATGCCCCTTGAAGTGAATCTTGGGGCAAGCTAAAATAATACTCAACAATTAAAATAGTGAGTTATTGGACCCCAAAAGCATGCTTTCAGACCCCTGGGAGCCACTTCTACAGTTCTAATTCTTTCTATATGTATGTTGCTATAACATGCGCACTTTGGGGTCCTTAAACTCATGATTAAGGAAACTGCATCATTAATATTGGACTATAAAAGTAAGTGCAAAACAGAACAAAATCATTTTCAGTTGCAATGGGAATCTGCGGATCAGTTGAATCCCGGGAGATTCATGATGCTGAGGATTGCAATGAAAATGTAATATTCTTGCAAGGAAATAAAGTTTCTAATGAAGCTCTGGTCCTTTGTTCTCTTTACTCTAAGCAAGGGAGCAAAGGACTAAACCAAGATGCTGCCATTCTTCACCAGGTTTGTTAATGGTTCACTCTCAAATTGTATCTATGATCCTTTAACTTAACAGGTGGTTATTAGATTAGAATCAAGCTGCTTTTCATTCCCATGAGAAAAGTTTCACTTCTCAATTTAGTGTCTTCTACTGAATTTATTAGCTAAAAGATCCTTTATTGAAACTGCATGTGTTTTTCTGTGGTAAGGGCTATGGAGTGGAAGACGGAGCTTTATGTGGAGTTTTTGATGGGCATGGGAAGAATGGTCATGTAGTGAGCAAGCTAGTATGTAACCACCTGCCTTCACTCATATTAACCCAAAAGAGCTCTCTCTCAAAGATTAATGCAGCAGTAGCAGATGATGATAGTTTGCAAAATCATAGGGAGGGAATAGATGATGAATCAATGCCAAGCAAGAGTTTCCATATATGGAAAGAGGCTTGTATCAGTGCCTTCAAGGTCATGGACAAGGAGATAAAGCTGCAAGAGAATTTGGACTGCTCTTGTAGTGGAACCACTGCAGTAGTTGCTATAAGACAGGTAACAAGACTAAAGAATTCTTCCATTTTGTTTCTGAATCTATTTGGAGAAGTTAACTGAATCTTTCTTTTGATTTTCTTTTCTTTTTTGTATGAATAACTAAGCAGGGTAAAGATCTTGTTATAGCTAATCTTGGGGATTCAAGGGCAATCTTAGGAATGATGACGAAGAATGGAGTCACGGCCTTTCAGTTAACCACAGACTTAAAGCCAGGCTTACCTTGTAAGACCTCATTTCCTTCTCTACTGCATTGAGAAACTGAGGAAAAAAATCCATATGCAAGTCTAGTTATTAAGACACCCAACACATCATTGATGTGGAAGGCACATTAGCTAGCATATAAATATGTTGGTGTTTTTTAAATTAACTTTCATAGATTCTAAAACAAATAGTGTGTTTACAAACCGGTTTGTGAGTAGCAGAGTTCTCATGAAATTATAGAACCATGGGGTGCTATTTTGCCAGGGTACTTTTCACACCAAGGCTGTTATATATATTATTTTTATTCACCTTGTCTCTACCGAGTTCCCTACTTTCAGATAAATTGCCACACTAGTGATTGATCAATTTCCAATTGACATAGGTGAAGCAGAAAGAATAAAGAACTGCAATGGCCGGGTGGCCGCACTGAAACAAGAACCACACATCCAACGAGTGTGGCTGCCCCACGAAGACACTCCGGGCCTAGCCATGTCACGAGCCTTTGGAGACTTCATACTCAAAGACCATGGCATCATTGCCATCCCTGATGTCTACTATCACCGCTTAACTTCTAATGACCAATTCATTCTCCTTGCAACTGATGGGGTAAGGGGTCATTTGAATGTAGAACCAGTTTTTATATGTTCAAGTGTTCATTCTCCTCTTCATTGAACTTCTAGGATCAAGAACCCCTAGAATAACATGTTTTTTCCCCTTTTAATGTATTGAAAATGTAGGTCTGGGATGTTCTCAGTAATGACCAAGTTGCAGCCATTGTGTGGGCTGCAGAGAGTGAACAGGCAGCAGCAAGACTTGTGGTGGAGGCAGCTACCACTGCATGGAGGAAGAAGTACCCTACCGCAAAAGTAGATGACTGCAGTGTGGTTTGCCTCTTTTTGCAAAAGAAGTAACACTTGTGCCAGTGGACAAACCATAAAAACCTTTCATCCTCTGTAATGGCCCTTCCTGTATCCGCAATGACCTTTTGGCGAAATTTTGAGTTATTTTAACATTGACAGTGTACTTTTTCAAGATTTCGAAGCCGCCAATATGTGCAATCACTTGTTAAGAAAACAGTATGTGTTTAAAAGAAATACCCATAACAATTGCTTTCGACAATAAAACTGCTGGTGCATCATCCGCTTATTGGTTAAGCACCAAAAACTTATTGAATAATGCAAGAATTTTTTTATAAGTTAGAAACTTTATTGATTGAATGAAACTAGGTACAGCCCATATACACAGGAAGTATACAAAAGAAACATCTAATTACATTCTAGAAAACTGAAAAGAAAGCAAGAACTCATGAGCATTCCCTCCCTTTAATACAATAGCAGCAAACCATTGAACTAAAGAAAATACAAAAAAGTTCCATAATTCCCCCACAGTTCTCTCCTTGTTGAAACACCTCTCATTGCGTTCCATCCATATACACCACAATAGGCACAAAGGAACCATCCTCCACGACACTGCTAGTTGGGAGCAATGATAATGCCTATTCCAACATGCTAAAAGATCCACAACACTCTTGGGCATGACCCAAGACAACCCAGCTCAACTGAAAATACCTGCCCATAATTCCCTTGCCACCTCTCAATGCAAAAAAAGATGTTCAATCGATTCGCCATTGTTTTTACACATGTAACACCACTCCATCATGATCACCCCACGTTTTCTCAAATTATTAGCCGTCAAAATCTTTCCTAAAGCTGTAGTCCAAGTAAAAAATGCAACTTTAGGGGGTACGGGGACTCTCCAAATACCCTTCCAAGGGAACCAAATGGGCTGATGTGCTGCCAACACTTTGTAGAAAGATTTATTGAGAATTTTCTGCTCCCCGAGTGTTTCCACAACATTCTATCTCTCACATTTCCTCCTATCTTCTTGGAATAAAGAAAGCTGTAACAACTTGCTATTTCATCCACTTCCCAATCCTGTGCGTTTCTAGATAAGATCATATTCCAATGTACATTACCATTGGCTCAGCATATTACATCTGAAACAGCGGCCTGCTGATTTGCCGCCAATTTGAGAACACCTAGAAAAACAGAAAATAAGGCTCTCTCATCACACCATACATCAAACCAAAAGCTGATTCTTGTACCCTCTCTCACCTTAAAATTAGTGTGTTTTACAAACATCTTCCACTCCTTTCTCATATATTTCTAGAGGCTCACCCCATAAGTACCCCGACCCTCCTTGGAACACCAACCCCCCCAATCACAACCATACTTCCAATCAATAACTAATCTCCACAGCGAGTCCCCTTCCAATTGGAATCTCCACAGCAGGAGAGCTTTATTAAAAGAGAACAAATTGCGCACCCCCAAGCATCCCAACTCCTTTGAACAACATACTTTTTGCCAACTCACTAGGTGAAATTTATGCTCTTCACCGGTGCCACCCCACAAGAAGGCTCTAAACAATTTTTAAATCGATTGGCCACTTCCACCAGTAAAGGGAATAATGAGAGAAAGTACGTAGGAAGATTGGAGAGTATACTTTTGATGAGTAAAGTCTACCCCCTTTTAATAAGTAGAGCCATTTCCACCCTGCCAATCTTTTTTCTACATTTTCTACCACACCATCCCAAATATTTTTTATTTTGAAAGAGACTCCCAAAGGAAGTCCGAGGTATTTCATAGGAAGAGATGCCACTTTACACCTCAACAACTCTTCTAGATGGTTCATATTTTCCACCTCCCCTATCGAGACCAATTCCGACTTTTCCAAGTTCACCTTGAGCCCCAAAATAGCTTCAAAACACAAAAGAACAACCCTTAAAGCTTAAAGCTGTCCACTGTCAACATCACAAAAAATTAAGGTGTCATCCGCATACAATAAGTGGGAAATGGAAAACGCACCGGTGTTAGTATTACCCACTGAAAAATCAGCAATAAAACCTCCCCTTACCGTCGCCTCCACCATGCGACTCAGAGCCTCCATCATTAAAACAAAGAGAAAATGAGATAACGGATCCCCTTGTCTCAATCCCCTCGAACTTTCAAAAAATCCACAGGGTTGGCCATTAACTAAAACAGAAAACCAAGCGGATGATACACAATGTTTCACCCAACCACACCACCTATCACCGAAGCCACACCTCCTTAGCATATAAATCAGAAAATCCTAGCACACATGATCATAGGCCTTTTCCATATCCAACTTGCAAAGAACTCCCGGAATACCATCCCTCAACCGGCTGTCCAAGCACTCATTCGCTACCAAAACTGAATCCAAAATTTTTCAGCCACGTACAAAGGCATTTTGAGGCTTGGAAATGATTTTTTCCATACCAAACTCATTCAATTAGTTAATACCTTCGAAATGACTTTATAGATCTCGCCTACCAAACTAATAGGGCGGAAATCTTTCAGCTCAATGGCACCCGCTATCTTCGGAATGAGTGCAATAAAAGTAGCATTGAATGACTTCTCAAACTTGTGACAATAATGAAACTCATGGAAGATCCTCATCACATCATCCTTCACTATGCCCCAACACTCTTGAAAAAAGCCATCGAGAAACCGTCCAACCTCAGGGCTTTATCTTTACACATACCTCTCACCACCTGCTGCACTTTGGACTCCTCAAATGGTCTCTCCAACAAACTCACTGCACTACCATCCAGCTATTCAAAAAGTAACCCATCCAGTTTAGGCCGCCACACCTCCATCTCTTTGAGAAGATCTTCATAATAAGTCTCTATGTGGTCTTGAATATCCGCTGGAGATTGATGCACTGTATTGCCAAATTGAATCACCCCAATCGCATTATTACGCTTGTGGGAGTTTGCCATCTTGTGAAAGAACTTCATACATTTGTCACCCTCCTTCAACCACGTCATCCTTGATTTCTAACGCCAAGAGATTTCTTCCAGCAACAAAACTCTTTCTATTTTGGACACCACCTCAATTTTTCTCAACAAAGACTCCTCACTAACCTCCCCTGCTTCTAGAGAATTCAACTCGTTCCACAGAAGACTCTTTTGCTCATTGGTATGTCTAAAAGTCTCAATATTCCACTTCTTTAAATTCAGCTTGAGAGCTTTAAGTTTACTTGCCACAATAAAACTAGGGGTGCCATGGAAAGAGTAGGAGGCCCACCAATTCCTCACCTTCTCCTCAAAACCGATCGTATGGAGTCACATATTTTCAAATTTGAAATATCGCATTCCCCCATGAATACCGCCACAGTCTAGCAAAATGGAAAAATGATCCGAACATACCCGAGGCAAGCGCTTTTGGCTTAGGTCGGGATAATGTGTCTCCCAAGAAGAAGAGACTAGAAACCTGTCCAATCTTGACCCCTTCTACTATTTGACCAAGTGTAAAACCCCTTACCAGAGGATATCAATCAAATTGAGATAAAAAATCAGCTCTGAAAAATCTTCCATTGCCCGTGACAAAGAAGTAGTTTCCGCCCTCTCACAAGGAAAACGTACCACGTTAAAATTCCCGCACATAACCCAAGGTAATTTCCAAATATAATGCACTCTCGCCAGCTCCTCCCATAGCATTGTCTATCTCTATCCCCATTAGGCCCGTACACTCTCGCAAGAGCCCACCTCCACCCATCCACAATATTCTTGAAGGAGATGGCCACCAAATAATTCCCAATGCAATCCTCTACTAATTCTACCACTCTCATATCTCACATCAACAATACCCCTCCAGAAGCACCCAATGATACTAAGAAACTCCATCCCACAAAAGAACAACCCCATAAATGCCAGATAATATTTCTGTCAACGTGACTCAACTTAGTCTCTTAGAGGCATACAATATCAACTTTCCAACAACGAATGAGGGAACGAATGTGAAGTCGCTTATTAGCATCATTAACCCCCCTAACATTCCACAATAAGATTTCAGGCTTCATAAGAAAAACTACTCCCCCTCCCCTTCAATCTTTCCCTCCCCACATTGCCCTCCTTATTATCATAATTAATTGAGCACAACAATCTTTTCAACTCTCTATCTTTTTTAGTAGCAAACTTTACTGCCATTGAATGACCATTTTCAATAGCAACTAAAAGAGCCTTGAATTGCTCTTCATAGCCTACACAAGAAATCCCCACACACTCCTGCAGCTCCGCCACCTTTTTCAACACCCAATCCATTGAGTCAGGAGCTAGATAAGATGGGATAGCACATAGCATGGTGGGACTGACCACCTCATTCAGATCACCCCTTCCTCACAAACCACCATCTGTAATCCCCCTGAACAGCCATCAGACCCCTCTTCCCCTGCAACTCCAACCTCTATTTCAGATTCTAGCATTAAGCCCACTGACTCCAGATGCCTAGAAGAGAAACCCACTTGCGACTCACCCAGCAGTACCTCACGACTGCTTTTCTCACTACAACCGCCATCCTCGGGCTGCTGCCCCAACAGAGGCAGTTCCCCCATCCTTGGGACAAGCTCCCTCGACAAAAATTCCCCCCCAATGCAGACTGCCATAAACTCCTTCTCGACTTCCTTCTGGTGATGGGTCATTCCCACCAGGGTGGTCGACGGCGACCAGCAACCTTTTCTATTCTGGAACTAGGTCTGCCTAACCACCTATCGACAGCGTCGGGAGAGGATAGCACCCCTAAGCCGAAATTTTGGGGCGAGAGCCGAAATTTCTTTTTCCAAACCTTCTTTGGGCCTAGGCCTTGGCCCAGCCCATATACACCAGCCTGCCCAACCTGCAGAGGCCCCAGTAAGCTTTGGCCCAAGCCCAAGCCCACATGCGCTACATCTTTCCCCTTTACGCACTGTTTCAGCCATATGATATTATCAAACAACAACCCCACCTGCTTTTCCATTTCAACCAACGCAAGAAGGATGTTTTCCTCATTCAGACCCATCGTAGCCCCACCACCCTCCTTATGACTTTGTGCCATCATCGAAATGGAAGAACCTCCTGTTCTTAGCAGACTTGCCCTATCTACTGGTTTCACTGCTCAAAGCATCTCAAGAGCCGTACGATCATGTGGAAGACTTAAGTGCCGTCGTCGAAGGTGGAGGCAGTCATGAAATCACTCCACCTATGCCTCTATCTTTTTCACCCTAAGAGAGGATGAGGCAAGAGCTCCCTCAAAGTCTCTCTGAAATTCCTCCATCCTTCCCCCTACCTCCCTACCGGTACCACTATCAGATCGCGCCTCTTCTCGTGTCCAAACTCCAATAAGGAGAAGAACCTGCCATGATAATTGAGATGTCTCTGCACCACAAGTACTCAATTCCCGCTTCTGCAAGTTCTAAGAAATTCAGAAGATCCCCCAAAGGCTATACATTCCTTCACGTTTGCTGCCAACCATACAAAAGCTTCTTGATCAATGGAGATATACTTCACAACCCGACAGCTAATCTCCGTGATTCTCCACTACCTTTCATTTTCCCTCTTAAATTCAAACAACTTAAAATCAATAATAACGTTGCTACGTGACCCCATCGCAGCCAACCACTACTCCAAACAAAAGAAAACAAAGCACTAGAAACCACGAAACGCAAAATGCCATTTACGCCAGCAGCGATGTAGCACCATCGTCATGGTTTTTCACATGTGTACAGAGAGAAAAGTGTTTAGGAAAGAGAATCATCAACAATTAGAAGGCCTTGGGGGGAGGGAGAGGGGGGGGGTGCAACAGGGCAGAGACAGACTCAGATTTGAGGTTGTTTTTCCAATTTCTAATTCAACAAGCTTACCATGCAACTTTCACAAGATTTGACATTTAAAAAGATGACAAATGCTAATGTAAGTAACGAATGCATTTAAGAACTAATGATTAGGAAATGAATTCTTAAATTGAGATTCTATTACACATTTTGTAAAAAGAAAATTCAAAACGCATCAATACTCTGGCGACCTCCGTCATACGGGAAAATTAATTGTTGCCTCCAAGGAACACGGCCCATCCCCACCCAAATGCATTGAACATTTTGTTCCAACAATCAAGCTGCTGCATCATCCTTGGTATCTTGTCCTAGAAGGTCATCATCATATGAGACAGGTATCCTTAACCTATCATGAACAGGTACTCGTTTAATTCCAGTATTCAACTGCTCTTGTTGATTCTGCACATCGGATATGAGCTGCGAACCATCGGACAAACTGACTGCATTCCCATTCATAAATGCATTGGCAGTTCCTTCTGAACCACTGTCTTTCTTTTGCTCTGTTCCTTGCCTAATATTTGGTTGTTTGAATTGCTTCTGCACAACAATAAGGCAACATTAGCTAGCACTTTCTATTCTCTAAAATTATCATGAATGATGCAAGGATACCGATAATTTCAGGTCCGCAACAATGCAATGTTGCCAGTGCAAGGAAAATATCTTACCACACTAGTCAATAAACATTATAATAAATATATAAATAATGATATGTAGAAAACCATCAACAAAGTGAGGGAGAGCTAGAAAGAGAGAACGCACCAAGGTGGCAACTAAAAGCATGATTGAATGGGAAAGGCACTTCAATTTACATTTTCAGATTGACTAACATTATATTGTTCGAGGTTCTCATTTTTTTTATTATGCCTATTGAATTGAGGAATTTGCTTACTTCAAGAAACAATCTCTCATCCCTCCATATGATAGCAGGGATTATCAGTAAGTCTTTCCAAGGTCCATTTACTTAATTAAACACACCCTAGAGATAGACGCAAACATGAACATGAACCTTTTTTTTTATAAGTACATGAACAGATACCTAACAGGTAACTAGGAAAGGGAAAAGATACAGTTAAGCTAAAGCATGGCAATTCATGTTACATAAAAATAAAAATAAATGAACTATAGTTGCACACCTCAAACTCCTTTGCCTTATTCATTATCACTTTATAGGCTTTTGGTTCTCGTGCTTTAATGATGCGCCATAATATGCCACCACCAGTTCGAGTGCGGCTCCCATCTGCAGTCATCTGACCTCCACAAGTTTGAATCGCATCCACCTGAAACTCTCACAATAATTACATATATCCCAACAGCAAAAGGTACCTACTGGGGGGGAAGTAAAAGAGAACTGAAACAATATTAAGAGTCAAAAGACACTCTTTCCAGGTATTAAATACGTCTCCCCTATGAGCAATCAGAATTTCAACTCCTGAACGCATAAAAAACACATACAATATTAAAGATTTAGTGAAAGAAGATACTTCAATTGAGATATGTACTCTTCCTACAATGTAAACAAAGCCAAAGAAATTAGCAACAGAAAATTTCTTGTCAGTTGTCCCTGCATAGAGCTCAACCATGGTTGCCCAAATAGGCCTTGTGCAACTAGGCAATTGTTCTAAAAGGCGCACATGTTCACCTAAGCTTAGGCAACAGCCTAAGCAAAGAACAAGGTATAATGTGCATAATGTGTATTATACTCCTATTTAAATTTATATGCACCGCTAACCTTGAAAAAAGCACACAAACCCCTGAATCTATAGGTTCTTAATTAACTTTTTGTCTAAGTTAATGGTCTGTTTTAGACCTCAAGTGTTCTAACAGCATAGTAGAAGATTCAATGGACAGTCGGGAATATTTTTTCCTTGTGGGGTGGGGGCAGAAAACCCACTCAAATGGTCCCATAAAATACCAGCGGAAAGCCGACTAGCGGAGAAAATATTTTAAAAAGAAAAGGCCATAGAATAGGGTACTTAAAAATCCAAAATAAAAAAAACCTTTGGCTACACTTGCAAAATTTCTGATTTATGCCTAATTTTTTCCGGATCTAAAATAGCAAACATGATTGACACATTTTGAGATTAAAAAAAAAAAAATGGAGTGTATTAAGTAGTAATAGATGATGCATGTTTTCAACTCTAATGTAATTGCTTTTTACATGCATACTGACTGATAAAACTAGAAGAAACATACAAATGATATCAACATACACAAATAGCAAATCACGAGGTAGTTTAGCCAGAGGACATCATAGCTCAGAGCACATGATTGAAAGGAGCAAAACGGCTTCTGTAAGAGAAATCTGCAAGGGTAGGTAAACAATACTGAGTGTCAGAAACTAAGAAAGGACATATGGCCCTAAATAGAGTGGATTAGCATTTTCAGCCCTAGGGCGGTCCAAATTCCAGCACAACCAAAATTCTCACCTTTCCTCATATGAGCTTGTACATTATGTTCAATGACTCCAAACCATAGGACCACTTTTCCCCTTAATATTACAATTTAAAGGGAGATTGAAAGAAGAGGTAGATAGTTCAAGAAGCACATTGAACTGGTATCCGTAAAGTAACTCTAAGTCCACAGCCCATTCACCCAATAACAATCACTTGGTCCAAAATACAGAGGCCACAAGCCCAGTGGTATTCAAAGAGGTAGAGTAGAAGGATATAAAAAACCAAATAAATATTTTAGAAGGTTACCGATTAAAAAAAAAAACAATTAACCACAGCAAAGGCATATAAGTAGTGCAAATAATCTGAAAGGTGACTCATATTTCAAATTTGCTGAAGATAAAGAAAGCAGCGGAAAATAATTATATGGTGAATGGGAAAATTATTACTTCCAGGGTTATATTATATAACATAGCTTCTCTCCATGAGTAGTTAACATTTAAGACAAATATTTTCTTTACTCAGAACCAACTTTGCTGGTTAGCTAATTGATCTAGCATTCATTTCCTATGAATCCAACACTAGACTGAACAAAAGGGTATAATACCTCCTTGACGAGATCACTTAGTGCAGAAATTCCCAGACAACCAACAGCCGCATATACCATATATGATTTCTTCTCTTTCAGAAACCTACATGTATCTAACACAAACCTGAAAAGAACAGAAACTAGGAAATTTCAGTACAAATTGAAACTGAGATAGAAATATGATGCTTTCTTCCATGATATGAGAGAAAAGAAGACAAATTGCAGATCTATTGGCACTTAAGACTTGATAACATTGACCAAATTAAACAAAGGTACCCAAGATTATTCGGTCATCACGTACTTGGTTAAAGACAACAACACTAAACAAGTGATACGAATAAGTTGAAACAACGGTATAATTATTCATATTATCAATACAGAAAGAATTATGCATTGAACCAAGAAGCCATGTACAATAAGTAATAAATTGTAGAAAGGAGCCTCGTCAATACAGAGCACAAGCATGTTTCTTCCCAGTTCTGCAGAAAGTTACCTGTTTATATCTGTAACATTCGGCCCTGTGCCACCCTTCCTTTTCTTATTCTTCTTCTTACTTGCCCTGCGCTTGTGGTTTTTATTTTGAGATCCTTGTCTTACTAAATTCACATCTCCGCCACTGCTTAGTACCTTCTCATTTTGTGGATTAGGCTCCAGTAGCTCTCCTTCTTCCACATCAGGCATCTCAACATCGTCGATGTCTTCTAGGTCATCCTCTTCGTAGATGGCTTCCAATATGTTGTCTCCTCCCTCCATCAGACTAGGGTTTTTGAGAAACTGAAGAGTGAAATGTGAGGGTGAGGTCGTGCAGACCGGAGAGAGGGGTTAAGAACATGCCAAAGTCAAAACGGCGCCGTTTTGATCTAAAACGATGCCATTTTTCTTGAGTGTGGGCTGGGTTGCTTCGTTTTGGGCTTCTAAACCCTTTATTTTTCTCCCTAAAGGGCTAAACCTTGTTTTGGGCTTTTTTTCCCTCTAAACTCTAAACTAAACCTTTTTTTTTTTATAGCCGAAAGTTAATTTTAGTCTTAATTTTTGTTTTAGCCCTAAGCTTTTTTATTTATGATTTTTATAATTTTTAGTATTGATTAATAATAAATATTAATTTACTAGTGTCTAATTATATGTTATCATTCTATTTATAGTTCTTATAATTTTTTTTCCATCACTCAATTTAATTGTTAATATTGATTATTAAAAATTACTATTTAAATCGGCTTGTTCTATAGTGTTTAAATATAATTGATTATACTAATGTTATTATACATTAGTATTTAATGTTATTAACTCATTATACTAGGTATTATACTAGTGTCTAACTTATTCCTATTATAGACTTGTACTATTGTGTTTAATTACATGATATTATACTATAATATTACATGTTATTATAATAGTTTCTAACTTAATTATATACCGGACTTAGCATTACATATTATTATATTAGTGTTATTATACATTAGTATTACATAGTAGTAATCCTATGATGTTCATTGTTTACATATATTAAACTATTATTATTCAATTTAGTCTATTTATATTATAGTATAAGTATATTATTTTATAATACTTAGCTCACACTTCTTATTAGTATATTATTGAATTTAACTAACCATATAAGTTTTAGTTATATAATATATATATGATTAATATATAGAAAAATATATATAGTTTTATAACATATGTACAATATTAGAGTCGGAGTCGGTCCGACACCACCTCCGATTCTGACTAAAATCAGCGTCCAGGTTACCTTGAACACTGACTTTACTTCATTGCAGCACTCGAATTATAAACCAGTGCAAACTGAACGCCATGGTGTGTTGGTTGCATATAGACTACAAAATTGCCCGTGAGTATGTTTTCCTTCTTATTTTATAAGTCTGGCCTGTAAACTTCGCAACCTACAAAATTGTTCATTATAGACTACTAAGTAACCCAATGAGATCAAAATTCCTGGCATATATAGGTTATACTAAATTTACTGTAGGATAGACACATCATCGATCCTTCCATATTAGATGTGATAATTATATTTCTTAATCTGTTTTGTGATATTATCTACCTCTACAAAGGATTTATGTAGTTTTGTAGATTTTTTTTTTTTTTTTTCCTTCTAGTTGGGCAAACGTGCATCACACATTGAACCACTGCTAGTATCTATTTACAAGCTTATTTATGTCTCGATTGGATAGCTAGGTAAGATGAGATGTTCAGTTAATAGTAGTGAAATAGTTTGAGTTAAAATGTTCTATGATATTTTGGGAGATGAGATAGAACAAATTTAATAAAAATATTATAAAGTTAAAATATTGTTGGAATATAATTTTTATTTTGAGATTTGAGAAAGTTTAATTATTTTTTATGTTTTTTTTTTTTTAAGTCTGAGAAAGTTGGAATTGATTAGATAATGATTAGATAAATAAGTTAAGAATTTAAAATTTAAAAATATTTGTGATGTTTGAATGTTGAGATACGATAAAATGAGATGACATAAAAGAATCTTGCAATCCAAACGGGACCTTAATATTAGGTTGGTATTTATAAATTAATTAAATCCATAAAAAAATACTTAATTCCTTGATTCCCAAACACCCTAAAAATAAACCTAAAATTCAAGCGAGAGAAATCAATCAACAATGTTGGAGTTCACCATTAACATTTGTCTCTTACATTCTCCATCTCCAACCTTTGAAAGAGACAAAAAATGGGATTACAAATTTCCTGCAGATAGGAAAAAGCGAATTGCAAAATGGTATCGACAGGAGAATCACAAGGTGGACAATAGTCAAGGTTCTTTAAGCCTTTTCTGTGACGGATGTTCAGTGGCTCTCAATAGAGTTGGAATGGAGTTTAGTTTCAAGTACTTTGTTTTGAAAGGGGAGTGAGGATGTCCCTAGGGGAGTTTAGCTACAAGTGCTTCTTTGTTTTGAACAGAGAGACAAATCGAAAGAGGAGTGACATCAGTGCTAGGTAGGGTTGAGAAGGGTGAAGAGGCACGCAATGCTATAGTGAAGCTTCATAGTGTCGATGGCATGGAACTCGACACTAGGTGTGGCACAAAATAGGAAGATAGAGAAAACAATCGAAGTGAGGGAGAGAGTGTGCACTAGAGAGATGAAATGGAGGGATGGAAAGGCCAAGGGGCTTACCAGTGTAGTGGAGCATAGTGATGGCATGCAACTTGTGCCTGTGTAACGACCGGCAATGGAAAATGAATGTTAGAGATGAGAGAGAATGACAACAAACAAGGCTACATTTAGGGGTGGCAATTCGTGTTTGTGCCAGGTCAAATCGTGAACATTCAACTATATGGATCAATGTTCTACACAATTGAGTTTTCTCAAAATTATTGTTTGGGACATTGAGTTTTAATAAAAGGTTGAGTAAGAATATTATAGACTTAAAAGATTATTTATTTGTTCATATTACTTTTGTTTTGAAGTTAAAAAAAAAAGTTGTATTATTTTTTGTGTTTTATTTGGAGGTTTGAGAAAGTTGTAATGATTAGCTAATAATTATATGAAAAAATTAAAAATCTAGAATTAAAAAGTGTTTTATATTTAAGTCATGCTTGTGAATGAATTATCTGAGAATACCTCAAAATACTCGGTTACCCAAACTAGCCCTAAAATTGCCTACTAACAAAAGATATCAATTTTTTCATATTTTAACCAATAATAAAACTAATATTACAAACCCAATAATAAAAATACAAGCTTATTGAAAAACATCAATATTAAAATCGAACAACAATAGAAATAATAATAATAATATAATTTTGAAATAAAATTTAAATGGGTTATTATTGATTAAGTGGGTTTACCTATTTATTAATCATATCTTAACGGGTCAACCTATTTTGACTAAAACTCATTTATATCAAACTCAAATATGTAAGAGTTTTTATTAAAACTCAATGTCCCACACACTCTAATATTTATGGTTTTATACTAGTTCAAATATATCTCTTAATTAATAAGTTATAGTGGGACACAAAAACCTCTAAATTTCATGATGGCCAAAAGTCTATTTAAGCACTAAGAGGGTTAAAGGTTCTCACTTATAACATAAGTTGTTAAGATTATCATTCTCTCATAGTCAGGTCAGATTCTCCATCAGACTGTAATGGAGAAATGTATGTTTTCTAACTATTATTATTTAATATCGTGGATTATAGAAAATTAAAGATCCCAATATTATTGTTTTATGTTAAAAATTTTAATATGTGGTATAAGAGCTACATCTTATAGATATTCCATGGTTTCGATAAAATATAATATTGATGTAAATTTATAAATTGTGATTCAGTTTTACATATCCATGTACAACATTTGTTTCGGACATAATCTTCATGTATTTATAAATTTACATATTAAGTATTGATCCATATGTGTATTCTCGGCATGCAAGAGTTGAGATAATTTTTGTATGGAATTTGGTTCAAGGGAAAGCAGTGAGAGAAGAGAAGCAGTGGGTTGGCAACACCAGCGTGAGGATATTGGTCGTCCCTCTATTTCTTTTGTTTAGTTTATTAAAAAAAAAAGTGTTAATGATCTGGCGTCGGGAGGAGGTCGAAAACCTCCTCACCGACATCTTTGTGGCAACGTCACAAGCTTAAAAAGTCCAGTACAATGTAGGAAAAAAAAAAGAGAAGGGAGAAGAGAGGTGGACGTTGGCCACAGGAGGAGGTCAAGGATGTCTTGCAGGCATCTCCTCGCCGGCGACAACTTCCACAGTTGCACCGGAACAAAGTTGCAAACTCTCATCTGGTGCGGAGGCTACGTGAGGGTGAATAAGAAAAAGAATCGGGTCATAGGCTGCTGAACAGGTAAGATTTTTAGGCTTGTTATAGTTTGGGCCGATTATAGTGGCCATAGGTCTAGCCTAGTCCAATAACATCAAAGGGAAAGAATGCTACTTGGGCCAAAATAGTGGGCCCGTAAACTAGGCTCAAATCATAAAAGTATATTTTTCTTTCTTTTTCTTCAATGCATGTAAAGTAAAAATTATTTGGACTTGAATTATGATTAGTAGTTATAAAAGTCTTAATTATTGTTAATTTTATTGTAGGGTAAGCCTTATAAATATATAAATTATCCGGAGTTGAATTGTGGCTATTGGTTATAAGATTCTTAATTATTGTTTCTTATGAATTTGATGGTAGGCATATAAGTGTATGGATTATCCGAACTTGAATTATGGCTATTATTTATATATAAAAAATTATTATTTTTTATGAATTTTATTGTATAGTTGGTCATATATATAATTGTTAATTTTATATGAAGTGGTTCATTTGTAGCAAAATCAAAGAAGGGGTTGGTTGCCTAGAGGTACAAAACCTTTCTTGATTTTGGATGAAAAATAATTAATTCCGTGATATCATTGGTAATAGTGAAAAATGATTGGATCTGTGATATAATTAGTGATGTAGAGAAAACAATTTGTATGCCGGAGTTACTCTCAAAGGAGAATTTTGGTTATACTGCTAGTTCATCCACATACTTTAAAGTTGGAGGAAACAATTTGTATGCCAAAGTTTACTCCTAAAAGGGAGTTCTAGTGATACAGCTAGTTCATTCACAGAATTTAAAATGGTGAGAACAATTTGTATGTCTGAATTTACTCCAAAAAAAAATTTTTGATAATACAATTAGTTCATCCACATAATTTAAAATTGGAGGAAACATTTTGTATATCAGAATTTACACCCAAAGGAGAATTTTGGTAATAGAGCTAGTTTATCCACAACATTTAAAATTGGAAGAAAAATTTTGTATATTGGGGTTCATTCCCAAATGAGGGATCTCGATGACACTATTCGTTAATCCATAATAGCTCAAATTCTCCATAATGGTTTAAATTTTGAATTTAAAACTAGAGAGAACATTTTTTGTGTTGAGGTTCACTCCCAAATGAGGGATCTGGATAATACTATTAATTTATTCATTATGGTTTAAATTTTGTTATTGTTTATGAGTATCAAACTCAAGACATTAATGTGATCAAAATGATTTTCTTGCAGCAAATATATGAATATCATTACAATGTTTTCTGTACAGAATGACTTTAGTTTATATAAATATGAGCATGTCAGATTCACACTAATAGCTTGTTTGGGAATAACTCTTGTTCTAGATCCTAGTTGACCTATTTTAGGTCTAAAATCAATTATTATTGAGAATAATGGTAAGGGCAAGAAATATATAATGTTTAAAAAGATTGAATTAATTACTACATATTAAATTTTAACAATGAAAATGATGAAATTTTCTTATTTTTGTACATAATGTTTATTTCAGAGGTATTTTATTTCATCAAAGGGGTGTAATATGAACAAGTTATTAGCAAAGTTGTTAGATTAATACAAATTTATTTTGTTAATTTGTATTGAAAAGCAACTGTATCTTTTGGGAAATGAAGGAAATGATGGTCATGAGTGTAAGAATTGTGTCGATTGAATCTTGAAAGAAACAATAACACATGAAGGTTTAGGTGTCCTAAGCATCAAACTTGATTCGAAGGGAATGGTAAATATTTTTCTGTATAAGTTTTGAATAAGATCTTATAAATGTTTATAATGTTTTAGATTAAACTCAAGTGCAATTGTTCATCTTTATTTTGTCTGTATAAGTTTTAAATCAAACTCTATAAATATTGATACTTATTTTTTGTGGTTCAACTCGAGCACAAATGTCCATATTTTAACTTGTTTAAAAAATGTCAATTATGTTGGTTCAATTTCAATGCAATGAATGTGTGGATTTCAGTGAAAATGTGGGTCCAGAAAGTGGCAACGGATTTGAAGGTGAAACGACAACTCAACGCTAATGACATTGAAGTTCTTAATGATTTAAATTTGGACAAACCGACTATTATTACCAGAAAATGTCTGCTTGTTAAATGGTATAAGCCTCAGTCGGAATGGATGAAACTTAACTGCGATGGGAGTTGTCGGAATAATCTTGGGTCTTTCAGAGGTGGGGGTATTTTACGGGATAGGGATGGTAATTTTAAAGCAGCCTTCTCGGCTCATTTTGGTGTTGGCACTAATAATAAAGCTGAATTGAGAGCTATTTTGTAAAAGTCTTTCGTTTTCTAAAATTATCATAGAAAGTGATTCAAAGTTGATTGTGGACTGGTTTAGGGTGGGGAAATGCACTCTTTGGTATTTATGGGACCATTGGAATGAGACCAGTCATGAAGTGCAAGGACTGGATATCCGTGTAGTCCATCAATTTTGTGAAGGAAATCAAGCGGCTGATTTTTTAGCAAAACAAGGTGAGCTTGGGAATAATGTAGTCTATGGTGATTTCAATCAATTGCCGAGGTTTTTAAAGGGTGTTATTCGGATGGATAAGGTTGGGTTACCTTCTATTCGCTCCTAAGGTTTATTTTGTATTGTTTTCTTTTGCTAGGCTTGTTTAGTCTTTTCTCATGAGGCTTGTTTAGAGTTATTAGGCATGTTTAGTCGTTTTGTTTGTTTTTATTTTAGGTTGGTTGTGTTTGGGAGGTTTTTTTTCTTTCTTATTATATGTAGCTCCCAGATACTTGTTTGTTATCACGGTATTCCTCCACCATAAGTGAGTGCTGATTAATAAACTTGGAACGGGGTCGTTATAAGAGTGGCTACGGCTCTTTTTTTTTTTTTTTTTTGTAAAGCAATTATGTTGGTTCAATTTTTCTTTCCAATAAAATATTTATTCATCTTGCCTTCATAATACTTTTGTTAAAAGTTTGCTACATTTATAGGCGTGTATTGGAACTATATGAAATATGATTTATGAAAAACTTTTACAATTTGTGGCATAGAAATTTGAAGTATGATTAAACAAAAATTTTATTTGTGACAAGATTTTGGAGAATATCTCCAAGGACAAGTTGTAAATATTAGGGAATGTACAAATAAAATATTTTTCATATTTAGATATTCTAATCTCAAGATGCGTGTTGATTTGTATAAAAGAAAATCAAATTGAATATATCAAGAAAATATGCTACAAGGAATAGGGAGTGTACGGGAGATCTCCTCCCCTACCCGAGGCCCAAGAGGCCTAGCCAAGCCTGCCCAAGATAAAAGGAGAAAGACCCAGCCTGCTAAGAGAACCCCCTGTACACGACTTGGGAAAAGAGACGGTGCAACAGGAGATGAGACTCAATGATCTGAGATCTCTTGGGTAATGTCCAAACATCAAGCTTCCACCCACTTGGCAGGCGTAATAGGGGAAAAGCAGACCGAGGGAAGAATGTTTAGAGAACCACGCCGCATTTAATATCCCTGCCGCCCAGGCGGCACACCACATTAATGGAATCGTCGCAAGACCACGCCACATTTAAAGAATCTGATAGAATGAACAGTACGATGACTCTAGATTTCGTAGCAGCAAACCTGATTTGCCCACTGAATTTCTAGTATAAATAGCTAATCCCAGGTACGAGGATCCTCTCTGGTTTTTAAGTTTCCTTACTTATTTATTACACTCCAAAAATTATTTACTGACTTTGACATCGGAGGCTCTCCGGCCCCTAGGCCACCCTCTCAAGCCGTTTTCATCCTTATCCTTACAGGATCCGTTGCGACGACCTGGGTTGTTTGGAGCCTGGGCTAAGTGTGTGCGAAACATGACATCAACAATAGCGCCGTCTGTGGGATCGTAATAGATCTTGCGTATCTTTCTCATGCCTGCGACAACCCGTTCCAAACAACTTAAAAGAAACGCAAGGGATGCCATGGAAGCAAGCCTGAAATCCATGGAGGAATGGATGACAAAATTGACTGGCAAGGTGGAAACACTCCGCAAGGAGAACACTGGATTGAAGAATCCCCGAAATTACCAGGAAAGCGAGGAGAACAGTGACACTGAGCAAGCGGGGGTCCTGAAATATGCGATATGGACCCAAGAAGGAAAAAGAGCAAAAATACATGTAGGATGAGCTCCACAGTCTCAAGGAAAAATAGGAGGAGATAGCGCGAAAGGTGAGTACGTTGTCAACGGTAGACCAGTGCTCACAAGCACAGGTCTACCCTACATTGAATATGTAATGGCATTCTCTTTGCCACTGAAGTTCAAAATCCCCATCATGGAGATGTATAAGGGGAACAGGGACCCTCTTGAGCACCTAGAAACCTTCAAGGCTCACATGACGTTGCATGGCTTCTCGAGAGAAATCGCTAGTAGAGCTTTCCAACTGACACTGAAAGGGCTCGCATGTGCATGGTTCGGGTCACTGGCACCTAAGTTGGTGGACAGCTTTGGTGAGTTAGCCAGACTGTTCTTAACCCAATTCATGTCCAGTCGAAGGAGACGACGCCTGGCCGCATTCCTCCTCACTATCAAACAGACAGAGAACGAGAGCCTAAAATCCTACCTGTCCAGGTTCAACAAGGAGTTGATGACCACCGACGACCAGGACGAGAAGATCACCCTGGCGGTACTCCTAGAAGGTGTCTAGCCAGTGAAAAGACATGTAGTTCATTTTTCTAGTCATCTCTATGATAACATGAAATAACAAGCAAATGATCATCCACCTCATAACAGAAACACCGCTGAAGAATTGGTCACGGAGATATCAGAAAATGTAGCCTTATGCGATTTTCTTGATTTGCTATTTGGTTAGATTAAGTGATGTATTTTCAAAATTTGACCAATGAAAATCCCTTTATGTTTTCACAAGTTGTGGAAAGAAGGGATTCTATCAAAGATCGATGCATTAATGAGTGATTGAAATTAATGAATTAATGTAAAGTTTATAATTTCGTCAAATTGTCTAAAAAGTGTAAAATATTTAACGATATAGAGTGACTTATAATCATGGATTTCACTCATAAATGAGCATTGATTATATAGAGAGATTTTTAATAAACTTGAAATGACTAATTCATGATTACTATGACGTTAGTAGCTCATTATGATATAGAGATATACCAAATAGATGTGAAAACTATTATAGAGAGAATGTTTGGATTATGAGGGCTACAAGAAACAATCAAAACGATACTTAGAAAATGTAAATTTTAAAAATTGTATATAGTTTGATAATACTAATACTATTTTTGAATTTAAGAAAAATATTTTTTGTTGATGTATATACTCGAAGGTCAGTGAGAGTGTATTTATATTTATGATTATGCATGTATTGATGTTTTGGCTAATAAAAATCGTGGATTGTAGTATAACATTAAAATTATATCTCTAAAGAAATTTAAAAATAAAGTTTATGAGTGAGACATCGTTCATGATTGAGATTGAATTTTAATATTAAGATGATAATTGTTAGGATTATCTTAATAAAGTTACATAGTGTTTTGAAAGATTTTGCATTAAGAGTTGTTGGTCAATAGATGCATAAAAAATAAAATATGACATGCTCAATATTTAAAATGTCCTAAACTAATTAGGTTGTTAAATTTTTTTTATATATGTTAGTTAAAAGAAATTTAATGAGTGCACAAATATGTATAATGTCGAATATCAGTTTTTCAGTTGATATCCTTGATTGTTGCAAAAGTAACTCAGGGATGTTTCACTTAAAAGTTGTGAAAAGAATGCCATGTTATTTGTAAAAAATTAAAGACTTATAATGTTACCTTTAGAAGAACTGATACTCTTAAGGTAACAAGATATTTAGATTATATTTTTGTTAGATTGCTTTGATGTTTCTATATAGTTATAATTATGTATTTTGCTATTTAGGATAGTTATTTTATAGAAAAGCATGAAACAAATTTCTTACTGTTTCATGTGCAATAGAAGCTAAGTTTATATCCTGCTTTGAGGCCACAGTATATTATATATGACTGAAAAAATTTATCCTGGGACTTAGAATTGTTAACTTTTATAGCCATCCCGTTAAGAATATATTGTAAAAATTCTTCAAATTATTTTCTCCAAATAATGTATTTAATAAAATTTTAAATACCTAATTATTAAAGAGAAAGTAAAGAAACATATAATGTTCATATAATATATCAATATTGGATTCATGATTGTAGTTTAATGAACATGTTGAAAAGGTGGGTTTTATGCTTATACTCATGATGTGAACATGTTAAAGAGATCATTGATATGTTGAGTATATTCTTATCGGGCATTCAGATTCTACATTAAACTGTAAGAATGAGGTGCATTTTCTAACTGTTATTATTTATTTTCATAAATCATAGAAAATTGAAGATCTCAATATTATTAATTCATGTTAAAATATTTAACAAAATTCACTAATTTTATATCATATTGATGTTATTATTTACGAATTGTGTAGCATATTGTAAAAACTCTTGGATTACACTTTGAAGCTGTTTTGCATAAGAGAGTTTGATCGGGGAACTGTTTGATGGACGTGGGACTGGGCGATGGCTCGGATTGTTTCTTCAAAGTCAAAGTAAATTACCCTTACAAGGGAAAGCAACGTCAATCCAAAAAGGATAACGCTGTATCTCCCGCGGGAGTTTGTAAGTGTTTTTTTAATGTTTATTTTTTGAAATTTATTTTTATAAATTTTTTTTAATAATTTTAAATATTTTAAAAATAAAAAAATTTATAATATTATTAAAAAATAATTTCCTAATTACGAAGTAAAATAAAAAAATATTTATATTTTACTTCTTGATTAAGGAAATATTTTTTAATAATTTTTTTCTTTATTAACAAAGTATTTTTTAATAATTTTTTAAATGTTTAAAAATATTAAAACATCTATATAAAAAATAATTTTAAAAAAATACACGAAGCAATCCTATGGGCAGCAGGAGCCCCAGTGGGTACTGTAGCAGTATCCATCTAAAAATAAAATAAAAAATCTTGACAATTTTTTATTATTTACGTAATTTTTATATATTATATATATAGTTTTTTATTTTATCAAATATTTATTATATAAATAATGAATAAAAAATTTGAAATAATTTAAAAAAAAAATAAACTAAAAAAAATTTAGAACTTTAAAAAAATGTAAATATGGACCACAAAGTTATGTAGCAAAATTTTAAAAAATAAAATAAATAAAAGAGGCAAAATACAAAATAAGTGTGTGGATAAAAATCTCTTGCAGGTCAGCCTCGCTTGTTAATGTCATTTGATAAATGCATTGTTGTTTTCGTGTACATATTTTCCTTGTTCTCCTTAATTAATTGCTTAAAATCAAAGCAACCTCCTGGAAACATGGAAGTCAAATCACCCACTCTGTTTAAAACCACTTCGTCAGTCAGAAATCCACAGCTCGATGCCATGAATCGCATATCCTCCATCGTCGTCGTCCTCCTCCTCCTTTGCCTCTACGGTTCGGCTGCGGCCAGGAGGGACCCAACTGAAGACCATCTCCGATTGCCCTCAGAAGCCTCTAGATTCTTCGACAGAGTCAACGGTGTTGTTGATGATGACGACGACACATCGGGGACCAAATGGGCGGTACTGATTGCCGGCTCTAGTGGCTACTGGAATTACAGGCATCAGGTTAATTTACTTTCCATTATTTAATTATTTCTCTTTCTTGACCAGTGTATGTTTCTCAACTTGTATTTCGCAAGTATCTAACTTGTTCCCTATTCTTAATTTTATTTTCGGTTGTCTATGAATTATGTCTTGAGATTTTATTGCTCTTGTTTCTTATTATTGGTTTGGGATTTAAGAACCTTCAATTTGGTTTCCGAAAAAGTGAGGTTAATAGGAGATTGATTTTCCACTCTCACTTTGTACTGTTCTAATGGTGTCTAAAAGCACCAACAATTAACCTTCTAGTTATTGTAACGCTTTGTTTCTTTTCTCCGATTTCAAATGGCTGGAATTTCTTTATTATTTTCAGTTTTGCGCTTCATTTTGTATCGACTAGTTGTACATATTATGCTATGGTCTAGAGTGGTAAAATTCTGTGGGAATTCCAATTATTTGTCTCACCGTGGATATGATATCTCAATTAAATCTTATTACCTTGTAATTGGGCTATGGAGTAATAATATTGGTGAAGGAACGAAGATATTACTCGATGGAGAAAGAGGATTCATTTTGGGACAAAACAAGAAAATCATGTACTTTGCAGCATATATAGTTCTATTGACTAGTTTAACGAGTTACCACTGCTTGAGTGAAGTATTTTGTTATTGATTTTTCTTGCGGTGTATTTCTTGGACATACTCATGTTCTATTTAGAGCTTAGCAAGAAACAATAATATATTTTGTTTATAATCTGATCTTATTGTTTTATTGAGTTTGCTAATGGGCACCTTTTTTTTCTCATTTTTCTTCCCAGGCTGATATTTGTCATGCATACCAGATCTTGAGGACAGATGGTTTGAAAGATGAGAACATTATTGTTTTCATGTATGATGACATTGCTTTAAATGAAGAGAATCCAAAGCCCGGAGTTATCATTAACAGGCCGAATGGCTCTGATGTGTACAAAGGAGTGCCAAAGGTTGGGTTTCTTTTCTTAAGGCCTTAAAATACTGGTGATTCTGTAAGTCATAATTGTCCCCCTCATGTGGACTTTCTTGTGTTAGGATTATACTGGTGAAGATGTTACTGTTGGCAACTTTTTTGCCGTTATCCTTGGAAATAGAACTGCTCTCACTGGGGGCAGTGGGAAGGTTGTTGATAGTGGTCCCAATGATCATATCTTCATATACTATAGTGATCATGGGGGTCCTGGTGTGCTTGGTTAGTATCCCTCTAGCATTGTGTTTCTTCCAGTATTATGTAGCTTGATTTTGTTTGCATTCATCAGATGACTTCTCATTTATTACGGCTATAAGTGTCTAAGCCTTTTCTGTTACTTTCCTTTTGCTAGTTCCATGACTTCATCAGTATTAGTTTATAAAAGTTGTTCAGAATTCTAATTTTGAAAGACTTGGCCAATTAATGAATTTAATACTCTCTTAACCATATTGCAATTTTTTTAGGGATGCCTACTTATCCTTACCTCTATGCTAACGATCTGATAAAAGTCTTGAAGAAGAAGCATGCTTCTGGGACCTATAAAAGTTTGGTATGTAATTGATTCAACTATGATTTTCTTGATGAATACTACGTTCTGGTGGGAACTTAAATTTTAGCTTGACTATGTAAAATTATAGGTATTTTATCTAGAAGCTTGTGAGTCCGGAAGCATTTTTGAGGGTCTTCTTCCAGAAGGTTTGAACATCTATGCAACTACAGCATCAAATGCAGAAGAGAGTAGTTGGGGAACTTATTGCCCTGGAGAGGATCCCAGTCCTCCCCCTGAATATGAAACTTGTTTGGGTGATTTGTATAGCGTTGCTTGGATGGAAGACAGGTATGCTCAGCATTCCTCATAGGATAAGGGAAACAAAGCAGCTTGATAATGTCAGGTTCTTGTCAGTTATACCATGATTAGTTTCCACTAGATACATGTGCAATTATCTTTGCATTGGTGTCAATTTACTTGGCTAAGCAGACTTTGTACGTGCACAACCACCAAAAAATGAGAATTTCATAAAATATAAAATTTGCATGGTAATTGGATGTTTGTTGAAATCTGCATCATGTGATACATATAGACCAATGAAAAAGAGAGGCTACCGATTTCAACAAACATCCAATTACCATGCAAATTTTATATTTTATGATCTGATTTCATTGATCTGATCACTATTGTTGGGCTCTTATTACAAAGAACAATATTTTAGTTGCATAAAAATGTTTTTGTTCACGATATAATTTTTTTTGCAAGTCTTAACAGTCTGAATTTGTGACCAGTGACATTAGCAATCTGCGGACTGAAACCTTGCAGCAGCAGTATGAACTGGTAAGAACCAATTGCATTGTTATAGACTGTACTGGGGCTAGGAGAAGGGGGAAGAGAGATTGAGAGAAACCACTGTCACTTCCACTAATATTTTTCTCAGAGTTAACGTTTATTACCATTTAAATATCTTATTCTAATTTGAGTCTTGGTGGGCCTGAATTTCTTTCATGTGAACAATGGGTGTAAATACAAGAACAAAAAATGTGTTTCAAGGGTCTGTTGTATTGAAAGCGTCTAGTTGCTGTCCTTGCTCTTATCAAGTGCTGATGGCATTTATTGGGTTCATTATTCTGGCATTCACAGGTTAAAAGTAGGACTGCAAATGGAAATTCTGCATATGGCTCTCATGTCATGCAATATGGTGATACAAATCTTAACAATGACCACATTTACCTGTATATTGGCACAAATCCTACAAATGTTAACAATACTAATGTAAATGAGAATTCCGTGAGGCCATCTACAAAAGCTATCAACCAACGAGATGCTGATCTCGTCCATTTTTGGGATAAGGTTTGCTTCCCTACTCCTATGCCTTTTGAAATTTATCTGTTGTTTTACCCTTAAATCCTAGCAATGCAAGTGGCTTTTTAATATGAATGAACATGGGTCGTCAGATGTACCCTTTGTACTTTCTATCTTGATGTCAAATTATCATGCTTTCATTGGAAATATAAAGAGCTCTCCATTATATAGTGGTAACGCGTCAACATTTTTTGTTTAGAAGCTGTCATTCTTTAATGGGTAGCTCTTTGGCAGTTCCGCAAGGCGCCAGAAGGCTCTGCTAGAAAAGTTGAAGCCCAAAAGCAGTTTGTTGAAGCAATGTCGCATAGAATGCATATAGATGACAGTGTGAAACTTATCGGGAAGCTCCTATTCGGAATTGAGAAAGGTCCAGTGGTTCTCAATATCGTTCGACCTGCTGGGCAACCACTTGTTGATGACTGGGGCTGCCTTAAGACGCTGGTAACATTACCAATTTCCAGCCTCTCATTCAGTTCTGTAAACACTGTCTTATTCTGTTCCATTTATTCTAACAAAAAATAACCCAGATCACTAACCCCACATCTTGCTAAAAGGCTGGTACTCAAAAATCCCACAATTTTTTTTTTCTTTAAATTTCTTCTAGATACTCTTGCTATATGTATGGATTAAATGTGCATCCTGAGCAATTACCTGTGTAGGTGAGGACTTTTGAGACACATTGCGGATCCCTCTCACAGTACGGGATGAAACATATGAGAGCCTTTGCAAACATTTGTAATGCCGGGATTCAAAAGGAGCAGATGGATGAAGCATCGGCTCAAGCTTGTGTCAGCATCCCTTCTTGGCCTTGGAGCTCTCTGCACAAAGGATTCAGTGCATGATTAAAGCTTAATGAATGCCTTCGAAATACCAGAGGTTGAAATGTGTTGGTACATACACATATTTATAATCCTGCAGTATTTTGATGATAGTTCATACGATTGCTTCAGTGTAAATAGAATCAAGCAAGCTCCTATAAAATAGACTGCTCTGTACTAAAGGACATATTTAAAAATGTAAATAAAATGAAAGTGCTTGTACTGCTTTTCTGAACCTGCTCCCCAACCAAAGCAGAAATTGCAAGAGAAGCTGGGGCCAAAGCCTACAATACAGTGTAGAAATCTCTTGAAAAAGCCACAGTTAAAAAAACTAACTGCTACAATATAGAAAGAAAAATTCTATTCTCGAACAAGTATGTGTAGAGGACATCTAGTAATGTTTTTACGGGACATATTTTGATAATTTGATTTGAAATATAAATTTTAAAATTTGAATCTCATATATTAAATTTTACTATATTCTTTCTTCCTTTCTTGTTGCTTGTCAATGTAGAACCATGTGATAAATGATGTGGATTGACAAGCATTTGGATTTAGGGATCGTTTATATATAGAAACTATTTCATATCATCTCATCATACAGAAAATCGGACTGGACCGGCCTGAACTGGTAGAATTAGTCCAATTTTGGGCCGGTCTAATTCGAAACTGGTTTTCATAATTCCAAAATCGGCCGGTACTGGTTTGGTTCCTGTTCTATACTTTTTAGGACTAGATTGAACCGATTCATTATATTATATATTTTAAATTATTTTTTTTAATATTATATATACAAATTTTTGTATTATATAAATTTTATATGTATAATATATAGAATAATATAAAAGATGATGATCTTTATTCATATATATAATAACATATTTTGGGCTAAGATCTATTGGATCAATTGGCAACACTTTAATTTCTTACTAGAGATCGAATCCCCCCTTACCATGTATCAAAATAATAATAATAATACAATAATAATAACATATTTTGGGGACAAATTATATACATAGTCTTGACTATTTTAACCCCCAAGCAAATCCACAAATATTCTTGCTGGCATGCATATATGTGATCTTTATAAAGAAAAATTATTAATTTCAAATAATTTAATACTATCATATATAAATAGTTACATGAAATAAGCATGCCCTTATATGTTGTCGTGTTGAGTCCAATCATCGAAGCCTTATAATCAGAAACACTTTATTTTATATATGTTTACATTTGGAAGCTTCTTTGATTGAAGTTTTCTCAAATGACAATCTTTATGTTGCCCAAAATATATTGGTATGATTTTGAACGATTCTCTTAATCTTTATGCATTTTATTAAAATTGAAAAATCAGATTGAACTAGACTAGAACCGATAAAATTAGAGGTACCGGTTTAGAAGGATAAATTATGCATAATCAATTTTTGAAAATACAAAATTGGTGCCTACCAGTTCGGTTATACTCTTACATCATTATTACAACTTTATCAAATTTTTACACAAAATATAATAAAGAATTTAAACTTTTTTAAATTTTTAAATAATAAAAATTTTAAAAAATAATATTTTAATAATATTTTATTTAATTTTTTTAAAATTATTACATATTTTTTTATCCCACTATCTAAACAAAACCTTAACGGCACTGAGGGATAAATACTAGGGGCCAAGATTCAAACAATTTGGTCAACTAAATACTCACCACACCTTATGGTTTATTCCTATTTTATCAAAGAAAAAAAAGAAAGAAAATTGATAATTATGGTTTATTTACGATATTGGAAAACTGTCTCACAACTGACCATGGTTAGAATCTAACTCCAATAAAACACCATGGTTAGAACCACTGACCGTAGTTACCACCAATAGTTCCTTCCACGCCCGATTCCCGTCATTCATACCCGTCCACGGCAAAGTACTAATTAAAAATAAACAAATTAACAAAAGAAAAAAAAAAAAAAAAACAGACGGCGTTAAAGGTTCCGTTAGTTCGTTTGACGGCGTGATACTCGATTTTTAGGGCCAAGGAAAGCCATTTAAACGCCGGAACGGGATTTTACAAGAGACGGGGTTGACGGTTTAAGATTGGAGCTAGGAGAGCCCTACGATCGTCAACGAGGGTCAGGATAGCTCAGCCTTGGACGGTTCAAGTGTAACGGAGAGTGGGAGAAGGGGGTATATAAACTGGGTTTTGAAAGGGGAAGAGAGTATTTCGTTTAATCAGAAGAACAAGAAGGAAGAAGCTCTCTGAAGTTTTGCTCTTTTCTCTCTGATTTTCGCTACAGATTTTGTTCTTCTTTCTGTCGTATTTTTAGATGCCAAAGAAGGTAATTCGGGAGAGAATTGATGAGAACTCTACTGAAAGTCTGAGGGAAGGTTGAGGATCTGAAGCTTGTGAAGAGGGAAGAAGAAGGAGGTTTGTAATTGAGCACAGAATGGAATTTTATAGAGGTTTCGTGTAATTATTCTTCTGAGAATAACTCTCTTTTTTGGTGCAGATAACATTTGAAGAGCTTTGCACGGGGTTCCTTAGAAGGAATTCTAAGTGGATTCGGTTCTTATTTGCGTGGCTGATTGCGAAGATCGGGTTCGTTTCATTGAAGATTACAGAGAGACGGTGGAGAATTTCGAGTTCAGAGGTCTCCACTTCGAAGCAGACTTTGATTTCTTCTTGTTTTCATGGGATTTATCATCTGAGACGTTCTTTGTTTGTGTTCAATTTCTGTTTTGCAGATACATTTCGGATAGATTTGAGTGGTTTTTAGAAGAAATCTGGAACCTTTCTATGAAACAATAAGGATGATATCTCTTTTAGAGAGAGTGGATTCTTGCGGCGTCCACGGTTTGGGCTCTGAAATGTCACCGTTTTGTTGAATCCCGGTCATAGATTTGCATTTTTGTTAGTTTGAAGACTCAAGGGAGGAAGGCCCGTTTTCTGTGAATTCCCTGGGTGACAGTGGCAGAATCTGTGTGGTGCAGGTGAGAAATCATCATCTAATGAGAAGATCGAGGAATTCTGTGTGGCGGTTTTCAAGTTCAGCTTAGGAAATTTGATGTTGGTTCTTGAGAGGCTTTTATACGGTGAATCGGATTTGAATGCCTTTAACGAAGCATTGATTTCTTTGGTTCTTTGTATTCAGCGTGGCCAACTCTGGAGTTTTTTTTGGAAAAATAATTCCGATTTTGGACTTTTATCTTTTGAATCAGAGTTGATAATTCTCCGGTAATGGTCATTTCCATGGCTTTCCTCTCTATGTTTCTCAACTCTTCTGTCTCTCTCTCTCTATCTCTGTCTCTGCGACTATCCGATTGCATTTGGGTCCTTTTCTTTCTGAAAAAATCCCGAATTGAAGACTTTTCCTCCATTTATTTGGTCTTTTGTTGTTTCCTCCATATTTTTTTAGTGTTAGTCTACCCTTGAATTTTCTGTAATGGAAAGGAAACGCCTTGTGTGTCAAAATTCCTCTATTTATCTGTGAAGCTTTTGCTAGGATCTCTCTTTTGACGGCGTCTGAATTGCGAACGCCATTTCTGACCCGATGACCCTCTGTTTGGCTTCCGAAAAACCCGAGGGAGAGTATAATTCTTGTTCATCTTAATGTCCGGAAAATCCAACACTAGCCACTTCGTTGATTCTTCTGCAACCGATTTGAGGTTTCTAGTTTTTCTCTTGACTTTCCCGCATTTTCATAGTGACCGAAAAGAGCTTCAATTGAAAATCTCGCACTTGCTCTGGTTTTCGTAATCTCCCATGTCCTCGTCACCCATTTCATATCTATGTAATCCCCCATCTCACCCCAAGGGCAAGATTTCCACCATTTTTTGTATTACAAATCCTGGACCGTCCGATACGCATCTTCCACAATCTTCGCTCTTCCCTCGTTTTTTGTTTATTATTTATGGAAGTTGCTGGGTAGCCATTGCCAAATCCAATTTCTTCTTCGCTTCGTCCACTTTAATTGAACGTTACCCTTTTTTCATACATATATTAACCTCAATAATTACTAATTATCTTCTCTGGACTGGGACAGCTTTGTACGTTAACAGAAGGAGATGGATAAGGACTCTCTGTCTCTGAGGAGCAATCTTACTAATAATGCGAACGCAATCCATACGAACGGTAGAGAGACAACCGGAACGGACGGAACCTCGTTGCTGAGACCAGCTGGCTCCGAGACCATCACGCAAACGACGTCGTCGGAATTCGTGTTGCAGTGGGGGAACCGGAAGCGGCTCCGGTGCATGAAGGTCCAGGTCAAGGACAACGACCCGAACGCCCCGACTCAAAGGACCACGGTTCGGGTGGACCGGCGGGTCGTGAGGGCCGATAAGGACTCGTTGAGTCAGCCCGGCGGTGGTAATCATGGATATGGGTATTTGAATCTGCGTCAGCGACACCCTTCCCCTCAGCCGCCGCCGCCGCCACCATCGCAGCGAATTCTCAGGTACTACTTTATACAGCTCTCTCTCTCTCTCTCACTCTTGACTTTTCAATGCATGAGAACACATAATTCTGTGATGTATCCTGCGCGTGCGATACACGCTACGCCGAGTCGCCCTGATCTGCCTTGCCGGTGGGATGGGTGCTCGGCACCTGTTCGAATATTTGTTGAAATCAAGATAAGTGACTCGTGGGCGTGCTTTTCACTGTCGACGTCCTGTTCGAATCGAATTGGAGGACCCGAAGAAAAGCATCGCCGCCGGATCTATTGCATATAGTTAGGAAACTGGTAAAAAAATGAATGATAAATACGAATCCCAATCATCGACAGTGTTGTTTTAAGAGACTTTGAATCATAATGTCATAGATTTTTGCCAAAAACAGATAATTGAGAATTTGAGACAAAATACAAACCTTTTTGTAAAGAAGGTACAAACATTCATTATTATAATAAGTTGTTCAAGTTGTAAGGTTTTACTATATTTGTTGAATATTTGGTATTTTTTAGAATTATGTGTGACATTTTCATGTGTCTCTTCCCTTTATAGATTCCAGAGTTTAGACGGAAATTTTAATAGGACTTGCTTTCTTTTATGGAATGATATAATTCCCTAGGATGGGCTCAATTATAAAGGACGCCAACTTGGACCCTGACTGTTTACTGGTGACACAATTTAGGTCTCTTACGTTTGATTTCAGCTACTACGAACGTCTTGGGGTAGTTTGGATGGACTTGTTTTGGATAGTGAGATGGATTGAGATGATTTTAGAAGAAAGTTAAAAGTTGATAAAATATTATTAGAATATTATTTTTTAATATTATTATTATTTTTGAATTAAAAAAAATTAAATTATTTATTATATTTTATGTGAGAATTTAAGAAAATTATAATGATAAGATGATATGAAATTAAACACTTTCACTATCTAAACGAGATTTTAAAATGCTATATTGAGTTTTTTAACATTAATGCTACATTTGGGCTGGATAATGTCCACAAGGCTCCTTTAGTAATTTTAACCCACTTTTGTTATCGGGATTACCTATCTAGATATTGGCTAACGAGTTCTTTTAATTTTCATAAGATTTGATTGGTAAGATTTAAATTTTAAAATTTATTTTTTAAATTAAATTAGAATTTTCATTTACTAATTGAGATAGCAAATATGAAATTAAAGAAATATTAAGCAAATATTTAATACATCTCTTTACCATAGCTTATTTTGTGAACCTCATCTTTAGAAATCAGATAAGGCTGAGCTTTTGGAATCTTCAGCTGCCTTTATTTTTCCTCTTTATAATTGTTTTTCTTTAGTCTTTTGAGTGTGACTTTGGCTTTATCACAAATGACATCTTTATCATTTTCTTTCTTGTACTTGATTTTGCCTAGTGCCATTATGGCCAAAAACTGTTGATGATGAGTCTAGTAATCTTGTGCTCTGCTGCTTCTCTTGCGTGGAAATTATTCTGTTCTATCTTGTCTTATCTTTTAGGTCCATTAATTATGATTGAGACTTTCTAGTTTCTAGCATTTGATGCTCTTTGACTTGAAGATCAAATTGGGAGTTTTTTTTTTTTTTATTAAATAAATAAACACATCATTTAGGCCTATTTTATTTTTATAGTGAAATAAATTGAGATTAAATTTAAAAATTAAATAAAATATTTTTTTAATATTATTTTTATTTTAGTATTTGTAAAAGTTGAATTATTTATTTTATTTTATATTAAAATTTTAAAAAATTATAATAATTAAATGAGTTATGGAAACAAATGATGACATTAAGGGTGTGTTTGGTTGAGATTATTTACTGCTTCATTATTATTTATTATTATTTACACATTATTTAATATTCTTTATTCACGTATCTTCTCATATCCCCGCAACACAATCTTGAGATTAAACAATTCCTTTCCGTGTTTTTCTTTTATGCATTCATTACTCATTATCATATTCGGGCAAAGTAGAAGTATTTTAAAGGAATTAAGCAGTCTTTAGGTTTCCAATTAGGCACTTACACGTAGGACAGCTTTAGCCTTTTACTTTTTGCTTACCCGCACCTGATCACATCTCCGCTGCATCTGATCCACCATGCCCAACATCGCCTCATGACCTGGACTCGTTGGAAACGTGTAACGGTCAGTTCCGATTCCACGCGTCCTTCCAAAATCTCATTTTTCCGTCATCAAACTCATTTCTAGCCGTCAGATGACATACGATTAAAGAATACCGGTCCACCCCCATTCCGCATCACTGTCCACTTTTCAACACGTATCCTTAACACCAATAAAAAGTTCACTCTCAAATCCAACGGCTCAAAACCTACGGGAAAACCAGGTGTGCCCATCTTATCTTAACCACTCCCTCTCTTAACACCCGACGCGATTATACCTGCTTCCCTTTGCTTGCCCGCACCAATCTAGATCATCCGAAGGTCAATTTCGTAATTGTCGTTGGTTGTTTGTGTTGCTAATAGGAACTCGGAGGCATCGGGTGCGATGAGAGGACAGAGCAACGGAATCGCGAGGGGAATTGCGTCGCCGGATAGGGGTGGTGCCCACGATAAGAGAGGGAATCAGGCCAATAACCATAGCATCAACCTTCACCACCACCACCATCACAACAATCACAATGAGAATAACAAGTCTGCGGCGTCTTCGGAGACTGCGCACGACAGCAAGAAGGGCGGCGGATCGTCGTCCGGGAGCGGCGAGGCGATACCCCCGGTGTGGCCACCGAAATTCGTCATTGCTTTGACTAACAAGGAGAAAGAGGAAGATTTCATGGCCATTAAGGGGTCCAAGCTGCCTCAAAGACCCAAGAAGCGAGCAAAATTTATCCAGCGCACCCTCAATGTAAGCTTCAATTTTCTCCTCTCTCGTTTTTGTTTTTTATTAAATTATTATTATAATTGTAGTAATCTAAGCAGTCCAATAATGAATAAATTCACTTGGGGGAAATAAAATTAAAAACATATTATATTTTTCACACGGAGAAAAAGTCAAGATTCTACGCTTGGAGAACAAGGCAAAAGGTTCCGTCGATTGCAAGGCCATTTTCCTTTTTTAACGAGCGTCTTTTGGTAGTATAGGAAGCGGTTTTTGAGGAGTTTGTTTTGATGTTTTATTCAGGAAGATAGGCCATTTTTTAGTCTTGGATCTGCTTTGCGTGATATTCTTTGCTCTCGGAAAAGCACAGAGAAAGTGTGTGAGGTGACAAGATCCTCGCAGGAAAAACTGGGATGCGAACACGTGTCTCTTATTCCCAAGATTGCGTACCCAACAGTGATACCGAAAGTTATTTGAGTCAGACAAATTAGGTTTACAAAAACAATAATCTTTTCGTTTTATTATATATATTTCAAATTAATTTTAAAAAGTAACGATTAGATACCATCTTATTGTAAATTTTGCTTACTTTTTTTTATATTATATATTTAATAGTTTCGTAAAAAAAATAATTATTAATAATAAATTAAAATTTTTTAAGTAAGAGTATGCTAGACTTGTCCTAAGACTATATTTAGTGTTTTTTTAATTTAAAAATTAGAGTATTGAAATTTAAGAAATCTTGCATGATAAATTATCTTAAAATTTGGAAGGATCTTAAACTAAATTCTGGGATTCCTAAGAGCTTTGGCCATTATGCCTCAAATTGCTTTGCTGTCATAACATATTCGTCAAGTTTTTTTTCCGGACAAAATATTAGTCTAGTTGATATTAATTTTATGATTATTTAATAATTATTTCTAATGTTTTTTTTTAATTATTTTTTTTCTTTTATTTATTTATTTATTTATTTTATTTAATATCTGAAGCTGTAGATATAAAATGTTATGTTAGGTGAGATGAAAACCTACACGTGTCAGTATATTCTGATTAGTCCCGGTCATCACTGGCCCAACAGTGGAATAGAGGACGGGGATAGACGGTGCATAGCTGGCCAGGTGTACGGTTACGATAGAATTGAATTTTAAATAACAGGTGATGGGGGAATTAAAGCGGTGGTTTTTGATTGAGTGTGGCCGACATTAAAAGACATCGACCAAGGAGCCAGTGGGGCCCGTTCTTGTCCATTTTCGTAGAAAAACCCTTTTATCTTTGAGGATATATTAGGTATTGGCATTGTACAGACCCTTTAATGATGTGCAGTGGTTGCAGAATTGTTTTCCAACTTGGACCACACTAACTAGCTAGTGGACAAGTGGAAGAGGCGCATGATTGCCTCTCTGTTCACGTTATCTCTGCTTTATTATTATTAATATTATTTTCTTTCACCTCTGTTCAATTTTAGTGTACAGGAAGAGCTGTCTTTTGTTTGTTTTGTTAGGCTAAAAAATAAAAAATGACAAGAGCAAATAATTAGAGGGTGTATTTAAAAAAACAATAAAGATGCCTAGAAGGCTAGAAATAAAATAGAAATATAGGGCCTATAGATTCTTTACACAATTATTTTCATCCCATCTAATTATTATAATTTTTTTTTAAATTTTCATATAAAATAAAATAAATAATTTAATTTTTTTAATTTAAAAAAATACTAAAAAAAGTTATTTTCTAAGAATATTTTATTCAATTATCAAATTTTTATCTCAACTCATTTAATCTCATTTATTAAAACAAACTAGGTAAGGAGAAGGTGAGGTGCTCATAAAATTAAAAAGAAAAGGGTAATGAAATATTAGTTCGGGTCAGGGAAGAAGGGGAGTAGGGACTGTTAACAAAGTAGGTCGTTTGGTAACTTTGGTTGTTGCTGTAAATACTATTACTTGTCTGATAATTGTCGGATTAATTGGATGCTACTGATGAGTTCCATGTTTTGCCCCTCAAAAGTTACCATTAATGTAATTGCATTTTTTTTCCCTTTTCTTTTAATGATTTTTTAAACATTTAACAAAAAAAATACAAATTTACTAGTCACTTCTTTAACCATTAATAAATAAATAAAATAAAATACCTGACATTCAAAATGATGAAGCAAAATCATATGGCGAAATAGTATTATCTTATTTTATTAGTCTAAGATCTGAAGTTTCTAGGTTGTATAGTCTAAGATCTGAAGTTTCTAGGTTGTATACTATTATGCGCTGCGTTGGTTATAATAGTGTGTTGGTCTAAATAGAGTGTTTGGCTGGGATTTCTACTCTCATGTATCTTGCATTTTTTTTAATGAAATGCAGCATAAAAAAAAAAATAGAGGGTTTAGTTCCTACTTGATGTAATCTTAATGGCATTTTTTTAGTTAGGACATGCAAGAATTCATTCATGATGGGTGGGAGGAAGCTAATGGATGAGAGTAATGGACCTAAATCTCGTCACATAAACATTATTACTTTTCAAAATAGCAAAAATCCCCAACTCTCCACTAAAATGGAGTTTCTTTGCCCTTGAAATAAAAGCTGAGAATTTGGAAGTCAATCCCCTAGCTGAAGCGTGAGGAAGAAGTTTTATTTATTTATTTATAGTTTCTCTATAATGAAAGGGTGGAAGATATCTTGTATGGCATCTCATTCTGTTTTGTTTGGTGCAATTTGCTTCGCAGTTGGTTAGCCCAGGAGCATGGTTGTGCGATCTGACTCTGGAACGGTACGAGGTCAGGGAGAAGAAGATATCTAAGAAGGTAACATTTATTCAACCATTTTTTGCTTTTCTGCAGAAACTCATTTGAATTTTTAAGTTTAAGGTATGTTTAGATGGTGAGATGAGATAAGATGATTTTAAATGAAAGTTGAATAAAATATTATTAGAATATTATTTTTTAATACTATTATTGTTTTGAGATTTGAAAAAGTTGAATTGTTAATTATATTTTGTATAGAAATTTTAGAAAGTTGTAATGATGAGATGAAACCGTTTCTGTATCCAAACGAAGCCATTCTTTTCATAGGAGTTTATAAAGGGGACTCATGCACAAACCAACTTTGAATTTATCACGGGCTCTATTCACTTGCTATTCAATCTGTACAGAATTTAAATTTGAATGACAAAAGGTCAAAAGATTTTTAGAAAGAAAGCATCTAAAAGGTTGGCTTTATTTTGGTGCAGAGACCAAGAGGGTTAAAGGCGATGGGCAACATGGATTCTGACTCTGAGTAGAAGATAATCTCTCCTTTGGGAAATGAGCATTGTTGTAGTAGGAAGGATTGTGCGAGGAAGATAGGGTTCAATATGATGAGAAATATGTAAGAAAAAGTAAAGTGTAAGAACTGTGTGAATCATCTTCACCTTTCACTTGTTGAAGGAATGAAAAGATTTAATTATTTGTTCCTTTAAATCTTGACTTCTATCTTTTTCCTAATTATTTTTCTCTCATATGGGGATTGTTTTTTCTTGTTTTGGTTGGGTTGCAAATGATAAAGTTTGAACACAGCTCACATTATCAATCCTGGGCCTTTGCCTTCAATTTTGTCTAAAAGATAAAATAAAAACTTTATGTAAATAATATAATTTAATTTTATGTGACCAAACCATCACTAATTTTGCTCCGTGGCCTTTTTCTCTTCGCATTCTTTATGGTTGGTTGGCACATGGCCGGGTCCACGTGAAACTTTTTATTTTTCTACTTTTATCACACATCAAACTTAATAGAAAGGAAAATAATTTATCTATTATATATTCTACAATAATATATTAAAATGAAGGATATTTTGATAAAATATTCTATAAAAATAATAATATTTTATCAAAATGTCTTTATTTTAATACATTATTATAAAATATATTGTGGGTGAAAATCACAACACTAAAATATAAACAAACACAATTTAAAAAAAAAAAAAAAAAAAAAAAAGGAGAGAACCGGACACTTTCTCGTTAAAAGGGTAAGGTAGCCTAAGCATTTTTCTAATAGAAATTGGTATCTACTTAGATGTTATTATTTTACTATTTTTTACGCGTTAAGCTCGAGTAGGGCCCACACGTTAATTGAATAGACGACCAAGGTCTAAGCAAAACTCTGATTTTCAAACTGTATGCCCTTTAATTACTTCTTTTGTTTGCTCCCATCCCATGAGAAAGTTTGCAAGCCTAAGCGTTCCTTTCCCAAAATTCAAAAGCTTGCCAAATAAATTCGTCAAAAAGAATTGAGTTCTGTTAATTCAGTTATTTTAAAGTTATTTTTTATATATTTTATTAATGTAATTGGTCAAAATAATTATTTTATATTTAAAAAAATAACGCAATCAATCGTATTAATAAAATACATAAAAAACATGTAAAAATAACTGTACATAAAACATTTTTGAAAAGATTTAGCGTTGAGCAAATTAGAGTGCCGCATCAAAATTCAAAAGCTTGGCCCAACAAATTTTTTTCCGTTGTCATATCAGTAACTGAATCTTCATCACGACATTTTAGTGAGTGGGATACCAATACCTTAAAATCCTAACGCAGCTCAAGGAACAAATCAAAAGCAACGGCACAAAATAGTCTATATGATTTTTCAAAAATTGAATCAATCTTATAATTGTAATATCGTAGAATTATTATAAATATCATTTTTATTTAATAAAATATGTTGAATCTAATCAGTACACTCTTATATTCCGCTCGTTTTATTACAGTCTCTTTTCTAACATTCGCACTTTTCAATATAGGTAGCACGATCTAAGTAGTACATGAGGAGATGTTTGGACACTAAGTTGAGTTGAGATAAAAAATATTTTTATTATAATATAATATTTTTATTTTTTTATTTTAAAATTTGAAAAAGTTAAATTGTTTATTATATTTTTTTTAAAATTTTAAAAAAGTTATAATGATTAGATGAGTTGAGATCAACTCTGAATCCAAACAACCCCTAGTAACTTATAAAATGAATTAGTAATATTCCCAACTGAAGTTTTTTTTTAAATTATTATAAACTTCAAAAGTTTGTGACATTGGCCAAGATGCTTTGGATCAATTGGCAATTACCTTATTTCTCAACTAAGAGAACTAAGAATCAAACCCAAAAATAAAAAAATAAAAATGGTGACATTGGATAATATGAAATCTCATTCACATCTTTTATACTCAATTTGCCATCATATCTAAATAAACACCTCACAAGGTATAAGTCAAGAGCTCGAAATTCCACTTACGAAGTAATTACACTGGGATCAATCACAAGATTAAGGCATCATTTAGTTACGCAGTTCAGATGAGATGATATGTGATATTTTGTTAAAAATTGAATAAAATATTGTTATAATATAATTTTTAATATTATTTTTAGGAAAATGATAGGGATCCTGTTGGGGGATCCTGTTAATTTATCCTCCAATTTTTTTTTAAATTTTTTTTACGTAGTGATTAAGAAAATGTTGTTTAATAATATTGTGATTTTTTTAAAAATATTTAAAAGTGTTAAAAAAATGATTTGGACAAAATATTTAAAAGTTTTTTTTTCTTTTTTTCACATCATTTTTTAATACTTTTAAATATTTAAAAAAATGAATAAAATTCATAATATTATTAAACAACATTTTCTTAATCACTATATAAAAAAAACTAAAAAAAAAAAAGGAACAGGATCCCCCAACAAGATCCCTAGCATTACTTTTATTTTTTATTTTAAGATTTGAAAAAATTGAATTATTTATTATATTTTATGTAAGAGTTTAAAAAAATTATAATGATTATATGAGATAAGATGAGAAGAGATAGTTTTATTTTGTGTAACCAAAACAGCTTAAATTAAATTGTTTTGAAAAAATGAAGAGAAGGAAGAATCACACACTAACATATGGACCAATTTAAATCAATCACCAAAAGTCTTCCCTAAATAATTCTTAAAGATGACTAATGTGCCAACTCTTCTTAACAGTGTAATCAATTATTGAAGAAAATAGCTTAGGTTCTACTCAATTATTCCAATCTCCAAAAGAATCGCAGTCCAACCACATGGAAGTGCACCCCCAACGCATTATTCTCCTGTACCCACCACCAATCTTGGGGTTCCTTTCTTTTCTGACGGTCAATGGTGTTGGAACTCCACGTCTCTCTAAATGCTCAATATTTAGGATATTCATTTTAATTTATCTTAACCCATTTGTAGTTTTTTTAAATTTTTATATAAAATATAATTTAAAAAATTAATTTTTTTAAATATCTAAAATAATAACAATATTAAAAATAATATTTTATTCAACTAATTCGAATTCAACGAATCCTTAAAAGTCTCGGTAATTAATTGTTTGAAATATATTATTAATAATTACTTTTTGACACAAAAGTACCCCACTTTCTTCCCCCCTCTCTGTAAAGAGACAAAACTCGTATGACTTTCCAGTGGAAAACCTTGTGACTGTTTCAACGTGTCTAGCAAGTAAGCACTTCTGCGGAAAAAGCATGGGATTTGCTATGCTTGCCAACGATGTTAGTGCGCAGGCATTTAGCAGTGTAGCACCATTCTCGTGCTTTTTTCTCTGAATATATTTTAAGATAAGAAGAGAAAAAAAAGAGAGTGATACAAATGCATGTTTGCATTCAAGATCAAGATGCATAGAGATAGAAAGGCAGATCTGTATAAGAAAAATCAATTATTTAATGACAAGAATAATAATAATAATAATAGTAATAATTTCTCAAACCACAACAAAACCCGTAACGCATTATATATGTATCGTTTCCTGCATTACTCGTCAAAAAACTCACCACTAAGAACCACTCTCATCCCTAAGAAAGTAAAACAACAAACTCTAAGGCATAAAATCCCAATCAACCCTATACGATCGATCCATCCACGCCGTGAAACAATCCACAAAGAGAATGACGTGCCTCGAGAGAGAGAGAGAGAGAGAGACTCTTAGACCCTGCGCGCAGATCCGAAGACAAGAGCCACGACGGAGCAGAGTAAAGCCCACCCCAAGGACGGGGAGGTGGAGAGGGCAGCGGAGGTGGGGCTAGGCGCCGGGGCTTCAGCTGTTTGGGCTTGAGCGGTCCCGACAAATGCGAGAATAACGGCCATGAGAGTCATCAACAACGAAGCCTTGGAGATAGCCGCCATTGGTGAGATTCGGGGATGCCCCTCTTCCTCTAGATCTTTGAATGAATGAAAGAAAGAAAGAGAGAGTCCGATGAAGAAGGGTTTGTTGCAGCTGTGTGTGAGAAAGAATAATTGTGGAGAGTATTTATATAGGAATCGAAACGTAGGAGGTTAGGGCAACGAGCCACAGGCTGGCGATTCGGGCCGTGACAGCTGTATTTCTTGTGGGGCCTCCCACTCTCTTACGAATTTTCCAATCCGAGAACATGTTTTTAAACTTTGAACAAACGCCGCCGTATCTACCAACAGGATCCGGGTGGGAGTAGGGAGCCCCTGACGCGCATGCCTGAATACTCGCGTACGAACGAACACGTTTCCAGAGCGCGTTGTATTAACGGGAACAGGACTGGTGTGGTGCTTTCGTGGAAGGTGGGGTTGTTAAGAAAAGGAGGAGAAAAACGGCTACACAGCGCATGGTAGAGGTTTCCGTTGGCTGGAAAGAAAAAAAGGTAGGGACCACGAAGACCAGCCTGTAATTCGGAAGGTAGCAAGTCAGAAAGGGACAAGTGGATGGTGGGAACGGAGAGAGTTTTTTAAATTGAGGGAAAAAGAAACGACAGGTGTACGTGTGGGATTCGGAGCTGGTTCTTGAGGGTTGCTGATTCTTTCGCTTGGCTTCTCTTCCCTCTATGTGGTTTTGGTTATGGCAGACAGCTGGCCATCTGTATAATGGGGTCCATTTTATTTCAGTCTATAGGAAAGATAGATGAAATTACCATAATGGACTTGTCGTGAACGATGGTCTGGTCTCCCTTCTGGATATTAGGGTCCGCAATATTTGAACTAGATATTTATGAGTCTTGTATTAAATAAGTCCTCGGCCCGTTTGAAAAGTAATGTCTATCTCATTTTATTTTATTATTTTAATTTTTTTAAAATTTTTATATAAAATATAATAAATAACTTAATTTTTTTAATATTAAAATAATAATATTAAAAAATAATATTTTAACAATATGTTATTCATCTCATCTAAAAATATCTCATTTCATTTCTTCTCATTTCTCAATCCAAACGAGACCTTAATATATTTATTTTGAAAAAAATACATAAATATGAGATTTATATAAAAATAATAATTTTTTAATAATAGATCTTACTTTTCTTTTAAAAAAATGCGACAATCACAAAAAAATCTCACAAAAATAATTCTACAAACTGACGTAATTTTATATAATACGTTAGTTTAACTTTACAGTAACAATAAATTTATAATTTAACGTATCATATCAAATCACATCAATTTATAAACTTATTTTTGTGAGATATTTTTATACTTAAAATATTTCTCTTTTTGAAAAGAAATGTGTGAGAGTTACCTAACTAAAGGATATATCTAGTATTACTTTTTTTTTTTTTTTTTTTTGAATCTATATATATATATATATATTAACGAAAATGAAAGGAAAGAACAAAGTCAGTCTAGTCCACACAACTTGTTCTAAAATTTATTGCCTGAATGATATTGGCCGGGCTGCCCTCAGAAGGTATGCTATGGCTGTCATTGAAGTAACTGACCACCAAATATCTCTCAATCAATGCGCTGGGAAGTCACCAGGACTGCCAATAATGATTTGGTGGAACAATTTTACACATATGTCAAATGTGTCATTCATATATATATATATATATATATTTTTTTATGAAGTACAAAAGTCCATAATGTATAGATAAGAGCATTCATTAGAGGATCCCCCCCAAAAAAATTGTTGTCTTTCAATTTAGGTTCCGTTTTGTTGCTGAATTTAGCTGAGCACATAACAAACGTACTTTAAACTTAGTTTAGATGAGTCACATATAACTTTCTTCATTACTATTCATAAAAAAATTCAATTCTGCTGAGCTCAACTTAACATCCAAACGCAGCTTTAATGTACTTTGTTTGAAGATGAGTTTGTTTTGTATACAAAAAAAGAGTTTGATTATGTTTCATTTATCTACTTGTTGGTAATAATTAAAACCATAACATTTATTTGTTATTTTTTTATTTGCTTTCTAAAATTCTAATTTTAATGCATGTGGCAATATTATGATCGAGATTAGCACATGTTATTTGGGGGTCTAAATACGGATTTTTGCTTTCAAATTCAGTGATGGATATTTTGTCATATTTACAACTTTTCGTTTTTAGCAAATTAGAGAAAGATGATGTAAAACCTTCGACTGAGAAGAGAATTTTTATTCTGTATTCAATGTGTTCTGAAAGTTACAACATAACTCTGTTTTTATACATGTAAAAGACTAAAGGCTATAAAAGTAAAATCAAGGTAACCGAAATAAAGTAGCTAACTAGTAAAAACAGAAAATCAGTTAGACTTAATTGAAAATACTCCAATTAAATGTCTAATAATCCCCCTCAAGATGATGTGTATATGTTATGCACATTGTAACACTCCCTTCTCATAGGTTAATAGTGTCACATGTTTTTTATAAAATAAACACGGTAAGAGATATCATATTTAACAACATGAAATTAACATTTATTTCATAAAAAGATTTATCTAATAAAATGTCTTGAAAAAACTTAAATGAATAAATTTAATAAATTTATGTCATAAAATCAATTTTATTCTAGAAAGTTTGAAACTAAATCAATTGCTCATTCTAATTCTAGTCTATTTGCTCGTTTTCATCATCCTCGCCTGGGTGGTCAAAAACATGAAAACAAACTAAAATCAATCGAAAACTCAGCAAGAAATCCATTGCAACGTAAACATAATAAATATAAGGATTTTCATAAAAGTTTTCATGCTGAGAGCTTAAAATTTATGACTGTTCATACTAATGTTTATGCTATGCATGACTGATTTATCTGAATTCACACTTAATCTTGTGTGTGAGGTTGTGCACCGGCTCCAGGTCCCGTGGCAGCGAGGGAAGTCGCTGATAGTATTCTAGCATACTATAGTGGACCACGCCTAAGTCTGTGGCTTGCACATCCATCCTGAAACTAAACTGCATTGGTACCATGCATTTGATGACCATCTGATTAACTATCTGATCTTATCTTGTAGTTGAACTTAAGATAGCTTACGTGTCTTATGCACATGAGATGTATGACAAAATACATATATAATTATAATTTCTGAAGCTAAACATGATGCGGAATGACGTGATCGTATGTTATGTTGGATGACATGTTTGCATATGACATGAGTGGTACATAAAAATGGCTGTCAAAGAACTGGCACTAATAATAATCTATATAAGCTGAACTGTGATGATTCTAATTTGTGATGAAATTACTTACGTCGCTTCGCTTCTTCTTGAATCTCACTTCGTAACTCGTCACCTATATGCAGTCTTAACTATTACTGAAGAATCTGTCTAGGAACAACATGTACTAATATCCTATTTAATTAAATTCATAATCTAGAAGATAGTCAAATAAATCTTTTCTTTAACACCATAAAATCAATGAATTCTTATATCTTAAATTATTTAAATACTAATAACATATTTTAATTTAGTAGGAAATCGTATTGTATTTAAATGTATTAGATATTAATGAAAACTGGTTTCATAAGACTCATTATATAATTAAACCATTTAGTATTTACTACTGAAATCTAGATTTAATGGGTTAACATACTTATTTAATTAAACTAAGCCTAATTAAAAATATGAAGTCCAGTCCAATTTAAAAACAACTTGTTAATCTTTGTAACAAATAAGACTTAAGCCCGTAGATAAGTGCCCACGTAAAAAATAGTAAGTCCAAAAACAATTTAGTCATTTCTTAAAAACTAAGAGTATTAGCATTGGTCTATGCATATGCATGTGTAAAATCACCTCTTTTGCATATCCATTTTGCCATTTAAGCAAAACTTCCATATTGACTTATGTATATTTAAAACAAAATAATAATAAAATATTATCTTATTATTATTATTAATTTTTTTTCTAAAATCAAAATTTTTTTTTTTATATATATTATGCAATTAGTATCCACTACATACATTTGACCTTAATAATACAAATGCAATAATAAAAATTATAATTTTTTAATATATTATATTAAAAATATAATAAAATGAAAAATATATATAATATATTATAATAATAAAATGAATGTGTAGGTGAAGGTTTGTTGTGTTATTGAGGGAGGGAGAAGAGGAAAAGATTGTGAGAGAGAGTGGAAGGAAAGAGAAATAATGATTAAAATATGTTTTGTAGAGTGAATAGTTGTTATCCAAATTTGGATAAGAACTGTTCATAGCTAGCTATATATATACTTATGCATAAGCCAATGTAAATGATTTTAGGATCATATTATGCAAATATGACTTTGTATATGCATATGCATAGACCAATGTCGATGCTCGTAGATAAGAGCCCACGTAAAAAATAGTCAGTCCAAAAACAATTCAGTCATTTCTTAAACACTAAGGGGTATATATGTAATAATATCAAAATAAACATTCATTATATACTATAGAAGAGCTACAAGTCAAACGGTAAGGGTTTAAGGAACAACAAATATGAAAGTACTTTACGGAAGTAAGAATAAAAGTACCTACTAGACTTTACAAACTAGAAAGTAAAAGAAGTAAGAAAAAGTGATAGAGCTATGCGGGAGTTTTAGAACTCACCGAAAGAGACGGAAACACGTGATCGCGTGATAGTGGACCTGGGGTGACGGAAAGAAATCGGCAGCAATTTCCATGTGAGGTGATGGGTCCTAAGAGATTTTTTTGTTATTAGTAGTGGAGAGAGAGATCGGGCATGGCTTACCCACAGAACAATGAAATGCAGTGGCAGTGGCTAGAGGGTGAAGAGCACTGAGGGAGGCCTCTGTTGAGGAGTGTAAAATAGGGCTGAGACGTGGGGGAAGGTTTGTTGAGTGAGTTTTCCTTCTCTGTGTTGCGTTTAATAAGAGGTTTCGTGGGTTTTATAGAGAGAGAAAGGGAGGGTTTATGAAAGGATTTCTGAGTTAGTTTTCTATTAGGATTTGGATTTATCAATTAGGAGATAAGGATGAGGCTTACAAGATAGGAAGAAATAAGGCTTAATATTCAAAACCAAACTCTAGTGACTATTGCAAAATCTAAGGGTCATACAAATACTAATAGTAATAATAACAATATGATAATAATCCTAATAAAATTAACAATGTAAAATCTGATAAAATTATAATAATAATAATAATAATAATAACAATAGAATATTTATAGTTATAAAAAAATACATAAAACTTATCTTATGACCTAATCTTAGGATCGGGTTGTTACACACATTCATCTTGGACAAATGAGAAAAGAAAGAATTATATCCCAATGGTTTGGTTAGAATATTTACAACTTGATGGGCTGAAGACACATGTAGAGTTCGAATAATTCTAGCTTGTATTTTCTCCCTTATGATATGACAATCCAACTCAATGTGCTCTGTTCTTTTGTGAAACATATAATTGATAGCAATATGTAATTCAACTTGATTATCACAATAATGAAGACTTGGAATGTGGTTGATGAAAGTCTGAAAGTAGAGAAAGAATCCATGTGATTTCACACATTGCACATGCCACGGACATGTACTCAACTTCAGCAGATGACCTGGATACAATTTTCTGCTTCTTTGATTTCAAGACACAAGTGAATCTCCAATAAACACATAGAAACCAGAAATCGATCTTCTTGTGTCAGGGCAGCTAGCCCAATCTGAGTCTATAAATGCCTTTATATGAATGGAAGAGGATGCTGAAAAAAAGTCCTTGTCTTAGAGCCTTTTTGATGTACTTCAAAATTTTCAAAGCAGCTTGCATGTGTGGTACTCTAGGTTGATTAAGAAATTGACTTAGATGATGCACAGAAAAAGTGATGTCTGGTTGTGTGTTTGTAAGATACAATAATCTGTCAGTAAGTCTTTTGTAACTTGTGCTTTCTTCCAGTTATTCCCCATCTTCCTTGCTGAGTTTACAGTGAGTATCCATCAGAAAGTTTACTGATTTAGAACCAAGTAAGTCAGCACCATCTAACAACTCTAAAGCATACTTTCTTTGATAGGTCCAAGATCCTTCAATTTAAATTGATCATTGAGAGCAATTTTAATTGATTCCACAGTTGCCATGTCACTACTAGCTAAAAGTATATCATCTACATATACTAAAAAGGCAACAAATACAGTTCTTTCTTGCCTTGTGAATAAGGAATAATCTGACTTGGACTGCTGAAACCCAAGTTGAAGTAAAGTTGTTGTAAATTTCGAATTCTATTGTCTAGAGGCCTCTTTAAGGCCATATAGTGACTTCATGTAAATATCCTCATCTAAGTCTCCATATAGAAATGTATTGTTGACATGAAGATGAATAAGATGCCAACCATGTACTGCAGCTAGTGACAAAAGACACCTTACTGTCACCATTTTAGCAACAGGAGAGAAGGTTTAAAAAAAAATCAAGATCTTCCTTTTGATTATACCCTTTTGTTACTAGCCTTGCCTTGTATCTGTCAATTGAACCATCATCATTATATTTGATTTTATAAACTCACTTATAACCTATAAGGACTTTATTGGGTGGAAGTTCAGTAAGTTTCCAGGTATGATTTGATTCTAGAGCAGCTAGTTCAAGAGACATAGCTTCTCTCCAATGAGGATAATGTACAACTTGATGGTAAAATTTAGGTTCTATTTGAGATGAGATGGAGACACTAAAGGCACGATTTGAGGATGACAATTTTGAGTAAGATACAAAATTAGAAATGTTGTAAGAAGTACTTGATTGCTTCTAGAACAAACCTTCAAAAGATGTGTTACAGGTAGAAGTTGCTATATTGCAATGGTAATTCTGCAAGTATCCAGGAGCTTTATGGTATCGAGTAGATTTTCTCAAGCAAGGAAACTGAGTTTCATCTTGAATATGAATTGGTTTGATGTGTTTAAAGAAGTGTCATCGAATGAATCAATGATGGTATGTTCAGGTTGAGAATTAGATGTGGGCTGTCTATTTGTAGTAGATATTGTTTCTGGTATGTACTTGGGTAGGACAACTTGAGCCTTGAGGTGAGGTGGAAGAATGTTTAAGGTTAGAAAAAATGGAAATATATTGTCATGGAATACAACATTAGAAATAAGGAAGGAATTTGTCTAAAGGTTAAATAATTTATATCCTTTTGTGCCAAAATGATACCCTATGAAAACACATTTTTTAGCCCAAGATACAAACTTGGATTTGTTTTCATAAGGGTTGAAGAATAACACAATGAACCAAAAACCTTCAAGTTTGTATATGATGGAATGGTACCATATAAAACTTCATGAGGTGACAGATTGTTGAGAATATGAGAAGGATCCTATTTATTATATATATGGTTGTAAGTATACATTCATCCCAAAAATTTAAAGGCACGTTTGATTGAAACATTAAAGCTCTAACTACATTGAGAAGGTGTTGGCGTTTGTGTTCAACTATGGAATTTTGTTGTGGTGTTTCCACACAAGATTTTTTTTATGAATAATACCTTTTGAAGAAAAAAAATCTAGCATGTTAAATTCTAGACTATTATAAATTCTTACAAATTGAATTTTTGTTTGGAATTGTGTAAGAACTAAACTGTAAAAAGAGATGAATATGTTCCTCACATTTGATTTAGACCATCAAATACACCCATGTTGATCGAGAAGGATCATCAATTATTGTAATAAAATATTTAAATTCATGTTGAGTAGGAATTGAGAAAGGGCCCCATATCACAATGCAATAAATGGAAAGGAAAGGTAGCATTATAAGCATTAGTAGGAAATGACAATCTTTTCCGTTTTGCTAAGGGACATACATAACAATGGTTCATATGTACATCTTTATTTAGAAAGTAACATCTGGAATTGACTTAGAAAGAACTAGGAACCTAGCTAAAGATGGATGACCAAGTCTACAATGCCAAAGATGAAGTTTAGAGTCTATCATCAAGTTGATGTTTGGCAAGCTAGAAAAACTATCAACGGCATTAGCTTATGGTTGTTGTAGCAGACATAGACCAACAATTCTTCTACCCTTCCCAATCATCCTCCATGGGGTAAGGCCCTGAATGTAGCAGTCGTTAGACGTGAAAATAAAACAACATTGCTGATGAGAGGTTAATTTGCTAACAAAAATCTGATTGTATGAGAAAGATGGCACACAACACATCTTTTAGAATTAAGTGATCAGATATTTGAATACTTCCCAGATGTGTGACTGGAACACTTTCACCATTTGGAAGTTTTACAGACAAATTTAGTTTCTAAGTAATGCTGGTGAAAAAATCAATAGAATGTATTATATAGTCTGTGGCACCTGTATCCACGATCCAGGTGTTTTGAATTGAATTATTTGGCATGATAACACTAGAAGCAAGGTTAGAAAGACATATATGTGACGAATTTATACTTAATAAAGAAGATAACAGGTTTGGAATGGAAGAGATGATTGATGCTTGATGATTACTATTGGAAAAAATTTATGTGATGAATTTGGTAACCGGTGGCAGTGGGAAAAATTTTCATTCAACCCCATAAGAAATTGAATAATGTGTTGTCTATGTTGATATTCCAAAAAAATCTTTATAGCACCACAACTACAAGATTTCAATGCTCCACAAGTACAATTCATCCCATAAGCATTTAAATTTTCTATACTGAACACTTACTGACAATTGATCTTGTGACAGTGAAGCAAGATCCTTTTGCAATGGGAAAATTCGTGGCCCATTTCTTTGAGAAAACTGATTCTTTAACTTTTCCCACATTTATTTTGCAGTTGTTGCATATATAATCGTCCCTGCAATGTCCTTTGATACTGAATTCACGATCCAAGACAATATCATGTTGTTACATCTCTCCCATGCTTCATACAAAGGATCAGAATCAACTGGTTGATTTATGACTCTATTGATAAACCCCATCTTGTTCCTGGCCTTCAAAGCAATTTGCATTGACCTACACCATGTATGGTAATTATCCCTGTGAGGACTTGAGAAACCAACCCAGAACTAGTCAAATCTCCATTTTGTAAATGATAGGGATTCGTTGATTGATCATCACTATGCATTTGAACATAATTTGAGTTTGGCATCGCAGCAGCCATCGCAGCGAAGAAAGTGACGGAACTCTAGAGTTTCCTCTCTGATACCATGTTGCAAATTAGAGAAAGATGATGTAAAACCTTTGACTGAGAAAATAATTTTTATTTTGTATTCAATTTGTTCTGAAGTTACAATAGGACTCAGTTTTTATACATGTAAAAGACTATAAAGTTAAAATCAAGGTAACTGAAGTAAAGTAACTAATTAGTAAAAAGGGAAAACCAGTTAGATTTAGAACCGTGCTACGCATCAGCCCCTGTTCATGGCTGATGCGTAGCACACTAACAAGTTTAACTTCTTTTTTTTTTTTTCTCTCTCATAATTTGAAATCAATGGTCAGGAGGATGCCACATACAGTGTGGGATGGCTGATGCCAAAACAGGGGCTGATGCAAAGTATTTTTCTTAGATTTAAATCTCTAATACTTCAATTAAATCTCTAATACAATCTGACACACCACATTAAATCACGTTAATTTAGAAATTAATTTTTGTAAAATCAGGTAGATTTCTTTTTGATTCATTGTTTGAAGTTCAATTGTAAACAATCTGTATCGTTTTAAAACATCTAAAAGATCACGATTCGTCTGGAATAACTATGAATTCAAGACTTTATGAATTCGAAAATGACTTTTGACTGAGATGACAAAATGAGTACACTTCTCATTTCTCTTCTTTGGGAAGTCGGCTCCGCTTGAGTGCAGAATTAGAACACCACACTTGTTTGGACTGCTGAAAGAACTTGGACTTGAAGCTATGTACAGTAGAGACTAGAAGATCTCTGGGAAGATCAAAACACACAAAAACAAAGTATAACTATACAAAAGTGTATATATTGTGCTAAATGTTAGTCTTTGTACATCTAAAAATTGTTCTACACTGTGGCATTGCTAAAGAGCTCAATGGATGAGGGAGAAAAAGAAAACATATTATTACAAAAAAAGTTCAAATTTATGATACTATCCAACATGTATGACACAGAATTTAGTCTTGCAGTCTCTGTTGGAGAACCTTTTCCGATCTAATCCATTATTCACTTCAAGATTAGGCATTCCCTGTGGATTTTGTTGTCAGAAGGCCAAAAGCTTTGGTAATATTTTTAATAGAGGTTGCAAGGTACTTGGAGCAAATTTTCTTGCAAACAGGAAACAAATTGAAGAGGTTCCATGATTGTATGTGCAGTTGTGACCTTCTAAAATTCTTTTGAAGAACTCCTCTGTGATATCCGATCGTCCGAAAGTAGCGGGGTGAGCACCACCCCTCGACCAATCCACCCAAGTGATGCTTCTATTTGCTAATAGATTCCCTGCTTGGATGGTTAGCATGGTGGGGAAATAATGCTCATCTACGTAACATGCTGGTCTGCAAAATTGTTCGAATTTGGGGTAAAATATGGTATCTTCCACAATATTGATGGCAAGATTCCGGTTAACTTCGAACCATTGAGATCCTTTACGCCACTGGTTAATATATACCTCAGGTGCCATGTTCAGATTATACCGCCCTCTCCCAAATGGCCCATGATCATCGAATGCACCCATGTAGCTATATCTGGATTTCATTACATAGCTGTAGATGACACTGAAATTATAGACAGGAATGCATGATTCAGACAGGAGAATGAACCGTTCGTTGGAGATATCAAGCAAAGCATTAGCAAGGAGTCTTCTCTCAGCATCACACATACTCATCCTTCCCCACTCAGAGACCTGCAGATGAAAAATAACAAACTCATTACTCCTAAAATCCCAATGGAGGAATGAGCTGGACAAAAATGATTGATGCCACTTAAAACGAAGATAAGCATTCAAGAGTCTGTTGGTTGGATATTGTTGAGACCAATTTAAAAGTAAATAATAGTAGAATTAAGCCTCCAACTTATGGTGTTGGTACTGGTGCTCTCCGTTAAAGTGGGACCTCAAATTGCTACCTGCCTACCCCATTCAATAATGACAGTACGGTTACCATTCAATTGCTACAGTGCTATACCATTGCCTTGCAGCCAGTTGCCTCTAAGCAGTATCTCTAACTGCAGCTTGATATAGGGATGTGTCAATTGTTAAAGTGCTTCCCATAGCAGCTTACAAGGACAAGCAGCATCTATAGCTGACCACGACCATCAAACTACACCACTCCTTAACTATGTCGTGGACTGTCTACTGCAGCACGGGCACAGCATAGCATTCATTCATAGGTACCCTACAAAGCAAGCTCAATAATATTTGTGTTGGCACGCTGCATGCGTGTGCTCACAACATAAATTGCTTTCCTTAACAAAGGAAAATTTCATAACCATTAGTCAACCTCAAATACATCCAGCTCACATATGCAAAGCTACATTCTGATATAATCCTACAAGAGGTGTGATCTTGTTTTTCTTCAGAAGCAAACACGACTCAGGTAATGCAAGTATCAAAACTTGCAGAAAAGCTATAAACCCATATTCCTACACCTTCATATGGCTAAACTTCATTCTTTCTCAGAACAGAAAGCTATATATTATTGAGAAAACAAACCAGAACATATCATTTCACCTGAAAATCCGGATCATAAGGATTTCTAGGAAAGATTGGTAAAAACATCAAAGATTGGAAAAAACATCAAGCCTTCTTAGCAGTTAGCTCAAATTGCATGGAGAGACACTCAATACAGTGACTTGGAAAGGCCTCAATCCAGTGGCCAGCAAATAACAATTAGAGTGAAGTTCTAACAATACCCAATAAAAAATTGCGATACTCCTGCTATCCCACATCTACAATCCATTTCCCAAATGTAAAATCACTACCCTCAGTGGTATGCAATCGGATTAATGGAGCTCTAAGAAAGTCTTATCTAAAAATGAGATCTTGTTCTTCTAGCATGTGTTTAAGACCCAGTGAAGGCTTAGGGCATGTTTGGACACTACGAGAATTCTCAAAACTTCTCATAATCTCATTCTCACACATCACTCAAACAAAACACTTTTCATTTTCAAACTTTCAAAGTTTCAACCTTTTCATCCAATCAATTATTCAAACACAAAAGTCAATACAACTTTTATAAACTTCAAAACAAAAATAATATTAAAAAATTATATTAAAAAATTATATTCAAACAATTTTTTAATATTTTTATTCAACCTTTTTTTTCTCCTATCCCAAACCTAAAAATACATTTTCACTCAATAATTTTACTACTATTTACAAAATTCTGAGATACTCCAAGTGTTCAAACATGCCCTTAGTCTTTTCTATGTAACGTGTTCTATAAGGTAGGATCCACTTGGGCCTGGTCCTTGTCTCAATCAGTTTTATGATAAGGATGTGATACTAATAAATTCCATTGAGGTAGAATAGATAGAGCTAATGGATCTTCCTAGTGGCTCTTCTCCATGGAATGTTGCTCTATACATAACTGAGATAGGGAGTATCTTTGTGAGAATTAGAATAAATAGAGCACAGTAGCAGAGCTCATGGATCTATCTAGTGGCCCTCCTCAATGGAATGTTATCTTCCTTAGAGCTGCCCAAGATTGGGAAATTGACACATTTACATATTTCTTCAACCTTGTATAATTATAGAGTGAATGAAGGAGCTATTCAGATCTTGTGGTCTCTGTCCAAGAAGGGGAGATTCACTGTATAGTCGTACTAGAAGTCCTTTATGACACAATCTACAAGTCCATTCCCATGGAAGAACATATGGAAGACTAAGGCCCCCATAAAAGCTTCTTTCTTTGTATGGACAGCTTCATTAGGGAATATTCTCACTTTAAACAGCCTAAGGAAACGCCGAATCATTATGTTGGATTGGTGTTATATGTGTAAGAAAAGCAGGGAGTCCTATTATTGCATCGTGATGTAGCCATGAGCTTGTGGAATGATATCTTTGCCAGAGTGCGGCTCCATTGGGTGACGCCATGAAGGGTAGTTGGTTTTCTGGCCAGCTAGCAAGGCATCCGAGGTAACTTTTGTTAGGTTTGTGGAGCCTAGTTTATTCTTGTGACGGCCCGATTTGATGACCCGACCCAACAAGGATTCGTTACGTCTTTTCTTTTGGTGGAGTTCCAATGAGACTTGGGCTGATGGAAGATTTTTTGACCCAGTTTGTGCTAGAGAAACGCCAAACAGAAAGTTTGCTCGACGTTCGTGCAATAGGTCGCTCGAGCGAAGCTCAGGCGGAGAGTTCGCTTGACGTTCATGCGACAGGTCGCTCAAGCAAAGCTCAAACAAAGAGTTCGTTAGGCGTTCACTCAACAAGTCGCTCAAGCGAACATCATACAAAGAGTTTGCTCAACACCTCACTCGAGCGAATAATGCAATAATTGAAAAACTAGGGCTTCCTCCGTGTAACCTTATATATATGTTTATTATGAACACTATGGCCGGTTCTAAGCATTGTAATTTTGCCCCACTGTACTTTGACATTCCTCAAGAGAATAAAATCCTCTGCAGATCCATGGATGTAGGCCCGTTGCCAAACCATATAAATCTTGTGTCGTGTGATTGATTCCTTATTCCACTTTACTTTTCTATCATTGTTTTTCACAATAATCTCAAATAGCAACTATGTGGAAGATGGTTTCGATCTGTTTATGGTGGTGCATATGTATGGAGAGGAATGGTCAGAGTTTTGACGATCGTGAACGAACAATGGACAGGTTTAGAACATTTTTTCTCAATACTTTATTCGATTGGTCAATTGTAATAGACTTTCATGGCATGAACGTACATGATTTCCTTGTATCTTTCAATACTCATGCATAGTTGTTGCTCTTGTATATATCCCGTGTGATTGGCTATGCATATTTAATAAAGCTCTTATTTACTAATTAAAAAAAACTGTGTCTGGTTTCCTTGAAGCATTTAAGAATGGAGCTCCTTTATACGGAATCTTTCAGCGACAATCATAGCTCTTTATGATAATGTGATGGGGAACTGATCCTGGGAGCAAGTCGACATTCTCTCTAACTCTCACAAATACAGATATTCCCTATCTCAGTTCTGTACAGAGCAACTTACTAGCACCTCAATCTTTGATCAAATGCCTAATCCATCATACTTTTCTATCAATGCATTTATCCAATCATGTGTTCTTAGGCTGTTTTTTCAAATGGAAACTGCTTTGCAGAAAAGTTTCCATATTTTTCAGCGTTTGGTAGGGTCAGAAAATGCTGATTAATGGAAAATGGACTACATGGTCAACAAGAAATAAAGCTTCTAAAGCAGAAAATGGCTAACCCCTTCGTAAGGAGACGTGAGCCCTTTTTAGACCCAAGATAGAAGAACTATCATGAGAAGAAAGTCTAAATAAATGTGGAGTCGAATATGGAATAAATTGGAGAAAGAATTTAATGGACATAAATTATGGTCCTGATACAAAGATGGAGGAGGGATTAGGATCCTCTAGAGTTCCTGTGGGCCAAGGATCGTGTGGGTCTTACAGCTTTTATTGCTCGTGTGGATCTCCCAAGGCAACACTAACTCAAAAAATGTTGAAGGACCCATGCTTTGTGTCCATCTCTCTCCAACTCTAGGTTCTAGAGTTCAATCAGGAACAAAATAATGATTTTTTGGGACATAACGAATTGTTGAGAGAATATTATGTTTGTATAGGGTAGACTTTTTATGGACACCAGTGGTGAGATGCAAATGATTTCCTGGTCAGCCAAACAACGGGAGATCTTTACCAAATAATGAAAACCGAGTGGTTCACTTTGAAAATATTTTCAAATGTTTTTTTTTTTTCCGGTTTTCCTCATTTTACCCCGAAACAAACACAGCGTAAATCTTATTATCATGTTTTGTCAGCATCTCTGTTGAAATTAATTCGGGGCCAGTTTGTAATAATATTTTTTTTTATTTCTTCCTTTTCCTTTTCCCCTTTTTCTTTTAATAACGCGTTATATTCAAGAGTCATTTTTGCATCAACTTTGGGTCTATACAAGCAAGTCTTACAGAGACGATTTAAAAATTTGCTGAAAATCTTTAAACCAGAATCCTATATTCAGCCACCACTTTAGTGAAGAAATTGATGATAGATCAAACCAAACATTGTGCAGCCAAACAAGATCATTCTATAAAAAAATTAAATGGAAACAAATATGCAAGAATCTGGTACCAAATGCAGAATTTAACTATGTAACCTCATAAAAAGGAAGTTTAACATAAATACTGATACCTGGCTAGGGATCTGTCTCCTATAAAAAACTGATGAAGGTGGGAAGTTGGCCTGGAAAGATGGCAGCGAGTGAACATATATTGAGTAAAACCCTTCATGGCCCTTCAAAAACCTCTCCCATATAGGTGCCAGTGGCAATGGCCCCTTAGTCAAGAACATAAATGCAATCTTACGAACTCTTTGGAAAGGATACTTCTTTATCCGAGGCACAAGAGAGGCCCTCCATAACAGTTCCTTATCAGTCATGTTATGCATTAAATTCGATGGTGGCGTAATCCATTGCTCCAAACTTCTCGGTTCCTCATAGCATGGCCGGAACGTGGACTTAGCCGTTGTTACCACACTATTAATTCCAAAGTACCGAATTGTGTGTATACTAATGATAGAAAAGGCAATACACAGAACCAGAAACAGCACAAGTACCCGAATTGGCCTTAGCGTTGAGGGTTTAGATTGGTTTGTCCTGTTTATAGGCGTGGGTTCCTCGCCTTCCTCTAACGGCACAACCCGCGACTGCATAGTTATACCAAAAGTACACTACAACTCAACTTCTGAGTTTTCTGTTTTCTCTAAAACCGAATCGAAAACAGCCTTTTGGGTCAAACAAGCTTCAAAAGCTCCAAAATTTAGGATAACTACAAACTTTTCCAGTAAACCTCAACAGCACTCTGAGTTTTACAACAGGGGTCTTCAACAAAGAACAGTTCTCGGCAGCAGAGACTGTTGCAGATCTAGAGCTGATACTACAGAACCCAGAACCGATTTTTAAACCTTTAAATTAATTCAAAACCAAGCATACAAATATCATGGGTATTTAATGAATACATATTCTCTTTTTAGGTAAGGGACAGTGTCGAATTCAACAAGGGGTTAGCGTAACGTACCAAGTGGCAGTTGATGTACCATGAACTGCTGATCACGAAGGTTCACGATTCTGACAGTTAACCGAGCGCTATAAATTGTGTTATGCAAAACTAAAACTGTCACAGAGACCCTGATCGTATGTGAGAAGAGGATAACAAAGTCCGGCAATGGCTCTGCCTCTGCTGCTACAGAAACATAGGGGGCGAGACGAGAGAGAGAGAGAGAGAGACAGAGAGAGAGAGAGGAGCCCAAAAGTGCGGGGAGGGTAACGAGTGGAAGATATAGAGAGAGAAGGGCGTGGGTTTTGTTTTCCTTTTATTGCCTTTGGTTGCCATGTTCGGTCCGGCGATGCCTTGGCCCTCTGTTTTTGTTTTGTTGTTAGTTTGCTTTCCTTGGTTTTGTTATTTCCTTTTTTTATTCACTAATTCCTCTAATAAAAAACTGCCACGGCACCTCCCCATAAATTCTTCAAATTCGAGAAGCATTGATCATGGCAATACAAATTAAAAACTCAATCACATCGGGATATTAATCCCCTCAGAAATAATTAATTTTTCGGATCCGGAATATTCTCTGATTAAAACTCTTTTTTTTCACTTCATCTCCAAGCAAGCTTTAATTATTTAACAGTAAAAATAAAATCTAATTTATTTTTTAATTTAAAAAACTAAAAATACTTTATTAAAATTGTAAGACTTATATATATTAATATAAGAAAATTATTTATTTATGATCAATTAATTCTAACGAAATGATTATTTAAGATTGAAATGAGTCTGTTTTGATCATAAATAGTCTTTTCATCGCATATAAATGGTTACAAAAGTCTTTTTTTTTTTAGTATATAAAATAATTCTACATGTATGATGTAAGAAAAATGTTACAATTATAAAGAGATTCTACAAAAATAAATATATAAATTACTGTGTCTTAATGTGATAGGTTAGATTTATTTTAAAATAAAAATAATTTTACAATCTAATATACCACATTAAAAAAACACGTTAATTTATAAATTTATTTTTATAAAATTTATTTGTAGCTAAAATATTTATCTTTATCCATAATTGGAATGGTATATTTCAATAGTAGATTTGAAGACAAAAAAAAAAAAAAAAAAAAAAAAAANAAAAAAAAAAAAAAAAAAAAAAAGAAGCTTAAGATTAGTGATAAGTACACGAAAAAAACACATAAAAAGCAAGAAAAATCACTATTCATGCCCTGTTGATCGCGGTTGTTTAGAGACATTGATCTTCAACCACCCTACACTCAAGTATCTTGTACGAATTCTTTAGGGGGAGGACACTCTTCCCCATCCTATCAAATATTTATCATTCCTCACTTTTTCTTCTTTTAAAGATATAGGCATAACTATTACAAATTTTTTACATAACTCGACGATAATATATAACTGTTTTTTTTTTTTTATAATTTATTTGATTTTAATAAGTTGAGACTTGAGATTCAAAAAACAATAATTTTATATTAAATAATAAAAAATAATTATGTAATGAATTGTCCTATTTTCAAATAAGTGTCAAAGCATACCATTGGCATAATTTAAATGTTAGGATTCAATTTATTTTGTAAGATTTATCTCATCTGGATATACAAACGGTTTTATCTTATCTTATCATTCAATTTTTTTTAATATTTACATAAAATATAATAAATAATTCAATTTTTTAAATTTTAAAATAATAATAATATTAAAAAATAATATTCTAATAATATTTTATTCTATTTTTAATTTTTATCTAAAACTCTTTCATCTCATCTTACCATCCTAATATAATTTTAAATATTAAAATTTATCTTTTAAATTAAATTATATCATATAAATATTAAATTTACTAAATATGTACCGACTCAAGTATATAATTTTTATCATTTTCCTTTTTTTCAACCTACCACCTTTCCGCTCCGAACCTTTTCTTCTCCTCACTTTATGCTACTTGGTTCGTACTTTCACCTTTCCCATAGCAACCCAAGAGAGCCATAGCCTATAGGGTCCAATATTCAATGCATGTCCCGTTAGGTTAGGAAAAGTATTTTATCTCTTTTTATTATTATAATTTTTTTAAAATTTTTATATAAAATATAATAAATAATTTAATATTTTTAAATTATAAAATTTTAAAATAATAATAATATTAAAAAATAATATTCTAACAATATTTTATTCAACTTTTAATTTTTATCTAAAACTATCTTATCTCATCTTACTATCCAAATCACACATAATTGACAAAAAAAATTCAAGCCATAAAAATTAATATATATATTTATATAATATTTAATCTCACTTTATAAAATAATAAAATCTTCAACCAAAAAAAGGAAAAGAATAATTGAAAGGGAAAAAACGATATCATATACACTGATACACACATTGTAATCATCATTAAGTTTATTGATGATATGATAAAACAAGAAGAAAGGATGATCTTTTGCATCATCGATCATATAATATATTTATATATATATATAAATATATTTATATATTGAAATCATCGATAGCTTTTATTGATGAGATGATAAAACGACGACACCCTCAAGATCGATCTCTTTTATCATCAAACTTAACAAGAAAAACAAGAAAGTACTGGCGCTTGGGTTATTGCTATCAATTTCATAGGGCATACATTTAGTTACCAAACCCATATTTGTTTCCATATTTTTTAATATGCATTTATAAGTATCGGGTCTCGATGTTAAAACTTACAAAAATAAATCAATAAACTGATGCAAAATTCACAAATTGACGCAATTTGATATGATATGTTAAATGGTAAAGTTACTTTTATTGTAAAGTAGATTTAACGTATCATGTAAAGTTATATCAGTTTACAAATTCATTTTTTTTAAAATCTCTTCACGATCATAGTTTTTTTTTTTTTTAATTTTTTTTTATGAATAGTTCCTATCTTTCCCTATCATATGCCAGATAATTATTTCATGAGATGTTTTGATCATTTCATTTGTGGACCTAATTATTTTGGAAACACGAGGACTTAAAACTTCCCACATGTATTGCATAGATGCTCTCCTTTTCACCACCCTCCAAAATTGAAGACAAAACAAAAAACAAAACTGACTAGTGCAGCTCATCCATACGAACACTAATATGCATGCATACAGCATATCCCACAGCCCTATCTTATTTTTCTATTGAGGAGAAGGTTCTGTGCATTTTCTTCCAACACTGACAATTAAATACTTTCATATTCTACCATTCGCTGTGGGATCCGCAACTCCCCCACCTTCACATGGCTTGTCGCCAATGTGCATAGAATCAATAGTACATATTGTTACAAATATTAGATCATAATATACAACAGAAGCGATGGTACCTTGTCGAAAATATCTTAGATCTAGTACAGTTGTTTTACGGATTTTTCGTCATCTTTGGTCATCCAAAATCTTCACGTATCAATGGTGGAGTGTTTTACATGGTAAGACCTGAACAACACCCACATATTCTATAACTAAATACTGGGACTAGAGAGAACCATATTTGAGAAAGTTTTTCACTTAGTTTTTTTTTTTTTTTGTTTTTTAAGCAAGCAAATTTCATTAAAAACGGAAAAGAGGATACATGAGGAAGGAGTGAAGTTTTCCAACAAACACACTAGTACAATAACTACAGTGCAAAAATGATGGAAAGAAGGAAAATAAAATAGATTTTGGAATCAATTCTTGATCTCCACCCATGTCCTACAAAGAGGCGCCATCTTAAAAGATGGTTTTTAAGTAAGCCATTGCTAAAGACAATGTAAGCTGTGGGTGCATTAGAGTTTATTGTCTTGAGATATTTTTTGGAGAAATCCATAATCCCTTTTTCAAGATCATTAGTTAGAGAAAACAATAACATAGTAGAAAAACCGACATTGAATGGATATATTTGCAGTGGATCATCTATCTTCTCATGCCTCTGTGGTGGTGTGCGATGGCCACGCACTGATGGTTGGGAGCTGAGGTGAGGTAGATTTGAAAGATCATAAGGTGGGGAATTTGCTCTTAAGATGCCGACGAAGTCGTTGGGACGCCATAGCATGTAAAGACCACGAGTGGAAGCAAGCCGCAGCGTGTAAAGACCAAGCGTGGAAGCAAGCCGCGTGTGAGGGTCATGCGCTGAGATTTTTGGCTCGATTCCGCGTCTTTCTAGTAGATCCGCAGTAGTGGGGTTGTATGGTGGGGTGCGTGTCTACTGATGGTGGCTGGAATGTAGTAGATCTGAAGAAAACCAAACTAGTGGAAGGGGGAGGAGAGAAAAAAAAAACTACCATGGAAGCATATTCACACAATGGCAATGGAAAGGAAATGGAGATGAAGAGGGTATAAAGCATATCACAGTTCTTACCCTCCTCTCTGGCATATGCACTCTTTCTAGAGATTTAAGTTTTCTAGAGAGAAGGAAGAACTTCTCTTTCTAAAGAAAATGCAGGTTTTCACTTAGTTGTTACACACACACTTCATCCAAAATGGGAGAGGGGCTACAACCAACCAATTTAACAGTGCTACTTCTACAATATGCCGAAGTTTTTTTTTTTTTTTAATTTGAAATTCAGATTTTTTATAACCGCCCGCCATTTAAATTAGACACGTAAAAAGGGTTGCAAAAGAAGTTGTATATGTTGTATTAGTCATTATGAATACTAAATGCCATTATAACATCAGTATGATTGTTGCAAAGAATAATGCTTACACGAGCACAAGCTGAACACCTATTTACACGCTATGTCCAAATTAGCTCCTTTGGAGCACTCGTGAAAACCTGCTGCTAGAAACCCTTTCCCAGAAGGGCTTGAGTTACAAGGGTTAGCGTGATCTTAACAAAGGTCAATCATTCAGGCATTTTCTATGTTATGCAAAGAAATCCATTACTCCTGTTGCCTATACGTCACCATCAATCTATCACATGTATGCTACCCGCAAAACATAATTATCAACATAATCAGTTGATAGCTCTAGTCAGAAATTTTATGAACAATTTTTTTTTTTTTTTTATACTAATAACAGTAGGTGTCCAGGCCAACTTGGGCACACCTCTACTAATCCCACGTGACTCTGAAGTTAACGACCGGGTAAACCTCCAATGGCCCTAAGAGGACTCGAATTGGTGACCATTGCGGAGCAAACCCAAGGCTGGACCAGCTGAGCTACCCCTCAGGATTTCATGAACAAATCCAAGTCAAACATGTCACATTCAGCCAATTTCAGTGATAAACCGATCCATAGATTATATAAAGTATCTGAATGCTTCTACCTCATCCAGACAAAAGGTGTTATTCATATATACGAATGCATAATGCTGACAAGAGAGTACTACTCTCTACTTCACCACATCAAAAGTAGAACGAAGATTGGATATCATAACTGGGCACTCTCCCTTCTCATCATATTCTGCATATTCCTCTCCTGACAAGTCAATGCTGTGAAATTTAGTTCCTGCAATCTACAAAATGAATAGCGCTGTAAATTGACATCAAGCAACAACAAGATGCGTACTTTCAAATGGAGGGTACATAGGAATATAAAAAAAGATTGTATACAGGTGGTAAATTGCGCAGGGGGAGTGCACTCCAGAAACAGCTGAAATCATTTAGTCATCAAAACAAATATACTGACATAACCATTCAATTTTAGTGCAGAATCAAATATGCAAAGATCTGACACATTACAGGGTTATACAACAACAGGACATGATCATCCAAACTTGGAAGACATTAAATTGTCAGCCACTGGTAATCATTTCTGGAAGTAACATTTCCAAGAGAAATGTATGTCTAGGAGCAGCATGATAGGATATACAGTAACTTTAGCTTAAAATAGTAAAATTCTACATTATTCAACACATTCATTATGTAAGACCATCAAACATAGATGTGACTTTCTCAGAGAAAATTTTTCTGCATTTGAGAAAACTCACCATGGTCCATAGGAATCATAGAGAAAAAAATTATTGCATACAATGAAGAATATCTATAAATTCATGAAGTGACTCCTGCAACATCATTTCTGTTTTCTTATCCATTAGTGACTTACTGATAAATAATCAGATCTTTCTTAAAATATCTGGAATGCTTATGAACAATGAAGGATATCAAGACTTTGAAACTATGCATTCAACTTCATAAGGAATCTCTGTGTAGAATATTTTTTAAAAACAACAAAAGAACCCAAAGACATTAACTCAAAACCTTCATAAAAAAAAATCTAGATTCAAGAAGTCAACTTGCACACACACGAACTGATATGAAGTGGGACACATTTATGAAGCCATTTGTGAAAATGTACCAGAAGTATAAGTTCCCATTTTTATGCAAGAAAAAATGCAAATGCAACAACAATACTGTAACTCCAAATCAAATGCGACTTTACAATGGAATATGAAATATGGTAAGAAATGGGAATAATATACTCAGCATAATAATAGATAGGGGACAAGACGAGAGAACAAGAAGAAGCAATTAGCCCTTAAATGGCAACTCCAAATCAAATGCAAGGGAATATTCACCCATTCACATGGTCTCTTTCAATTTCAATAGGAAAGCATATAACAGTCTTGTGCACACCAAAATATTCTCAATTTGTCGTGTTCAGTAAGAAAAGAAGGCTGAAAGGGGATGGGGAGAGGGACAAACTTACCGATTCAGCTTTCCAGTCACCGCTGAATACGTATCCAATAGGCTCATAACCCCTGCAGTCAAACAACATCAAGGGGGTATGCTTCCCAGATTCACTTACTTCTTGAGTCAGTGGTTTACCTCGGCCTGGGATCATTGTTACAGTACCATCCCTTCCACAAAACTTGCACTATAGAAAAAAGAAAAAGCAACAAAGTAAAATATCTGACTGCCAGATCACAATCACTCAAAAGAATAAATAATAAAGAAGACAGAGACAATCACAAATTGAAGCTACGCAATAAAAGTAATATATAGCCACCAGACTAGATCCAACCATTCATCTTTCATGACACAAGCACAAGTCTGATAGTATCAAGTTGGTTTAGTTTCTGTTATCTCATATACAAAGTTGATTCCACCAAGTCAAAAAGAGTAAAACATAAGGCTGCTAAGGAAAACTACAGTCTCCAAAAGTTCAATGAACCGAATGAATCTCATCATTCACAATAATAGTTGAGTGGTTATAAATGGAATCAATTTGGTTCCCTCTCCAATGCTTCATAATATCAACAAACATACCAACCAACAAAATTTGTTGTGGAAAAAAAAATATATAGAAAATTAATACTTTTTTGGGTATGAAGAAAAGAAAATTAACATTATTGATCTTTAAGACACAACAAAATCTAAAGCCTTCCACTCAACAGAGTTCATGATAGTTTCAGAATTAAAAACTAAAGAAATGATAGAGAATGAGAAAATTTTCAGAATTTTAGACCTAGAAATTTCGTTTTCTTTCCCTTCATTATCAACAACCAATTGAGAGAAAATATGCCAAGAATCTCAATAAACCCATTCAACAATATAACCCACCGATGCATTAGAAGAGTGAACAATAAATTGAGAAAGAGAAATTACCTTCTGAATGAGATTAGTGGTTGCTTTACCAGCTGGGAGAGCAATGGTCTCACTCAAGGTCACACTAGTTTCTTTCTGGCTTACCTCTCCACACCTCCCACATTTCAACTACAAAAGTTAAAAAATATTTTTTTTATAAGTAAGACACAAAAGTTAAAAAATATAAATAAATAAATAAAAAACTCTACAATAAGTTCAGAATGATATAGCGATAACAAGGACCAAAAGCTTACTCATAAAACAGAACAAAGAACAGTTCCAAATAAAAATAAGCTAATAAAAAAGCATCACAAACGCTACAAGAACACATGCTTATACCCACACATGCACAAAAATATTAAACAAAATGTTACCTCACACATAAATGAACACGATTTGACGAATAACAATCCATTAGTAACAACTCTGAGTAAGAAATACAGCAAAAGAAAACTCTTAAATCATAACAATAATCAACCATTATACCCACAAATGCACAAAAATAACACATACATGAACAAGATTTGAAGAATAAAAATCTATTAGTAACAAAACTGAGAGAAATATAGTAAAAGAAAACTCTTAAATCATAACAATAATCAACCATCGTCGTAAATATCATCATCATCATCATCAATAACAAAAATCAAGAACCAGAAATAAACCACGTAATCGAAACCCCTATAATATAAACATTTGCATTCACAAAACGAAGCAAGAGGCAAGGCTAAGTACTCCTAAAACAGTAAAAACTAAAATCCCTCAGAAATAGAAACAAAAAAACAAAAAAATAAATAAAATGATAAGTGTACCATTGCCAGTCGATTTCTACACAGAAAGCAAAAGAGGAAGATTCAGCAAAAACGATTTTGGATATGAAGCAAGAAACGTAAAATCTGAAGAAAAAAATGGAGACCTTAAAGAGGTAGGAAAAGTTGGGGTCGTCGCAGCCACCTTGGGGCTCAAGGTTGGTGAGGTTCTCGAGCTCCGCAGCTATCATCAGGAGGAAGTTCACCATTTTTGTGCTTCAAAAATTCCAAGCTCTCTGCTGTATACTGACGGATGACTTTGGGTTTGGGCATCGGAGAATATATACATCCCCAAGCAAAAATGCACAGAATTCTATCAAAATCACGAAATCGTCACCGTTTTCGTCTCATCAAATCTCATTAAGCTGTTAACTTTTTGCGGCGGTCTTCAAGTTATTGAGTCGGAAATGGTCGACGTGGGAAACCACTTTGGTAACATTCCGCGTCAAAGAAATTTGTGTGTCCTTGGCTCGTTTGGATACAGAAATCATCTCATCTCATCATTACAATTTTATTAAATTCTTACATAAAATATAATAAATAATTCAAGTTTTTGAAATTTTAAAATAATAATAATATTAAAAAATAATATTCTAATACAATTTTATTTAACTCATTTAAAACTATCTCATCTCATCTCACTATCCAAATGAGCTAATCTCATATCTCTGTCCTGAATTGATGACTTGGGGAAGATTCTCATAGATATATAAGATAGTAGAATAAAATAATAAAATATGGATAAATTAAAAAAACAATCTATATAAATAAATAAATATGTTGAACCATATAAAGGGCATAGTTTTTGTTTCGTTATTTATTTGAGATAATTTTTTTCTTCTAATTTTACATAATATTTTAACATAGAAATATAAGTAAAGTTCAATTTCAATAACATTATATTGATACTAACCCTTTCAGAGACCTTTAAAAAAAAAAAAAAAAAGACAACACAGCACCATTTCTATGATAACTGAGATTCATTCACGTGTTCTTCTAAAATCCATCCATATTGCATTTTGAATTTCGAAGATGTAAATGAAAATCTGATGATTGGAAAGGTGAATCATGCAAACTTTGATGATACTGTCCCTCCATATCGCCAGTAAATTTGAATGTCTAAACTGTAATCCAAACTACATATAGTATTTGGTTTTAGAATGACTAAGTACTGCCAGTGAAAGCTTCATAAAATGCACCTTCTTGGATGCCAGGGCATTAAGCTACTTTGAAAGATACTTTCATAAAGTTTCCATTAGGGGAGTTTCAAGGATCAATGTTTTTCTGAAGTTAGTGTCAAATTGAAGAAGTTTCTTGTGGGGATAGATTAAAAAAAAAAAAATGGGAAAAAGGTTCTGTTCTCATGGTTTAAAGTTCAAAGACATGGTCAAGTTTTTCAGGGTGTTACTAATCTGTTATGGGGTTGTGAATGGTAAGACAGTCTCCAGGCAGAAGGTTTTGGAAGTTGAAAGGAGAATAAATCGCATCAGTAGGCATGCAGTAAAAAGTATACAGGTACTTTTGTTCTTGTTAACTCTTCCTTTTCTTTTTCTTCCCTTGTTGGAATGATTTGTTCAGCTCATGGCCAGAGAGTAATATGAGTAGAATACCAGAGGTTAAAAGGATTGAGAAAATTTGATACAGCTTTTGAAAAAGGACTTATTGGTTTTAACTTTTGCTTCAATTTTTGGTGGAATCTGGAAAGTATGCTTAATTATACAGGTGTATAGAGTGCAGATGGAGATACTATTGATTGCATAGACATACATAAGCAGCCAGCCTTTGAGCATCCTGCTTTAAGGAATCACACCATTCAGGTCCTCTTTACAGATATACAAGTAAAAAAACTCTTTTGTAAGATTAGGTAGCGTTACTTGGACTCACAACATTGGCTCTTCTCGTAGATGACACCTAGCTATGATCCAAGCGAGACCAAAACAATGTCAAAATGGGATCATGAAGTCTCTTCCATGACTGTTACATCACAACTATGGCAGAAAAGTGGAAGCTGTCCCAAGGGAACAATCCCCATTAGAAGGATTCGAAGAAGTGATCTACTTAAAGCTGGCAATTCAGTTGAGAACTATGGAAGGAAGAAACCAAGCTTTCTGCATCAAGTTGCTCGGCTAAATGGCAGTCAGAACTCAAACCTTCTACAAATGAATCACTCGGTACTGAGACTCACAATCAATTTTGAGAATTAAAATTTCTCTATGTGCCCCACAAACATATTTTTTTATTCTAAAATACTTCTGCAATATTGCTCTTTCGATATTCTGACTCGGGGTTATGTGAATCAGAAGGCAATATTGGTGGCATATGGTTACAGATACTTAGGAGCAAAAGGAGATATCAAAGTTTGGAACCCCTACGTTGAGTCGGATGATGAATATAGTACTTCTGAAGTTCGTCTTGTCAGTGGCCCTAACCATGATTTTGAGAGCATTGAAGCTGGGTGGGCAGTAATTAGCATAACCACTCTAGAGTTACTTGAGCATCTTAGGGTTCCTTGAGTTGCTGCACTACTGCTAATATAGTTGTATTTACTTGTGTCTCATGATGAATCCTCAAGTATTTTAGCCTTTACAACTCGGTGTATATCTTTAATATGTAACCATTTGTTACTCTTCAGGTAAATCCAAGCATATATGGGGACAGACAGAGTCGTTTATTTGCATATTGGACGGTAAATTACAGCAACCATATGTTAAAATACCATAAAGCTCTAAATCAGATGTAATGATGAGTGCTTTTGTTCAGAGGTCTTGAGTTTGAATAAGGACTCCACACTTCACCCCCTTTAACGATTTTCTAGTAGTTTCTTTGGAGACAAACACGTAAAAAACATGATAATTCTGTTCTTTTAGGCTGATGCTTCGAAGACAACAGGTTGCTTTGATCTCACTTGTCCTGGTTTTGTTCAAACCAGCCATATAATTGCTCTTGGAGCAGCAATTCATCCAATCTCATTGCCTGGTCAACTTCCATATCAAATAACCATTTACATCTTTAAGGTGAGGAAATGATCAGCTTCACTACTTCTAGCTTTTTTTTTTTCTTTTCGAGTAATGTTTTTTATCATTCTTTTAACCATCTTGACTTTAGGATCCGAACACGGGTAATTGGTGGCTGCAGTATGGAGAAAGAACCAACATTGGTTATTGGCCACCTGAATTATTCATAGAGTTGAGCTCCCAAGCAGTAGTTGTGGAGTGGGGAGGTGAAGTATACAGTTCTAAACTGGGTCACGCTCCCCACACTGCAACAGCAATGGGTAGTGGAAACTTCCCAGAGCCTAATTGGGGCAATTCAGGTTGGATAAAAAGAATGCGAATTCATGACAATTCTGCTGCCTTGAAGTTCCCAGATTGGGTTGAAGCTTACTCGGATGAGTTCAACTGTTATGATGCTTATTATGTGAGTGATTATGTTGAAGATCCTGAGTTTTATTATGGAGGGCCTGGAAAAAATTTTATATGCCCATAATTAAGGACTTATAATGTCAGATAGGATGGTGATTTGATGAGAAGTTATTTCTGGGGCTTGTTATAATCCCTTTTTATAGTTGGAATGTAATAGATAGGAGGGAATGGAAGAAGATACTCAGGCTAAGTTCTTTTCCAAACTCGAGCTCTTCAATAAGATACATGAGATAGACATGTGAAGTGAGACTTATTTCTATAGTACATGTTCCAAAAAATCCACACTGTTAATTATAAATGTTGTAGTGTTTACTTCATATGCTTATCTTTCGCCAACTCGAAACCTTTACGTTCGGAATGGGATACAAACTTTAGGAGGAATGAGATGAAGAAGATTAATGAAAACTTGACCAAAACCTGCGTAATATCCTTTATATTTTGTTAAAAATTCTAAACTACTCCCTTTTTTATTTTCACTTTCAAATTTTTTTTTTCCATTTTCTCTCTCTCTTCACTCTTTGATTAATCTAGTTTTGCTCCACCACATATTTGATATTTTTATTTTCATTGTCATCTTTTGTTTTGATCAATTTAGATTTATCAATTTTATCATGCTTGATTAAGGGAAAAATATAAGTATATAACGATAAACTACAAAAATTAAAAAAAAACATACAGTTGCGTTTGAATGTTGAGTTGTGTTGAATTTTCTATGAATAGTAGTGAGTTGAGATGGCAGAGTGAGTTTTGTAGGGCCCACCTAAGATGAGTTTAAATGCGTTTAGTTGTTTAAGATAAGTTTAAATGTATTTATAGAAAGTTAAAAAAATGTTGTGAGTTTCATGTATAAAGATGTGTTAAGTTGAAAAATATTGTGAGTCTCAGGTGTAAAGAGGTTTTGAGTTGAGATGAGTTTAGTGATTTGAGGGTTGGAAGTTTGGATGTTAGAAGAGGTCTAAATCTGAACTGAACTCAGTTAAGCTAATTATGGTCAAGCAAATGCAGCATAATGATATGTTAACTATATGAGAAATTCTATATGGAAGCCACCACACACTTCCACCTAATTAATATTTGATTTTTCATGTTTGTTGGTTTATTTTAATGCTTAAATATGTGTGCGTTTAAATATAAAGATAAAAATAATAAATTACATGTTGATTAGATGAAGGTGTGTGGTGTAAGATTTCTTTGTAGCGTTTCTCTAACTAAAAATTTATTAAAGTTATAAACTCATAAACTCATCAAGTCTTAGGTTATGTTTAGGGGGAGAGATGAGATTTCTCATCTCTATCTCATCTCATCTCATCATTACATATTTTTCAAATCTCCATATAAAATATAATAAACAATTCAACTTTTTCAAATTTTAATTTAACTTTTTCAAATCCCAAAACAATAATAATATTAAAAAATAATATTCTAAACTTTTATCTTAATACTATTCACAAAATTTTCAAAAATTCTCATCTTATCTCAACATCCAAACCTTAATTAGAAACCCCATAAATGATATTGACTGCTGAAGACAGTTTCCAAATATGGCTGATGAGTTTAAAATGTTGATTAGTATCATACCAAGGATTAAATATTTTAGCGTTTAATTTTATTCGAATTATTGGGCTTACACTAAGACATGGTTCTATAATATTTACTGTTACTTAGTTTTTTGGATAATATTAAATATTTAATAAATGTATAAAACTGCAATTTATTTATCTAATAAATCCCTCACATTTTAAATTCTAGTATTCAGACTTTGAACTTTAAAAATATCTATCTTGTGAGGGAAGAAATCTCTAGGGGCCGGGCCCAGAGTGAGGCCAGGACCTGGCCCCATGTAGAAGATCTGGGATGGGTCGAGTCAGCCCAGGAGGAAGAACACAAGGCAAGATGTCCTGACAAGAGGACGAGAGGCAATGCAATCAGACATTATTGGTCAACCGTCAGAGACATACCCAACCCTGACACAGCAAGATAGTCTGACACCTTAATTAGCTGACCGTCAGGGACATCCCCGTCCCTGACATCACTGTCCGGATGGTGCAGGAGGGCAAATGAGCCTGTCTAAGGCCAAGCTGCATTTATGGAGCAGGGGCGAGCACGTAGTGGCAGGGCCACGCTACATTCAATGCATCCCACGGGTTGACACTCAAAGGCATGCCCACCTGGGTGTCAGCGACAACCCTGGCCAGGCCTGGCAGATCTGACGGGAAGCAGGAGGCTGGCAAGGACACCCAATCTCAGTATGGCGCCGCAAATCAGTCACCATCACCTCGGGCCCTGCCCCGACCAAGTATAAATACTCTTCTCTTTGCAAAGAAGGGGTTACTCACTTACACTCTTGAATACTTCTTCAGTCATTCTCTCTAGCTCTCACTTTCTCTTTTCATCTTGTACTTTGAACTAACTTGAGCGTCGGAGGTACCACGTCCCCCGAGCTCCCCCATTCTTCGTCTTACAAGAAATAGACCGAGCTCCAACAGTGTGGAGTTGCCCAGACTCGCGAAACATTATATCAATATTGATACCGTCTGTGGGATATTATTTCCCATAAGTAGTGTGCCTTTTGTATGCTGGCAACAACACGCTCTCAAGCCTCGCGACGTAGAGAAGAACTACTTGAAGCAATGGAAGGAAGAATCAACGAGCAAGCTGCAACAATACAGAAACTCATGGAAGAAATGGTGGCTCTTCGCCAGGAAAATATTGCCTTGCGAAGGGCTGGCTGAGAACCGAAGGGAGACCAGCAGAGCCATAACTCTGAGACTCATCGTCCCCCCGAGGCAGCGGCGACTGAAAAGGAACGACGTAGGGTGGACCAGTTCCGGAAACTTGAGGACAAGTATGAAGTATGAAGAGGTAGTCAAACGAGTAGGCCCACCGTCCATAGTAGACCAGCTGCTCACCAGCGTCGAGCTGCCGTATAGTACCGAGGTTATGGCGGTCCCACTCCCACCAAGATTTAAAGTTGCGCAGATAGATGCGTATGACGGGTCGAAGGACCTATTGGAGCATCCCGTCATACGCATCTGGAAACCTTCAAAGCCCATATGACCCTGCATGAGTTCCCGAGCGAGGTCGCATGTAGGGTTTTCCCTATCACATTGAAGGGGCGGCGAGAGCATGGTTGCGTCACCAGGAAGCGGAAGATGGAAGAAATGGAAGCCCTGGTAGCAATGTTTTGAATTCCGTTCTAGTGATCATTCCGGTTTAAGTATCGGAAATGAATATTTCAATATCGATGTACCGTTTCGAGATTAATTATGTATTATATATAAATATTTATATGTATATATAAACTAACAACTAATAGAATAAATACATATATATGTAAGTGTGTATCATGTATATGTGTATATATATAGAAGAATTGAAGATTTATAAAATAAATATACGTTGAAAAAAATCATAAACTTGAGTTGAGACACAAAAACAAAGAGTAGTGAAATTATTAAAAATAATGAAATTAGAAAAAAGAGAGAATGATGGGACATATTTAAAGTTACAAAAAAATTAAAATTATATAAATACGTTTCATATTCTAGAATTAATTAAATACTATTTGGATTTAAAATTTACAAAAATGTCGTTCAAGCACAAGAAAATTATAAAAACAGTCCGAAATGGAATAGGGATCGAAATGCCAATTCCGGCCAAAATTTGACCGGAATGGACCGGAACGTGCCGAAATTTGGAGCGAAATGAAATGAGAGGGTATAGTGTACCAGTAGGGTGATGAGAGGCACGATCAGCAATAAACGATCGTGCACAGCCATGAAAGAAGCGAAAGCCCCACCAAGAAAAGGGGCGGCTGGTGTAACGGAGCAGGTCTACGAAGGAGAAGCCCGGCCAGAGAGGAAGGCTCGATGGGTGAAATACACATAATAGCAGGAGGATACGCCGGGGGAGGGACCACCTCATCGGCAAGATGAGCCCATGCCATAAGGGCTAGATACGAGGAAGTGTTCACCTACAGGGTAGCCCCGAGCGCCTGGAGCCATTCAAGGGAACCTGTCATAACCTTTAGCGAGAAGGACAAAGAAGGAGTTTTGTGCCCCCACGATGACGCTCTAGTTGTGACCGTGCAAATCGCCAACTACATGACGAGGAGATACCTAATCGACAACTGCAGCTCGGCCAACATCCCATTTTGGGAGGCATTCATCCGAATGGGGATCACACCCGACCGTTTGCTCCCAGCCCCAACTCCCCTCAAGGGCTTCACCGGGGATATGATTCAACTATTCGGAGCAATCACTTTGTCTATCCTGGTAGGAATGGCCCCGAGAACTGCTGCTATCATGGTGGATTTTCTCATAGTAAAAGCCCCCTCCTCCTACAATGCGATCATGGGGCGTTTGACCTTGAACCATCTGAGGGCGGTGACGTCCACCTATCACTTGAAGATGAAGTTTTCAACCCCCATGGGAGTGGGGAAAATACGCGGCGAACAAAAACTGGCAAGTAAGTGCTACACTTGGGAGCTGAAGCTAGAGGCCCTCGAGGGAGCGTAAGAAGCAGCAGGCCAACCTCCGACTCCAACCTTGATGGAGCTGGATGGGAAAGTAAGAGACGATGAGGCTTTACGGTAGACGGAGCTTGACGAGCCATTGGAGTTAGTGATGGTGGATCTGTAGAGACCTGAGCGCATAGTCTAGGTGGGAACCAAGATGGCTCCAGAACTGAGTCAATCCATGAAGTGGCCCCTCGCCAAACACCGAGATGTGTTCGCCTAGAGACACGAAGAGATGCCTGGGATTGACATATCTGTCATCGAGCATCACCTTAGCGTGGACCCCAAGGCGAAGAGAGTCAAACAAAAATGACGAAACTTCAGTGTGGAGAAGTATGTAGCGATCGCCCAAGAGGTGGACCGGCTCCTGCCCCTCGGGGTTCATTCGGGAAGTCCACTATTCCGAGTGGCTTTCCAACATAGTGCTGGTAAAGAAGGCAAGTGAAAAGTGGAGGATGTACATGGACTTCACCGACCTGAACAAGGCTTGCCCAAAAGACAGCTTCCTGCTCCCACGCATAGATATGATAGATTCAACGGCTGGGCACCCCTTGCTCAACTTCATGGAAGCATATTTCGAGTACAACCAGATCAGGATGAACGTGAAGGACGAGGTGAAGACGGCCTTCATCACTGACCGTTGACTCTACTATTATAAGGCCATGTCGTTTGGTCTCAAGAATGCAGATGTAACTTATTAGTGGCTGGTCAACCAAATATTCAAAGAGCAAATTGGGTGAAACATGGAAGTTTACGTGGACGCCTCTTGGTCAAAAGCAAAAAGCTCGAGTAGCATCTCAACAACCTTTGAGAAGCCTTTTCAATGCTGAAAAAGTATAAGATGAAGGTCAACCCGTTAAAGTGTGCAATTGGTGTCGAGTCAGGCAAGTTCTTGGGATTCATGGTCTCGGAACGCGGCATCGAGGCCAACCCCTAGAAGGTCAAGGTAGTTTTGAATATGCCCCCACCATAGACGGTCAACGAGGTCTAGAGGTTGGCAGGAAGAGTCGTTGCGCTAAGCCGCTTTATCATGAGGTCAACAGACCACTGTCTTCCTTTCTTCAAAGTCCTCAGGAAGGCATGATAATGGGATGATGAGTGCAACCAGGCCTTCGACGAACTCAAGAAGTATTTAGCCCACCCGCCACTCTTGAGCCAGACCAGCTCGGGGGAAGACTTGATGGTGTATCTGGTCGTGACCCCGAACACCGTGTTCGCCGTCTTGGTCCACATCGAGAGGGGAGATCAATGACTCATCTACTATATGAGCCGCTCTTTTTGAAGAGCTAAGGTCAGGTATCCCCAGACGAAAATGTTGGCCTTCACATTAGTCATCGCCGCAAGATGGCTAAGGCCATATTTCCTGACTCATAATAAAGGTACTCACCGATGTCCCCCTTAGGAAGATATTGCAAAAGCCTGACGTGTCTAGCTAGATGAAGAACTGGGCAATTGAGTTGAGCAAGTTTGACATCAGGTGCCTTCCTTGGACGATAATCAAAGGTAAAGTCCTGGTCGACTTTGTGGTTGAGTTCTCTGATTTCCCTGAAGAAATAGCTGTGGTAGCCTAAGGCAAATCCTGGCAGGTGTACGTCGATGGCTTGTCCTACCAAGCTAGGGGGTGTATGGGTGCACATAATCACGGAGTCCAGAGAAGAACTCAACTATGCGATCAAACTCGGTTTCAAAACCACCAATAACAAGGCTGAGTATGAGGCGCTGCTAGCAGGGATAATGGTAGCCAGGTCACTGGGAGCAACCGAAGTTGAAGTAAGAGCCGACTCATAGGTGGTGGTTGGTTAAATCATGGGGACAATTCACCATTAAAGGTGAAAAACTAAAGAAGTACCTCTAGCAGGTAGGAAAGGAGCCCGACCTCTTCAGATATTTCCACATCCAGTAGAAGAAACCACAAGGCAGACTGCTTGGCAAAGGCTGCCTCGAGTCAGGAAGAAGTATCCCTCCCGAATCGCACCATAGCCCGAACGGTAGACATGCAGGCCATTGGAATCGGCGTATCCACAGTCCAGTTGTCGCAGATGCTAGAATGGGCTGGGGATATCATAAAGTTCCTTGAAGAAGGTCTGGTCCCAAGCGATCGGGAGGAAGTGAGGAAGATCAGGAACAGAGCGGCGTGCTTCACATTGGTGGAAGGGGTCCTGTACATGAGAGGTTTTTTCGAGCCCTTCCTGAGATGCATTTCACCAGAGGAAGCCCAGTATGCGGGAAACATTCAGGTGGAAGAGCGCTGGCCGCATGGGTGACACGTGTGGGGTACTACTGGCCCAATTCCCTCCTGGACGCAGAGGACTTCACAAAGAAATGCTTTAAGTGCCACGAGCACGCGCCGATTCCCCATTGTCCGCCATAAGAGTTGACCTCTATCATCGCCCCTTGGCCCTTTGCACAATGGGGACTTGACCTCATTGGCCCGTTTCTCAGGGGTAAAGAAGGAGTGAAGTTCGTAGTGGTAGCGGTCGACTATTTCACGAAATTGGTAGAAGCAGATGCACTGGCAACGACATGGCCTAAGCCATCACGAGGTTCTTGTGGAAGTCTATAGTCTATTTATTTTGGATCCCTCAGAGCTTCATATTAGATAACGGCAGGCAGTTCAACTGCTCCCATTATCGAGAATGGTGTGCAGAGCTCAGGATTAAGACCAAGTACTCATCTCCGAGACACCTGCAGGCAAAAGGACAAGTAAAAGCCAACAACAAGACGCTGTTAAACAACCTAAAGAAAAGGCTAGGAGATAAAAAAGGGAGATGGGCCGAGGAGCTTTCCAACGTGCTATGGGCCTACCAAACGTCCATCAAGACCCCTACAGGAGAAACGCACTTCGCCCTCGTGTACGGGATTGAAGTTGTGATCCCAACGGAAGTGGGATTGCCCACATATCAGATACAACACTTCAACTAGGACCGCAACAACGAAGGACTAAAAGAGAACCTGGACCTCCTAGAAGAGAGACAGGAAGAGGCAACAAGTTGAACAGCGAATAGCAAGAGGAAGGTTGAGCGGTATTTCAACAAGCGGGTCTGACCCCAGGGATTCAAGATTGGAGACATGGTCCTTAAGGAGATGGGCGTCACCACCCAGGAAGAAGGAAGCTCGAGTCCTGGTGGGAAGGACCCTTTGTGGTAACGACTAGTGGAAGACTCGGCTCATACAGACTAAAGGACCGCGAAGGTTGTGAGCTACCCCATCCATGGAACGTCGAATACTTGAAGAAATATTTTGTTTGAAAAGCATGGGTTTGCTTGATTATGTAATCAACAAACATATGAATAAAAGTAAGATTTCATCTCCATTCGCCTTTGTCTAAAGATACCGGTCATACAAGCTCAATCCCTTGTCTGGCCGCTATGCATTGGCTAAGGGTCAGAATTTCTCGAGCTCTTCCCCTTCACAACCAGTCGGACACAAGTCTCTTGACTTGCCGACTTTCATGCAATGCATGGTCGTGATGCATTGGCTAAGGGCCAAATCTTCTCGAGCTTTCCCCTTCATAGCTAGTAGGAACACAAGTCCCTTGACTTATCGACTTTTGTGCCATAAGCTCGGTCCCTTAACTGGCCGCGATGCATTGGCTAAAGGCCAAAGCTTCCCAAGCTCTGCCCCTTCACAGCCAATCATATATAAGTCTTTTGACTTTCCGACCTTCGTACAATGCATGGTCGCGATGCATTGGCTAAGGGCCAAAAGCGCCTTAGCTTTACCCTTCACAGTCAGTCGAAACACAAGTTCCTTGACTTGTTGACCTTCGTGCCACAAGCTCAATCCCTTGATTGGCCATGATGCATTGGCTAAGGGCTAGAGCTTCTTGATCTCTGCCCCTTCACAGCCAGTCAGACACTAGTCCCTTGGCTTGCCGACCTTCATGTAATGTATGATCGTAATACATTGGCTAAGGGCTAAAGCCTAGCGAGCTTTCCCTTTCACAACAAGTTAAAACACAAATTTTTTGACTTGCCAACTTTTGGAACACAAGCCGAGTCCCTTGACTGGCCGTAATGCATTGGTTAAAGGAAAAGTCTCCCGAGCTTTCCCCTTCATAGCCAGTCCAACACAAGTCCCTTGATTTGCAGACCTTCGTGCAATGCATGGTCGCAATGCATTGGCTAAGGTCCAAACCTTTCCCTTCACAGCCAGTCAAAACACAATCCCTTGACTTATTGACTTTTGTGCCAAAAGCCCGGTCCTTTAACTAGCCATGATGCATTGGCTAAGGGCCAAAGATTCCCGAGCTCTGCCCTTCACAACCAGTCAGAACACAAGTCCATTGACTTGCTGACCTTAGCACCATAAACTCAATCCCTTGACTGGCCGAGATGCATTGGCTAAGGGCCAAAGCCTCCTGAGCTTTCACCTTCACAGCCAGTCGGGATACAAGTCCCTTGACTTGCCAGGTCACAGTCAGTTGGAGACAAGTCCCCTGATCGGTCACAGTCTATTGGCTCTTCACTATTAGTTGGGACACGAGGTCAGGCCTGACCCTAAAAAACAAAGGTTTCGAGCTGGATGAAATAGAAGGAAAATAAAAAGAAGTTACAAACACGAGAACACAAAGACAAAAAATGAAGCATGTTTTATATGTATATGAAAACTCAATTACAAAATGCCCAACTTACAAAAGAAATGATTACAAGCAAAATGCAAAGGCCTGAAGCCCGAACAAAAAGTGAGAGAAGCCTAAGAAGAGTAAGGAGGGGCACCTAAGAGGAATGGGGGCTTTCCCGGTTTCCTGAGGTCCTTGATGAATGCAAAGGCTAGAGGGTCCGGCTCCAAATACTTCAAATCCAAGGTGTTGAGATCGACATCGAGATTCTCCTTCAGGAGATCCCGGAACCGTGCAAGGCCCTCCTTATAGCCGTACCCCCATGCTGCATCCCGGATGGCCCGAGTACTCTGAATCTGGGTCCTGACCTCCTCAATATGCTCAAAGCTGCTTTGAAGGCTAGATATTGTATTGTTGGCATGCTGCAGCTCCGTTATGAGATTGTGGATTTGGACCTCCCTCCGCTGCACCTCAACCTTCTTTCGCTGGACCTCTAAGATAAGGGAAAAGTGTTTGAACATGAGTTAGGAGCGTTTCCTGACGACCGAAGCCAACTCCCAATCCAACTAGCTTTTCTCCCCTCAGAGTACAAGGATCCTCTACCGAAGGTCGTCCTCCATTTTCTTTGAGTCCTTCAATGCATCTCGAAGGCATCGGTTCTCCATGGAAGCCTGGGTGAAGTCCACCTTGATGCTGGCCAACTCCACCTTCAGCCCATACTTCCTCTTCATCCACTGAAGCTTATCCCATAACTCCTGGTGACGCTTCTTCAATTTGTCCAAGGACTCTAGCAGCACATCACCCTCTACTGAGGAAGCCTCAGTCTCTTGCTGGGCTTTGTGAACCTCGTGACGGGCAATGATGGCAAGGGATCTGAGCGCTCAAACCTCTTCCTCGAGCTCCCCGCGCTCTTCGACAATGATGCTCGCCAACTGATCAGCCTGCGAAGGAGGAAGACATTAGGGACTGGAGCAAAAAAGGGAATTTCCTGCGGAAAAGACTAAGTAAGAGAAGAGTCATACCTGAGCAAAAAGAGGCCTCAGCTTTTGAGCCTCACGCTCAATGGCCTCTGCCCAGGCTTGAACAAAACCTGGATTAGGAGATTGGCTGAACCCCGGACCTGCTTGGGAGGAAGAGGCACTGCCTGCCAAAGGCAGCTCAGGCTACGGGACATCTCAGACGGGCTCATGTGAAGGACCAGTATCGAAGGCTTCTGCAAAAAGGGGCACAATTCGCGTGGGAATCCTTGTCCTCGGGGAAGGCCCTTCAACATTGGGGAACCCCTCTTTGATCGCAAGACCCCATTCCTCTGCCGGACGAGGCCTGTCAACTAGGGGGAGGGTGGAGACGCCTTCTTGGGGGAGGCAAAGTAAGAATCTATCTCTGGTTCCAGAGAGGATCGAAAGGGTGGGAGCGAGATCGACTCAAAAATGTCACTAAGCTCCACGACGAGGGGAAAGCTATGACCTGGTTCCTCCCTATCATCAATATTTGGGACCCTTGAGCAAGAGGGGGCCCCGGCATCCACAATGGTTGATGGGGCGGCGCCTTCAGGAACTAGGACCTTAGGAAGAGAAAGGGAAACCGGAGACTCGGCCCCAGGCGGAGCTGGAGGAGCGGTCTCCTGAGCAAACGACTCTTCAAAGGAAAAAGAAGAGTCCATCGTTGCGTCTACGCTAGGGGCCTGCTGGGAAAAGGTGTCCAAAAAGACGGCTTGGAAGACTTCGCCTTCTCCTTCCTCTTCAATAAGGAATGACGGGACAGTGGGCACTGGCGGAGCTGACGTCGAAGTTGACACATAAGACTTGGGTGGGGGGAAGGAAACCGTTCTCCATGTGGAAGTGGCGGGGGCCACTAGGCACTTTGTAGGCACTCTACAGGAAGGAGGATTAGGAGCATTTGGAAGGCACACTTGCTAGGATCCATGGATCCCACTTTCAAGAAATTCCCCAGAGGAAGGAGTCGGAACCTCAGAGTGGTCAGGGTGAACGTGCTGGGAACTCTTGAAGTCTTGTGAGGGGAGGGTGGCCCGAACTTTCGAGCTCTACCCCTGGAGGAGCCTTCTTTGCTTTGGGACCCCCCGACAGCGTCCTAGGTGGTCCTGCCTGACTTGCCCCTAGGGGCCCTTCCCTCTTCATCGTGCACCACCTTTGCACGCTTGCCTTTGCTGCGAGCAGTGGGAGAGCTTGAGGGCCGTTGACCCCGAGGCGAAGGGGGATTCACCAAGAATTCCTGATCAATCACGTACGAACTGTCGGGAGAAGTGAGGAAGCTCCTAATATTGACATCCAATAGCACAGCATTAGTCTCTACATCGTAAGGGTGTGCCATCACTCAGGACAGCACGGTCTCGAGCCTAGCTTTCTCCCTTCGAGACAGGTCAATGACCAAGCTTTTGGACAAAGGAACGTAGGACTAGACAGTTTGAACGTCGAACTTCTAGTGATCTCGCTCTCCCTCAGGGTACTCCCACCCCAAGCTCAAAACAAAAAAGAATTTTTGAGACTAGTCGTTGATGTGCGAATGGTGACTCAAGGCTAGCAATACGCCTCCTGGGCGAGCGCGATTGGAAACTACACAAGCTCCCATCCAAGCGCAGTGTTTGATATAATGACATAAATTTCTGATCTGTCAGGTCAGGATACTCCTCCAAACTGACGATGAGCACTCGCTGGTAAATGATACAGCTGGCCACCAAGAGATGCCAGGCATTTCGGTGGAGTTGTTTGGGGGCCAACCCCAAGAAGTGGAGGACGTAGCGGTTAGGGCAGTAGAAGGGAAGCCGGAGCCTGTTCACAAACATGAGAGGATAGAGGACCACGTGGCCTGCCATCCCGTGAACATCAACGATGGACTCGCGGCTTGAACACCGTAGAAAGGATATCGTACTTCGCCCTAAACACATGAAGGTTATCGGCAGTAACCGACGACACCTGGCTACTTCTGGTGAAGTACAGTGGTTTGGAAGATGAAGAACCTCGTGGGGCCATCGAAGCAGAAGAAACTAAGGACTCGGCTAGAGATGGTGAGGGAGCTAAGCATGGAGGCTGAGGACTAGACGGTGAATAAGAAAGGATTTGGAGCAAGGAGGAAGAAAGCAAGCAAAGACAACAATGGAGAAGGAGGCAAATAATGAAAATGGGGGAAGATGGGGGCTTTATATAGGCTCTCGTGCGAACCAAGGCATTGTTTTGATGTTACAGGTTGATGGTCTCGGGAAGGCCAAATGACACAAGGTAGCGTGAACATGGGGAGTGACATTTGCCGCGTGGAGAGCACGGACCAATAAAAAGCTCAGGGGTTGGCAGACACTCCCTGCGCAATGCAACAGTCGGAGACAAAGAGCCCTCGAGAATCGAGGCGACACAAGCATTAAATGGCTAGGGTAGGTAGCTTCGGGAAGCCCAAAGGGCAGAAGAAAGTACTGTGCGTAAGGGCACTGCGTCATATGCGTGAGGAATGTGGGCCAAAAGAGGGCCCGGTGCGTGGACCATCATGCTCTGAACGTCTCAGCTGTTGGGAGACGTAGCGACATGGAAACTGAGGCGACACTAGCATTGAGTGATGTTGGCAGGTGGACTCAGGAAGCCCAAACAACATGCGGCAGGCAAGCGATGGTAACAAACCGAGGGGGACATTCTTCGGAACCAACAGTCGAGATCCGAAAGGGGAGCGAACATATCCAACGCACATAGTGCAAGGAGAAGACAGTTTTTTGGAAATTCCTACCACACACGTGTGTTATGAATTCACGAGGTACTATGAGCGGAGAAATCCCCAGGACCCGGGCCCAGCGTGTGGCCAGGACCCAGGCCCATGTAGAAGATATGGGATGGGATGGGTCGGCCAGGAGGCCCAGGAGGAAGAACGCAAGGTAAGATGTCCTGCCAAGAGGACGAAAGGCAATGCAATCTGACATTATTGGCCAACTGTCAAAGACGTCCCCGACCTTGACACAACAGGACAATCTGACACCCTAACTGACCGATCGTTAGGGACATCCCCATCCCTGACATCGTTGTCTGGATGGCGTAGGAGGGCAAACGAGCCTGTCCAAGGCCACGCTGCATTTAATGGAGTAGAGGCGAGCACGTCGTGGCAGGGCCACGCTGCATTCAATGCATCTCATGGGTTGACATGCAACAACATGCCCACCTGGGTGTCAGCGACAACCCTGGCCAGGCTTGGCAGGTCTAACAGGAAGTGGGAGGCTGGCAGGGACACCCGATCCCAATACGGAGCTGCACACCGATCGCCATCACCTCGGGGCCTGCTCCGACCGGGCATAAATACCCTTCTCTCTACTGAGAAGGGGGTTACTCACTTATACTCTTGAATACTTCTTGAGTCATTCTCTCTAGCTCTCTCTTTCTCTTTTCATCTCGTACTCTAAATGGTATCACGTCCCTCGAGCTCCAACGGTGTGGAGTTGTCCAGGCCTGCGAAACACGACATCAACATATCTCACTACATACCAAAGACCTTGACAAAAAAAAAAAAAATACAATAATAAAAAAATATAATTAATACACTCTCATAATATTTATAATTATACTGTATTCATGTGACATTATTTATATCTAATAATTTATAAATAATGCAACATTAGCGCAAGGATTTCAGTTGAAAAATGAATAGCTAAAATCTTAATAACTAAATCCTAGAGTTGACGTAAATGGAAGGGGAAAAAAAAAACTTTATACTCCAGAAACCATTTTGGTGAAAACCAACGGTAGGGGAGTCAATTCATGTTCGTGGGTCATGTTCGTAGGTCATGTTTGTGTCGTGTCAAGTCATAAGTATTAGTTATATGAGTCTCCCAAACCCAATCCATTTAATTAAACATGGTAGACCTTAAAAATTCAAACCCAATCCGTTTAATTAATGGATGACACCACACGACCCGCTTAACCCGTTTAATAATTAACTAATTTTATTGGGTTAACTTGGACACGAACCCGTTTCAACCCGTTTAGTCTGCTCCAACCTACTTCATATAAATGAGCTAAGCTTATCCGCATATTTTTTTTTTCTCTCTCAATTAATATATTTTCATATATAATACAAGAATAACTATATAAATAATTTACAATTAAATTGGTTTCATGGTAAAATATTTTATTATTAATATCTAAATCAATAATATATAATAAAAAAACTAACGTTTTTATAAAATAAAATTACATATTAACAAAAAAGTTTATAGTCTAAAATATTAGGTAATCAAATACTAATATTAATATCACATATTCTCAACAATAAAAAATACATTTAAGACTAAACATTTATGAATAAATAGAATTATTCAATGCTAATATTAATATCACATATTTTAAAATATAATTTATTCATGTTATACGAATTTTGCTGGTTGACCCACAATTAACATGCTTATTTATTGTATCTTGTCGGGTCAAATCGTTTTGACACAAATTTATTTATATTAAATTCAAATTCGTTTATTATGTATAGTGTCATATTTGTATTTGGTTCATGGGTTGAGACGCGAATATTAAAATGTGTTGGCCAATAAAAAACGACTTTTTTGTCTCAAGAATGAAAAAAAAATTAAAAAAATTAATTTACAAAATGAATTCGTACAGCATTTTTTTTTTTGTTTGGTTTCAATTAGTATAGTTTAATTTTGCAGCTCATATTTTTGTTTTTATATGGAAACAGATGTAAGATTACTCAGGAGAACCAATTATTGACACTCGGTTTTAATGACTAGTCAATTCAATTAAACATATTATGTTTTTGTGTAATTAATGAGCCACCTCTTTCTTTTCAGAATTGTTCCTTCTAATTAATTGTGTATAATCTACAAATAATGGCAAGAGTTTAACCATCCTGACCTTCTGTATATCTCCATCTCTCAAGCTTAAACGCCATTCTCATTACATTCTGTTTGTTTGTTTGCGAGAGAGAGAGAGACAGAGAATGGGGAAAAGAAAGATAGTGATTTTGTTGTTTTCAATGGCTTTGCTTGTCTTTAGTTGTGTAGTTGATGTGAAAGCTGAAGCTACAAAAACTTTATCAGAAGTTAATAGGAAACTGAAGCTTCTCAATAAACCTGCAGTCAAGAGCATTAAGGTATGTGTGTTCTTTTCCTTCATCATTCATTGTGTTACCTATTTCCATGCCAAGATGGTTCTCAATCCAATTATATATACCTCTCACTACAACATAAATGCTGATTTTGTCTAAAAAAATATCATTTTTGTTGCATGTAATTCTGTATGGTGTAACTTGTTCCATGTAACTCTGCAATTTTATGGTGTAACTTGTTCTTTGTAACTCTGTGGCTTTATGTTGTTACTTGTTATGATTAATTATATCGCCTCTCATGTTGTTGCGCCCGACCAGTTGTCTTTGCACTTATTCTTTTTTCGATGTAGGGGGATTCCCCATAGGGAATTACAGGATTCCTGACTACTCCCGCTAGTCATCCCCTTGGGACCTCCACACGATTTTACTTGATGATGCTTTCCCAACTTTCTATCGTACCTGCTGGTTTTGGTCGTGCACTGTTCCATTAGTTGTCTTATGCTGAACTTGGATCTTCGTAATTCTGCGGCCACGTGTTGCGGCTTTCAATGGCTAATAATATTACCTTTTGTTGACCGTATCTGGCTATGTCTCCTCGTGCATTTTTTTTATTGTTTTACTCTCTCACCTTTTTTGTTTGTTTGTTTTTTTTTTTTTTTTGTGGCTGGCCTAGGGGGGTTTGGCCACATTTGCCACACAGGGCTTTACGATTCACCCTGCCAATGCCCAGCCCACGCCTGACGACCCTGCCAGCCTGCGGCCTTCCTGTTCGTGCCCCTTTCATCGGCCTTTATCATGTAGTCGTTCTCCCGGGGCCTTATTGACTTTGTTTAACTAGGCATTCTCCGCATCCTTCTTTATTTTACCCCATCTCCCGTATGGTTCTTTCATTCTTCCACTTTACCCTACCTTTATCATGTAGTCTTCTAGTTAGGCTATTCCCACTCTCTGCCGCGGGGAGTCAAGACGACCTCGAGCCTGACTTGCCTCTTTGGTCTGCGAGGAGGTAAATTGTTTGGACAGTTTGGAATAGTACCCGTCTTCCTCCATATCCTTCTATATTTCTGTCCTCGTCGGAAAATAAAGATGTTATCATTATTTTACTTTTTGGGGATAGAAGTTATTGTTGCAAACCTGGGCCCCCTGGCCTATTTCATACTACGTTTGTCGTTTTCTACCATGCAATTGCTGTCTGCGCTGTTGACATATGTGTTGATGATATTTGTGCCTTTCGCTCCGTTATCTGGGCGGTCCATAAACTTGGCCCGCTCTCCGTCGGGGAGAGGTCAGAATGCCTCGGTAGGGGTCGGGGTAAGTATTTGGGCAGCCTTGGGGCTGATCCCGCTCTCATTTGTTCCCTGCGGGAGGTAGGTTGTTTGGGCAATTGGTATCTGGACCCGCTTCGGCCTGTTGACACCGCAAGAAAGGGTAAGTTTGGGTCAAGCTGGAGCTGATTCCACACTTTGTTGTAGTGGGGGTCCAGAGTAAGTTATTCGGGTAGCCATGAGACTGATCCCGCTCTCCACTGTGGGAGGGATAAGACAATCTTTAGGCCTACATTTCCCTCTTGTGCCCTGCATGAAGGTAATTCGGACAACAATGTGGCTGGTCCGCTCTTTCGCCGTGATGGGGGTCGGGGTAAGTTATTCGGACCGCCGAGGGGCCTGGTCCCGCTCTCCTGGACGAGGAGGTTGAGCCGCATGCTCACCTATCATCCTTCGTGGGGAGGTAAGTTGTTTGGGCAATTTGGGACTGGACCCACTCCCATCGGTTGACATCACAGGGAAGGGTAAGTTTAGGTTAGGCTAGCGCTGATCCCACATTTCATCGCAGCGGAAGTCAAGATAATTCATTCGGGTAGCCATGGGGCTGGTCCCACTCTCCACTGCGGGAGGGATAAGGTAATCTTTAGGCCTACCTTTCCCCATGGTATCCCGCAGGAGGTAAATAAGAAAAAAATGTGAAAAAGGTTCTGTTCTCCTGGTTTAAAGTTCGAAGACATGGTCAACTTTTTCAGGTACTTTTGTTCTTGTTAACTCTTCCTTCCTTTTCTATTTCTTCCCTTGTTGGAATGAATTGTTAAGCTCATGGCCAGAAAGTAATATGAGTAGAATACCAGAGGTTAAAAGGCTTGAGAAAATTTGATACAGCTTTTGAAAAGGGGGGTTTGAAAATATTGTTTGAAAAAAATACTATTTGAAAGCTCATCACCAGCATTCCAAAATGGACTTATTGGTATTAACTTTTACTTCAATTTTTGGTGGAATCTGGAAAGTATGCTTAATTATCCTGGTGTATAGAGTGCAGATGGAGATACTATTGATTGCATAGACATCTATAAGCAGCCAGCCTTTGAGCATCCTGCTTTAAGGAATCACACCATTCAGGTCCCCCCATTACCTTTCTTGGGTGTGTGCTCATGTGTGTATATACCTATCATTCTCGACACTGCTAGCATGACAAGATTTAATTTGTAAAAGAAATTAAAAATTAAATTATCCTGCAAATCAAATCCTTTCATATTAACAACGTGGAGTGTGTGTTGTCTTTACTGATATACGAGTAAAAAAAACTCTTTTGTAAGATTAGGTAGCATTACTTGGACTCACAACATTGGCTCTTCTTGTAGATGACACCTAGCTATGATCCAAGCGAGACCAAAACAATGTCAAAATGGGATCATGAAGTCTCTTCCGTGACTGTTACATCACAACTATGGCAGAAAAGTGGAAGCTGTCCCAAGGGAACAATCCCCATTAGAAGGATTCGAAGAAGCGATCTACTCAAAGCTGGCAATTCAGTTGAGAACTATGGAAGGAAGAAACCAAGCTTTCTACATCAAGTTGCTCGGCTAAATGGCAGTCAGAACTCAAACCTTCTACAAATGAATCACTCGGTACTGAGCCTCACTCTCAATTTTGAGAATTACAATTTCTGAAGTACTTATGCAATATTGCTCCTTCGATATTCTAACTCGGGGTTATGTGAATCAGAAGGCAATATTGGTGGCATATGGTTACAGATACTTGGGAGCAAAAGGAGATATCAAAGTTTGGAACCCCAACGTTGAGTCGGATGATGAGCACAGTACTTCTGAAGTTCGTCTTGTCAGTGGCCCTAACCATGATTTTGAGAGCATTGAAGCTGGATGGGCGGTAATTAGCATAACCACTCTAGAGTTACTTGACCATCTTAGGGTTCCTTCAGTTTCTGCACTACTGCTAATATAGTTGTATTTACTTGTGTATCATGATGAATCCTCAAGTATTTTGGCCTTTTCAACTCAGTGTATATCTTTAATACTTCAGGTAAATCCAAGCATATATGGGGACAGACAGAGTCGTTTATTTGCATATTGGACGGTAAATACAGCAACCATATGTTAAAATACCATAAAGCTCTAAATCAGATGTAATGATGAGTGTTTTTGTTCAGAGTTCTTGAGTTTGAATATGGACTCCATACTTCACCCCATTTAACGATTTTCTAGTAGTTTCTTTGGAGACAGACATAAAAAATATGAAAATTCTGTTCTTTTAGGCTGATGCTTCGAAGACAACAGGTTGCTTTGATCTCACTTGTCCTGGTTTTGTTCAAACCAGCCATATAATTGCTCTTGGAGCAGCAATTCATCCAATCTCATTGCCTGATCAACTTCCATATCAAATAACCATTTACATCTTTAAGGTGAGGAAATGAGCTTCACTACTTTTAGCTTCTTCTTTTTTTTTTTTTTTTTTTTTCTTTTCGACTAATGTTATTCATCATTCTTTTAACTTTTGACTTTAGGATCCGAACACGGGTAATTGGTGGCTGCAGTATGGAGATAGAATCAACATTGGTTATTGGCCACCTGAATTATTCAGAGCTTTGAGCTCCCAAGCAGTAGCTGTGGAGTGGGGAGGTGAAGTATACAGCTCCAAACTGGGTCATGCTCCCCACACTGCAACTGCAATGGGTAGTGGAAACTTTCCAGACCCTGATTGGGGCAATTCAGGTTGGATAAAAAGAATGCGAATTCATGACAATTCTGTTGCCTTGAAGTTCCCAGATTGGGTTGAAGCTTACTCGGATGAGTTCAACTGTTATGATGCTTATTATGTGAGTGATTATGTTGAAGATCCTGAGTTTTATTATGGAGGGCCTGGCAAAAATTTTATATGCCCATAATTAAGGACTTATAATGTCAACTAGGATGGTAATTTGATGAAAAGTTATTTCTTGGGCTTGTTATATTTTTGTTAAATAAATGTACCAAACTTAACTACCAGTTATAATCCCCTTTTATAGTTGGAATGTAGTAGATAGGTGGGAATGGAAAAAGATACTTTGGCATTAATTTCTTGTCCAAACTCGAGCTCTTCAATAAGATACATGAGATAGACATGTGAAGTGAGACCTTTTTTTTTTTTTTTTTTTTTTTTAATTTTGAAAATAGCCTCAATATTTCATTGATAGAAATCAAGAAGTACAAATTCTTTCTCTAGCCAGATCATTTACAATAAATCCTGGCATCTCTTCTATCCAGACTATTTTTTCTTTAAAACTCAAAGTCTTCCTAGCTAACATGTGTGCTATAGTATTTTTCTCTCTAAAAGCAAACAATAATTGCCAATCAGGCATCCTACAAAAAAAAGAATTTAATGTCTTCGACTATAGATCCCACCATAGACAGCTCCTCATCTTCCCTTTGGACTGCCGTGATCACAGATTTTGCATCACCATCAAAAATTGCCTTATGAATGTTAAGATCCCTACATGGTTCTAAAGCCATCCCCAAAGCATGACTCTCTGCCACCATCGGGTTTTCAACATGGTACTTTTGATCACAAACAGCAGGTAAAGCTTCCACTTCCTCATCCCTTATAATAATTCTCACTCCTATTCTTTTATCCTTCACATCCAAGGAAGCATCCCAATTAATCTTTACTGTTCCAGGAGTTGGTTTTTCCCATTTCAATTTATTTATCAACTTTGCCCACAAAAGCATTAAAGTTAGCTTCTTCTCTATTCCATTTTTGAACCCCACATCTTGTTTCTGCCCAAATATCATTATCTACTGGACACTCCCAAAGAGCATGCATAACAGTTTCAGATTCTGCAAGATAGATTGGACAGTATTTTTCTGTCACTATCTTTCTCTTGAACAAATTCTCCTTGGTTGGCAGTAAGTTGTTTCTAGCCTTCCATAGGAATATTTTTACTGTACTAGGCACTGTAAGGTTCCAAATATTGCTCCACCTTTCATCCATAAAACACTCCCTAGAACATGTGAAGTGAGACTTATTTCAATAGTACATGTTTGAAAAAATCCACACTGTTAATAATAAATGTTGTAGAGTTTACTTCATACGGTTATCTTTCGCCAACTCGAAACCTTTAGGTTTGGAATCGAATAGTACAAACTTTAGGAGGAATGAGATGAAGAAAGAATGAGGATTAATGAAAACTTGACCAAAACCTGCATAATATCCTTTATATTTTGTTAAAAATTCTAAACTACTCCCCTTTTATTTTCACTGTTTTTTTTATCATTTTCTCTCTCTCTTCACTCTTTGATTAATCTAGTTTTGCTCCACCACGTACTTCATATTTTTTATTTTCATTTTCATCTTTTGTTTTGATCAATTTTATCCTGTTTGATTAAGTACATATCGATAAACTACAAAAATTAAAAAAAAAAACACTTAATGACTTGTTAACTATACGAGAAATTCTATACGGAAGCCACTACACATCTCGATTTAATCAATATTTGATTTTTCATGTTTGTTGTTTTATCTTAATGCTTAAATAAGTGTGTGGTGTAAGATTTTCTTGTAGCATTTCTCTAACTATATATTTATTGAAGTTATAAACTCATCAAGTCTTAATTAGAAACCCCATAAATGATATTGACTGCTAAAGACAGTTTCCAAATATATGGCTGACGAGTTTAAAATGTTGATTAGTATCATGATACCAAGGATTAAATATTTTAGAGTTTAGTTTTATTCGAATTATTGGACTTACACTGAGAGATGGTTCTATAATATTTATTGTTACTTATTTGAGTTTTTTGGATAATATTAAATATTTAATAAATGTATAAAACTGCAATTTATTTATCTAATAAATCCCTCACATTCTAAACTCTAGCAGCTAAAGGAAGTATGCATTAGTCCTATTAAGATAGTAGATTTTTTTTTTTTTTTTGATAAAAGTGGATCTTCATCCTTCATTAAGATAGGACATACAAATGTGACTTGAGAACAAGCCAATTACAATCGTTAAAAGCACCTCAGTACACCTAGGTGTCTGACAAGGTCTAGTCCAGACGGTAGAACTCTAAAAACCTAAGTCTTAGAGAAAATACCCCTCTGTACACGACAGAGGTTACACAACCCCTATACCCTGACAAAGCAGGGTAGGGGACACCAAACCCCACCATCCGACAACGCGGAGGGAGGACAAATTTTTTAGATTTTTATTAATCTAAAACAACCTTGCACAAAGAAAATACAAACAAAAACAAACAAAAGCACTGGCGCGTGCACTACATAGCAGCAGACTACATAAGCAGTACACAACCCCTATACCCTGGCTTAAAGGTATCTCTTTAATTAGTTCCCCGTCTCGAGTATTCAGTCGACTTTGAACTTTTTTCAGTTGAAAATGAATATCTAAAATCTTAATAACTAAATCCTAGAGTTGACATAAATGAAAAAAAAAAAAAAAAACTCTCCATAATCCAACCCATTTTGGTAGGAAAAAAAAAACATTCATATAGAGGTGTCAATTCATGCTCGTGTCATGTCAAGTTACGAGTATTAAACTATATAAGTCTACTTGAACCCAACCCATTTAATTAAACATATTAGACCCTAAAAACTCAAACCCAACCTGTTTAATTAACGGATGACTCGACACGACCCATTTAACCTGTTTAGTAATTAACTAATTTTATTAGGTTAACTTGAACATGAACCATTTTCAACCCGTTTAGCCCGCTCCAACTCGCTTCATATAAATAGATTGAGTTGACTGTATATTTATTTTTTAACTCAATTAATATAATTTCATATATAATACAAAAATAACTATATATAAATAATTTACAATGCTTCAAAAAAACTTTACAATTAGAATTGGATTCATGGTAAACTATTTTATTATCAATATCCAAACCATTAATATATAAAAAAACTAATATTTTTATAAAATAAGATTACATATTAACAAAAAAAGGTTCATAGTTTGAGATATTACATAGTCAAATACTAATATTAATATCACATATTCCCAACAACAAAAAAAGATATTTCAGACTAAACATTTATAAAATTTAAAAATAGAATTTATTCATATCATATGGGCTCTGCGGGTTGACCTGCAATTGACATGTTTATTTATCGTATCTTGTCGGGTCAACTCATTTTGATACAAATCTATTTTTATCAAATTCAAACCCGTTTATTTTGTATCGTGTTTGTATTTGGTTCACAAGTTGATGCCAATATTAAAATGTATTGGCCAATAAAGAAAGACTTTTTTGTCTCAAGAATGAAAAAAAATTATTTACAAAATGAATTCTTACAGCATTTTTTTATTTGGTTTCAATTAGTATAGTTTAAATTCTGCAGCTCATATTTTTGTTTTTTATGGAAACAGATGTAAGATTACTCAGGAGAACCAATTATTGACACTCAGTTTAAATGACTGGTCAACTCAATTAAACATATTATGTTTTTGTGTAATTAATGAGCCACCTCTTTCTTTTCAGAATTGTTCCATCTAATTAATTGTGTATAATCTGCAAATAATGGCAAGAGTTTAACTATCCTGACCTTCTATATATCTCCATCTCTCAAGCTTAAACGCCACTCTTACAATCTGTTTGTTTGTTTGAGAGAGAGAGAGAGAGAATGGGGAAAAGAAAGATAGTGAGTTTGTTGTTTTCAACGGCTTTGCTTGTCTTGAGTTGTGTAGTTGATGCGAAAGCTGAAGCTACAAAAACTTTATCAGAAGTTAATAGGAAACTGAAGCTTCTCAATAAACCTGCAGCCAAGAGCATTAAGGTATGTGCGTTCTTTTCCTTCATCATTCATTGTGTTACTTTCATGCCAAGATTGTTCTCAATCCAATTATGTTCTCGTTTGGATAGTAAGATGAGATAATTTTAGATGAACGTTGACAGTTGAATAAAATATTATTATTATTTTAGAATTTGAAAAAGTTTAAATTTTTTATTATATTTTTTGTATGAGAATTTGACAAAATTGTAATAATAAGATAAGATGAGATGAGATGAAATTGTTTCTATATCCAGACGGGACCATATATGCCTCTCACTACAACATAAATATTGATTTTGTTGCAAAAAATATCATTTTTGTCCCAAAAAACTGGAGGAATTTTGTCATGATCCAAAGATTTCTACCAATGCTTTAATGGTTATTGCAGACTGAAGATGGAGAGATTATCGACTGCGTGGATATCTACAAACAACCTGCTTTTGATCATCCTGCATTAAGGAACCACACCATTCAGGTGCATTTGCTTTCATGATCATAACCCTTTTGTCTCTTTTACTCAAATCATAGTTGAATTATCCTAGTAATTATCAAACAGTTCCGGAATATGGATATATATGTGATTCCATAAGAGTAGTACTGTGTCATTGTCTCGTAACCAATGTTCGGCCATGTCAAATCATGCAGATGAGACCCAACTTTACTATCCAAGATGAGACTTCAAGCACAAAAGGTGACTCCTCTCCGGCACTGGCGCTGTCTCAGACGTGGCAAAAGAGTGGAAGTTGTCCAGAGGGAACCGTTCCCATTCGCAGAATACGAAAGCAAGACTTGTTGAGGGCTGCTTCCCTTGAGCACTTCGGAAGGGATGGCCCTCGGACTTCTTTGGCAGTGAACGCAGCAGCAACAAATGGCCAAAGTAGGCATTTTGTTCATCTTAATGGCTCCAAAATCCCAATTTTTCCCATGCCCGAGCATTCGGTAATTTTCACATGCTGCCAACGAATTAAATGCTTATACCTATATAATTTGTCTTGAAAATATAATCAAATACATGATATACAATATTGCATACTCATTAATTTGTTCAAATTCTCAACCATAAATTTGAACTGTCTTATATATATATATATGGATCCTTTTAGCTTGATCTAGTGCTGATTTGTTTGGCGATATTGTTTCTTGAACCAGGCTGCATTTCTGGTCACAAAGGGATACAATTACGTTGGAGCTAGAGGGGGAATAAATGCTTGGAGTCCAAGAGTTGAATCTGCCGATGAGTATACTACTGGCCAAATTTGGATTAAGAACGGACCCCCCGGCATCAATTTTGAAAGTGTAGAAGCAGGCTGGATGGTTTGTGCACTAACCCAAGCAAATCAATTGACCTCTCAAATTGGCTAAAAGAAATGATATTTACAGTTTTAAGATATGCAAGTTCCGTGTATTTGAAGACTACATGAAAAAATCATTTTTTTAACGGCAGGCTCCACTTTTTTTCAAAGAGATCTAAGATTGTATCTAATATTACTTGATGAATCTGTTTAACATTATGTGCACTACTTTAATTTTTTTTCCTACTTTTTTTTTTCAGGTCAACCCGAAATTATTTGGTGGTGCAGAACCTCGGCTTTTTGCACGTTGGACTGTGAGTACAGTTGAAAATAAAAGAGAGAAATATCTTTGTCAATTTAATTTCTTCTTGGAACGAATGGTAATTAGCTACGAATTTATGAGAATGTATTGGTTTCTTCTTGTTTTGTTCATTTTTGGTTAGTTGGATGGGTACGAAAAGACAGGTTGCATTAACCTCGTTTGCCCTGGGTTCGTACAAACTAGCGAAACCATCTTATTAGGAGGAGTTCTTCAACCTTTGTCACAGAAAAATGGACCGCAGTATCAGATCGACCTCATGATGGACCGTGTAAAAATTCTCTCTCTTTTGATGATGATCAGAGTTATCTATACAAATGTTTTGCATCTAAACCCATGATTTTGCATTACATAAAATCGTTAATAATTTTGGGAGCAACCAGAGGCAGAGCTAGGATTTTGTATTTGGGGGGGCGATTGACAAAGTGTGTGGTATGTTTAAGTATAAGTAATATGTATTTTTTACATGTGACTATATAAAAAATAATAATCATACATCATAAAATTGTATACAAAAAATAAATGTCTATAAATCATCTTATAAGATAATTTTTCTTAAGATTTTCATAATTTGCTAGAGACCATTACAAAAAGAAAAGAAAATGAAATATCAACTTAATAAAATTTTTAAAAATCTGAATATTGGGGGGGCAATTTTAATTATATAGAGAAATATTATATTTATTTACATACTAGAGTAATTTTTTTAAAAACTTTGGGGGCGGTAGCCCCCCCAACTGTATAGCTAGCTCCGCCCCTGGGAGCAACGCATGTGACTAAAACGACGATAATTTCATCGCAAATAGTGGATATTTTTATTTTTATTTCTTAAAATGTGTATAGTGTAAGACTCATGTTAAGTAGAATTTTTTGCACCGGCCACTGTGTTTTTTGTTTTAGGATCCAAGTACCCGAAATTGGTGGCTACACTCTGGTCACGATATAATAGGGTATTGGCCGGGACCTATCCTGTCTTATTTGAAAAAAAGTGCCACCACAATTGAATGGGGAGGAGATGTTTATAGCAAGAAGGTGAAGGGAAACAGCCCCCACACTGCAACAGCCATGGGGAGTGGGGATTTTGCAGCCGGGCGCATGGGATCAGCAGCTTATGTTGGGCAGTACATGATTGTGGATAGTTACCTAAGGTTGAAGAACCCTGAATGGGTAGATGTTTTCGCCGAGGAGCCCAACTGCTACACCGCCGCCAACTTCCCGGCAACTCCTAAATTGGAGGCTGTTTTCTACTATGGAGGGCCTGGTCGGAACCCTCAATGTCCATGAAGTGGAGCAAACATGTTGGAAAAGGTTATGGTTGGATATGCATGCATGCTAGGCTTGTTTTAACAATTTGAATATGTATTAATTAATATTGTTCTATCTCGATGAAACTTAAAATTATAAAACCAGTTCCATTAATATATATATATATATATTTATATTGGTGCATGAATCTCTCACAAACAAATATATATATTTGTGACCAGTTATGTTCTGTCAGAAATGAATATTTCTTGTAAAATAATTATTTCTTATTAAAATTAATTTGTTTTCATCGTAAATAATTATTTCATTGTAAATGATCCGTCACAAATATTTATTTTTCTTTTTTCTTGTAGTGCATGCACTGATACTTTTGCATAACTCATAAATAAAGTACTGTTTGTTGAAACTATCATGCTATTGATCCACTGCCATTAACCGAGCCTTTGTGAGATGAGTGTAATTCATATTTTTTCCTGTTGAGCCTGTTAGCTTAGCCAGCTCATAACATGTTAACCTTTGGCTGCCACTACCTTGTTGAACGAACACTTTGTGGTGAGGAGTTTTTTTCCCATCCAACATATGAGAGCTCGAAAGTAAGGCCCGTAAGGGGATGAAAACCATGGATTATATATGTGCACCAAGTTTGCCCAGAAATTATGAAGGTGTTGCTTGTGGTGGGCGTGCCGTCTGGGCTCACGCTGATGCTCATGGTGGGCGGCGGTAGTAGCGAAGGGTACGGGCTAGGGAGAGAGCAACAGAGGGGGCGCGGCCGAAATGCAGAAACTGTAAGATCAAGGAGAAGAAGAAGAAGAAAGAAAAAGAGAAAAAGAAGAAAGAATAAAAGAAAGTGGAAGGGGGGGCCGGCGGGTTAGGAAGAGATGAAACCCCAAGGTCTCACTTGTAGTTTTTTTAACACGTTTTTATATTTTTTAATGTGTATTTTTTGGCAGTTTTTTGTTTTTAGTAATTAATAAAAAAGAAATAAGCTATTGGACTTGGTATCCATAGCAGCAGAGTCTCGTACTCCTCCTCCTTGAGAGGACGGAGGGGGCCAGTACTTCTTTTCTTTAGAAGATGGGTCGATTATTTTTGTTTTTACAGAGCGCTTTCTCTGTTAGGAGAGAGTTTTATAGAAGTTAAGACAATATCTGTCACAAATGAATTTGTGTACTGGGTACCCCAGAGCAGATGCGTAGTTTGACTTGTAGTCTGAAATTTTCCTATATTAATAAGTCACAGCTGTAACTTCAATTCATTGAATGAAATGAAGTCTGTTTCCATAAATAAATAAATTTAAAAAAGAAAAGAAAAGAAAAGAGAGCTCATGGTGTTAAAGAAAGAAAAAGCTAGTCTCATCGATAATGGGTCTCGAGAGTGGGTCCCAATTATATATATATTTTTTGACTTAATGATTATAGAAGTGTTTTTTAATAATTTTGTAATTTTTTTAAATGTTTAAAGGGTTAAAAAATGTACAAAAAAAAAAAAGAAAGACAATTAGTTGTCTCGATAGAGAATCTCGGTGGGTGTAGCACGCCTCTGCATTAAATGTGTGTGTAATGTCTTGATATTCGTGATTTATTGTCAAAATATTATTTTAATTTTAAGGCCTCGTTTGTTTAGAGGGATGAAACACAAAACTCTGAAAACTTTTCTAAGTTTTGTACTGCAAAGGTATCTCTGAAAACAAACACTCATTTTTATCTCATCTTATGTCATCTCATTTCATCTCTGATTACTGTTTATCAACTGTACCTTGCACTTGAAAAAAAGCTGACCGACATTATTGTTTTGTAAAAAACAAAACTGATCTGCCGTCTGACGTTACTGTTTCGATGTTACTGTTCATGTACGAATAACAAAAAGCTGATCTGCCATCACTATTTAAAAAGACTGCAGAAAAAAAAAGTAGAAAAAGGGTCAAAACGCAACACCGCCTATAGGAAACGCCGAAATGTAAATTTAAAAAATATTTGTACTGTTGTGGGTCCTACAATCATAAATACTTCACAAAAAAGTTAAACTAATCTCATCTCATATCTATAAACAAACACACATATCATCTTATCTTATTTCATCTTGTCTCAATATATCTCAATACTATTTACATATATCTTAAAATTTTTTATCTTATCTCTAAAAACAAACGAGGCCTAAGAGTTAGAAGAAGAAATAAAAATATAATTTAAGCATTTAAGCTAATATATTAGGTGAACCGCATAGGTTATAGGTATTTTTATGTCTATTTTTTTTTTTTAATCTTAAAATTTGGATAAAACATTTAAAATATCTAAAAAGAGTAACGTTGTTTGTAACCTAATAGAAAGCCTATGCTTGGGCATAAATATGAGCTCCACGGGCCTCAACATTCAATTTCAGGGGGTTCCAACCATTACCTCATCCGAATAGGCCTGATGGCCATGTGAAGCAGGTCGAATCATGATCTGGGCCCACCTTTTTTGTGGCTTTCAAGTGAATCCAGCTGTCTTTGGTAACAAAAGTACACTGGTTTTTACCTCATATTGCGAAGCATTCACTGTTTTCCAAATCTGAAAAATCTTTTGGTCTAAAGGTCCAAAACCTTGAAGTAAAGACAAAGTGACCAACTTTTTCAAAGGAGAATAAAAAATTTGTTAAAAAAATAGTATATCATTTGTATAGAAGAAAAGAACAAACCATGTGATCAATTTTAATTTATTTGGGTCAACAATAAAAACTATTTTATGCCTTTTATCTCCTTTTCACTCTAATTTTTTTTTAATAAATGGATAATATTTGTGTTGAAAAGATGTTAAACTCTTAGATCATAATACAACAACCACCAATGTGGTAATCAGTTGGTACGAGTTGATATTTCATAATCGTCAAGAGTTTGAGTTAGGCGTAAGTCGAAACCACTTGCGAGAGTAGTACCTAAACGAGAGCCTATGAGATGGGCTTTGGATTGGCTGACAACTTGGTGAGGCTGTGGAGACGGGCTACCCATTAGATAATAATTATGGTTCAAATCAAACATTCCACAGCGGGAATGATATCTATCATTATGCTGGTTACCCCCACCTTTTCAAGCTTTTCTTCTACTTGAGTAAAAAAAAAAAACTCTTAATACAACATCACAGGAAAATTATTATTTTAAATTTTATTATCTCTAATCACATGAGTGATATTAATTTTAAAATAAAATAATATCATAATAATATTTTATTTAATTTTTAACTTTTATTATCTAAAATCATTGTACAAATCTCCTATAATCTCATTTTCCTATTCCGTGCACGATTTTGTGCTCTAGTCCGTGCGCACCACTCGCAAAAACAGGTCATTTTATAATGGAAAAGGAGCCTTCCAGCTGTGTCCAAAGAGGGCCCCAGAACTCCGCACTTTTTCCTTTTGCCCTTGTAAATCCTTTAGATTACGATCTATCTTCTCATGAAATCCCTAAGCACAAGCCCACGACATCCTTCTCTCTCTCTCTCTCTCTCTCTCTCTCTCAAGTTTCAACCCCACCTCATCCTTCTGTTCACAAATCTCTCTCTCTCCCTTCTTCCTTGTTTGCACTTGTAATCCTATACTACTTCCTTAATTCACGCTTTATTGCTCTTTCCTCCATCAATTTCAGGTCCAAAATCAAAAGCAACTTTTTCTCTGAACCCTGACTTCGCTCGTAAATCCCTCAGCTTCCGGAAAAAGATTATTCCGGAATCGCTTCATGTTCTGAAGAAAGATTTTCACTTTATTCTTCTGGAAACGTCGGTTCACTCCGGGCTTTTCCATTTTCTGCAAGTGCGTTTTGATCTAAGAGGTCTGATTGGATTCTGGGTTTCCGAGAAGTCGGTCAATTTCCGAGAAAGTAAAGGTTGGGGGTTTCTGGACTTGATTAATATTGGATTTTGGAATTAGAGCTGCAGAACATAAAAGACTTGGTTTTTTATTTTGGGGGATTTGTTAAATTATAGAGACGGAGAGAGGATGAAAAGAGGGAGAGATGACGAGAAGATCATGGGGCCTATGTTCCCAAGGCTTCATGTCAATGATACGGAGAAAGGAGGGCCAAGAGCACCTCCAAGGAATAAAATGGCTCTCTATGAGCAGCTAAGTATTCCCTCTCAGCGGTTCAATCCCGGGGTCTTGCCTCTTAACCACACAAATAACACTAGCAGCCCGGTATACCCAGCATCGTCAAGCCAGGTAATTGTTAGAACCAACAACTTGTATCTTTGCTTTGTTACCTACGGTTTCATGTAGAGTAGTACTTGCTAATTTCTAAACTCTGTGACATATGACTCGGTTTTAAGTTAATGGGCTGGAGATAGATTGTGAAGTCTTTGTGTATTAGTTGATGATTCAATTGTAAATATATGGTAGAATGATGGTGGACTGTAAAATCAGAGTGTGTGATTAATTGGGCGGAGTCGTTATTCATTGAATAGCTTATGATTTAGGCTTTTCATGTGCTTGGTTTGTTCGGGGAATGTTAGGGGGGAGCAGAGTGTTTAACATGCTTATAAATAGTTCCTGTTTTCTTCTCCACTCGAATGGGAAATTGCCTTACCATTAGGGAGGATTTATAGTTGTATTTGGATGCTATTCTAAGTTCTTGCTCTTGCATTTTTTTAACACATAGCATACTTGCATCTGTGAAGGGAGCAGCATATTTGCAACTACCAACTCTAGGGTACTACCATTGGTTCTCATATTTCTGCAACTGATTACTAGGAGCAATATTATTTTTCAGGGAAATGGCCGTGAAAGAAATTACAACTTTCCACTTCATGTACCTCCATCAATACCCACACATCAGGGTGAGAAATTGCCTGCTCACCGGTCTGAAGGATCAGGTTTGAATAACTCATTGGCACAACTTGAGCAGAGAAAGAAGGTAGGAGATGATGATGATTTTATTGTTCCTATATTTGTTCAATCAGGGACCGGGCAATCGCATAGTAAAACTCTGAACAGTAATGATAGGGAAAAAATTGCTTCCTTCAGCCCTACCTATTATGTTTGTTCCACAAAACACGAAAATGCTTGTGATAAGAATCCCAAGTTGATTACCTCCCCACGTATAAATTTGGGACAAGAATTAAGATGTGAGAGTGAAGGGGACCCAAGATTGAGTGTTTCAAGTCATTCTGTACTATCTGCAACAGATCTGTCAACCAGAGAAAAGTTTGAAGGGCTCGTGAAGGAAACTAAGGCAGCTCCAGATCAAGAGTATCGAGATTTCCCTGTGACTAACATAAGCAGTTCATATGATATTGATGCTTCTTTACAACAAGAGTTCAGAACCAGGTCACAGCTGGTTGACACTGGATTTGCTGATTCTGTAAGGGATGAAGACGATGGAAAAGTTCCCCACCCAAGGAGCATCACTCACTTGGGGGAGGCGAATAGCAGTCCCAATGAGCCTAATAATGGCAGTGAATATTGTAGAGACAGGACAAATGTGTCACTACAAGTGGGAAATGTAGACAAAAGTGATGATGTCTCGGAGACCTCAATGGTAGATTCAATATCAGGCTTTGATATCTCTCCAGATGATGTTGTGGGGATAATAGGTCAGAAACATTTCTGGAAAGCGAGAAAAGCTATTGTCAAGTAAGTGTGAATTCTTATTGATATCTACCCAAATGTGTTGCCTCCTGGTGGTCTTAAATCCAAGGATACCATTTGAAACTTTCCTTTCCTGTTTGTTGCTAAAGTTAAAATATACAGAATGATCATATATGCTTGTATCACTCATAACTGTAGCATCCTCATGCTATCTCATATGATGTGAAGAAACAGCCAGACAAAAGACGAAGTTAGAGGGTACTGAAGCATCTCGTTCTAAGCCGCCCCCCCCCCCCCCCTTCTCTCTCTCTCTTGCCTTTTTGTTTTTGGGTTACAAGTTCAAGCGACAATGAATTTTGAGAAAATTATGAAAATTAATTTCTTGTAGATTATCTATTGAAACATGATTAACTTTTTTTTCTCTCAATACTACTGAGTTTAACTTTAACTAAGGGTAATTTTTTTAAAATCTTGTTTACTGATTAAAAAAAAAAAAAACTCTTTCCATCTATCCATATATACCAGTCACATTCTGATTAAAGAATTTGTAGTCAGCTCTGTTCTTGGGCTGGGAAAGCTGTGATTGTAGATGATGACGGAGTAGATATTAGGAACTTCTGTTGGCCTCTTCTATGTCTATGTTTGTTATGTAAATTAAGGAATATCTTACTCTTTACTTTTTATTGGAGAAGCAAAGTGATCATCATTCTGGAAAATCTGAAGTGTTATATTGGAAGCTGCTGACATTAAATATTTTAGGAGTTTCTAATCTGTCCTTTCCCCTCAACTTAAATCTGCAAAAGATTTTTGAGTGCAGTATCAAAAACTAAATGGGAGTATAGGTGTATCTATTTAAACTGTAGAGTTGCAATTATGGCTTTGAAGGAGTGAGAGCTCAGTGTGCTGTTCCAAGATCCCAACTAAAGTGGCATTTTTTGTGTACAAATGCCCTCGATAACATTTTAACAGTGCTGGATCATCTTACAACAGGGAGATGTGCGATCCTAATAGAGTTACTTTGCACAAGGCGACCCCCGAGACAGTGGATCGTCTAATTATTTATTGTCCATTTGCGTCTGCATTTTCGGATATATACCTGTCTCGGTTATTATTGCTTAAAATCCTACTGAACACTGGGGAACTATTCCTATGATGGCAATCGGGGGCATGGAGCAAGAGGAGCAAGTGATGGGCATGATCCTTGGAGCTGTTGTTGGGTGAATTTTGGATAATGTTGAAGTTGTAAGATTGTTAGTAGACATGGCGACAGGCAAATTTCTCATATGTAGTATTTTGGTGTTCTGCATTGGAGGTTTTTCTGGGGTTTCCATTCATATTCCTTTTATCTGCACTCTGAGCATTCATTCTTAGATGTTCTGTGCATGCAAAGAAAAATAAACTGTACATGTGTACATGCAAATTGTTGAGCTTCACCTTGCTCATCTTGTTTGGTTTCATTGCACTGAGGATTGAATCTGATCAAAAGATTGTATCTGAGTGACTAACAAGTGATTTAGACATTCTTGTTGTAATAACTTTGATGCTTTATTTCTTCGGAAGAAAGAATTGTAAATCATGTACCTTGTTTGAATTGCAAATTGGTTATGCTAGAAGCTGCATCTTTCGTATAGCTTCCTATTTCCTTTGTTTGCACTAAATCTTTTATATAGCTTCCTATTTACTTTAGTCAGTAGCACATAGATACTTTGTGTTCAGAGAACCTTGCCTCTCTTTCTGCTTTTTTGTTCTTTCTTTTTCAGCAAATGGTGCAGGTTGTGATACTTATAAAATAAATGGCACAGGTTGTGATATAGTCCTGTGTGACATATGGATTAAAGTAAGGCATTCCTCTAAAATAAATACACACTAAGCTTTGTGTTTTGACTCTTTTGAGTGAGGATATGCGAGGGACTTCTTAAACTACACTTCAACCCACTAACCACTTAGGCCTCGTTTGGTTACACAGATCAGATGAGATGAGATGAAAGTTGAAAGTTGAATAAAATAATGTTAGAATATAATTTTTTAATATTTTTTTGTTTTGAGATTTGAAAAAGTTGAATTGTTTATTGTATTTTGTGTGGGAGTTTGGGAAGGTTGTAATGATTAGCTGAGATGAGATGAGTTGAAATGGTTTGTGTAACCAAACAAGGCCTAGTCTCTAATTGCACCTCCATTTGTGTGGGTTGCTTTGGTCTATGTGATGGTCCTTAAGTTGATGCTATCTGGTGCTTCATTCTGCTCTATTGTCTGGCTTATTTTCTTGTATTACCCTTGGTTGGTTATATGTTTATGGAGGCTTCATTTGATGAACATTCTGCGAGTTAGTTCTTGATACACTCCTGTTACTCTCCACAGTCAGCAAAGAGTGTTTGCAGTGCAAGTATTTGAGTTGCATAGACTGATAAAGGTAAGGTGGTCTTTGACTCTGTTGGGTAGCTTTTTATTATCTTAAAACGTTTGATTATATATATTATTCACATGAGAAGAATGCAGCTTAATTATTTATATTCAAACAGGTCCAACAACTGATTGCTGGATCACCGCATATTTTGCTTGAAAATGGTGCTTTTCTTGGCAAACCTTCTTTGAAGGATTCTCCTGCAAAGAAACTTCCATCCAAGTATGTTGTAAAACCGCCATCATACATTTCAAAGTGCAAAGACGATTCCGAGAAGGAAAACCATAAAATGGAACGTTCTGCAGAAAATGCAGTTGGGAAGACATCTGTTTCTTCCGCTAAAAATGGCAATCAGCCTTCAAATTGTGGGCCTTATCTTGGAAACTCGCATCCAGCTCCTGTGGCTACTGATAATAAAATGGGTTCATGGTCCTTCCATCAGTCACCTGGGAATCAATGGTTAATCCCTGTAGTCTCTCCATCTGAAGGACTCATATACAAGCCATATCCTGGGCCTGGGTTTATGGGAACTGCTTGTGGGGGATATGGACCTTTCAGCCCGGCTCCCTTGACAGGAAACTTTATGAATTCAGCATATGGGGGGGTTCCAACTCATCCTTATCATCAAGGAATTGGTAATCTTCCCAATACTTCTCCAATTGGTCATACTTACTTCCCTACATATGGCATGCCAGTCATGCACCCGGCCATTTCAGGTTCAGGTGTTGAACAAGTTAACCAATATGCTGGACCTGGCTTACATGGTCAAACTCAGATCTCTGTTGGCGGAGCCAACTCTAACATGCAGCATCAGAGCTCATGTAACATGCCAAATAAAAAAAATGGACCTAGTCCACAAGTTGGTAAGTTTCAGGCTGCAAAAGACGGTGAATTGCAAGGAAGCACAGCAAGTAGTCCATGCGAGAGACCTCAAGGTGTTGGGACAGGTTACACTTCCAAGGGGGGAGATGCACTTCCACTTTTTCCTATGGCTCCAGTAGTCCCAGAGGCAGCTCAGCTTCATGAGATTGACCAAACAACGCGAGTGATCAAAGTTGTGCCACATAACCCTAGAACTGCTACTGAATCAGCAGCTCGAATTTTCCAATCCATTCAAGAAGAGAGAAAGCAGTATGACTCAGCGTAGCTCATGTTTGCTAATCACCTGCAAGTTAATGATCTTGGGCTCATCTTAATCTGATGTGGTGCTTGGTCATTTCCTCTGTAGTTTTTTGTTATGATATTTGTAATGGGCTTCTCTATATTTCAGTGTTGTGACCTAGTTTTTTTTCCTTTTCTTTTTGGTAAGTATAGTGACCTGATATACAGTATCTTCATATGTTAAGTTTCTGGAGAATCAATACCTTTTGAATATATGTTGTCTTTCTCAATTTTTTTGGTTGGACTGAGTACTTTTGTGTAGGGGTGGCATTTCTTTGTGCAGAAGATTGGTTTTCACTTCGCACCTTTGAAACCGCACCGTTCGCTTCATTTTGTTTTTAATGTTCAACAACCCTTTAATTGTGTTTTATATATACAACTCAAGTGTGATTATTATACTGTTTTTGCAGTTAAATGTTATTTTACCTCAAGAAAAATGAAACTAATTATGCCTCGGTATTGGTATATAGTTTCATCTCCAACATTGTTACACAGAAAATACCATATATGCTACGAACTTGAGAAGATTTTTTTGAAGAAAAATATAGCGCTTTTCCTCTGCCAAAACGTAGGTTTGGCATATAAATTTTTTATATATATATATATATTTATATATATAAGTAAACATAAAATTATGTGTCAGAAGTGGGATTTGAACCCACGCCCTCTCACGAGGAAGTTTGGCATATAAATTTTAAAGTTTATTATATTTCCAAGATATTGACATGTTACTTGTCACGAATATATGATTTGATATGATTATTATAATTTTAGTAACATTTTCCTTTATAGTTAGATACTTTCATTTCTAACTAGATATATACATAACTGTGTAAATACTTACCTTGTATAGATATTAGGCGCATGAAATCTGGCGTAGCTATTGTGTAAAATCCCTTCTATATAATGAAAGCAATCCCTATGGAAAGAGTATTCACACCATTTTGATATGGTATCAGAGCCAAGTTGGGAGTTTGAACTGCTTGACGATTACTCGTTCTAACATTTCTTTTGCTGCACAACAGGTTAGTCAATTTATGCAGGCCCCTCGACATCTTCATTTAGTTGCTGTCCGTCGCATTATCCAATATCTGAAAGGCACCTCTACACTTGTTGTTTTTTCCTAAGGAATATTCATTACAGTTGGTGGGGTATAGTGATGTTGATTGGGCCGGATGTGCGGATACTCATCGCTCTGTTACTAGCTGGTGCATGTTCTTGGGCAATGCACTCATTTCTTGAAAGAATAAGAAGCAATACAGAGTTTCCAAGTCCTCCACTGAGTCTGAGTATCGTGCTATGTCTTCCGCATGTTCTGAGATCACATGACTTTGTGGGTTATTAGGTGAAATTGGTTTTCCCAGCTTCATTCCACTTCTCTTCATGCTGATAATACAAGTGCTATTCAGATCGCCGCTAATCTTGTTTTCCATGAGCGTACGAAACATATTGAAGTCGATTGTCATTTCATACGTGAAGCCTTTGACAAACATGTGATTACTCTTCCTCACATTTCTATCGAACATAAAATTGCAGACGTATTTACTAAAGCTCTTTCTCGATACTAGTATCAATTCTTGGTTGACAAATTGATGCTTCTTAATCTTCCAACATCATTTGAGGGAGGATGTCATGGAGATATGACTTGATATGATTATTGTAATTTTAGTAACATTTACCTTTATAGTTAGATACTTTCCTTCTAGCTAGATATATACATAACTATGTAAATATTACCTTGTATAGATATTAGGCTCGGGAAATCTGATGGATCTATTGTGTAAAATCCTTTGTATATAATGAAAGCAATCCTTATAGAAAGGGTTTTCAGACCATTTTAACATACTAAGTTATGCAAGTTTCATAAAAATATTTGTAGCAAGATAGAGTGAATGTCTTTTAGCATGTGTGTTTTTAATGATTTTATGGACACTTGGACTGGACTAGTGGTGGGCTCCGACTCCAACAAAGTTGGAATGCCCACCTCTGACCTCTGACCTCCGACTCTGACTCCGACTGGAATTAGAGGTCAAAACCCCCTCCAACTCCGACTCCGATCTGAGTCAGAGTTCGACTCCAATCGAAGTTTGGAGTTCGGAACTCAGAGCTTCGATCGAAGTAGAAAATGGGTTTGAGTGAACAATCTGTGTGACGTTTGCTCAAGTCACACTTGAGCGAACATAACTTAAAAAAAAAGCTGATTTTTACAAAAAAGTCAGATTTCGAAGTCGAAATTCAGAGCCCACATGGGGCTCCAACTCAGACTACTAGAGTTTCAGTTACTCTAAATCAGACTTTGAATTCCGCAAACTCCGGCTTCATCAGAGTTGGAGCCTTGTCAAAACTAGGACGGAGTTCAAAGCTCGAAAATTTTGCCCACTAAACTGGAATTGAAAATTCAACTAGAGTAATGATATGCAGACAACTATTTTACAATGTCGAGAGCAGTTATGTAAAATTGAAATACTCAAATTAAGAAAACTTCAATCCTTTTAATGAGATGGTATCGTCATATTGGTTGATTGTAAAAGAGTTAGTTATAAAGATATGAAGATCTAATCTATACTCTTAGTGGGGGCATTTTAAGGGTTGTTTGGATAATGAGTTGATCTCGACTCATTTCATTTAATCATTACAACTTTTTCAAATTTTCAAACAAAATATAATAAACAATTCAATTCTTTCAAATCTCAAAACAAAAATAATATTAAAAAATAATATTCTAATAATATTTTATTCAAATTTTAATTCTAATATCATCTCAACTTAACTCACCATCCAAATCTCGCATGATTTATTCTTATGTTGACGATTACAAGAACTCTTTCATGACTCTCACCATTACCACCACCTCATCATCTTACCTCATCACATCTGTCATGCATTGTCCTTAACCCATGCAAGAAGATTAGGACTCATTTGTTTTTACATTTCTTCTCAACTCATCTAATCATTACAATATTTTTAAATTAACATACAAAATAAAATAAACAATACAATTTTTTCAAATCTTAAAATAAAAATAATATTAAAAATATATATTCTAACAATATTTTATTCAATTTTTAATTTTAATCTCAATTCATCTTATCTCATTTACGAACAAACGAATTCACATAGCACTCTTCGATCATCCCCTTTTCTAAGGTGATTGAGAGATTGGCTCTATCCTAATCCTTTCGTAAGATATCTTGCCCAGCCAACTACTATAAAAGGACTCTTGTATTTATTTGTAATTTTAATCATACAATTACATTTGGTGAGAACAAAATATAAATAAATAAATAAATAAATAAAGATGATTTATGGTAGCCAATGAAATAGATCTAATGTGGATGGAAAGAAACAAGAAGATCCATGAGCAAATCAGCCCAAATTAGTGCAATCCAACTAGCAACCAACATTTAAAAAAGAAGAAGAAGAAAGAAGAAGGGTTTAGTGGAATGCACTTGAGAGGTTGCAAATCCACAAAGCAACGTACACAGGTTATCCACTCAAGCACTCACCCAGCAAAAGTAACCTTAAAAAAGCTCAATTTTAATACTTCCAAGTTCAATCTGTGGGGGCCATTATCTCCAAGTTGAGTGCGCAAAGAAGTTGGAAGGATCAATTCTCCATGGATGGACTGAGTCAATCACAACTATAGGATGAACGACAAAGACAGCCCTCTTAATTCTCAAAGCATCCAAACTAGTCCTTGACATACTTAGTCATCATCGAACAAGGTAGATTGGAAAAGAAACGAAAACAATTGAAAGATAGAGTTTTCTTTTCGAGCAAGAGAATCACTAAATGTGACAGATTAGTAAGAATATCATCTCGTTCGTTTTTCACTATCAATTGATCATAGTTCTTCGTTATATTTAAAATTTGATTAACCCTAATAGCTTATTCAAGCAATCCGGATTCTTAAGCAAATTAACTTTAACTCAAATAAGTATCAGCCCAATAAATGTAAAGTTAACTAAATAACTATATATATATGCCATGCAAATGACCGTGTTTGAATGTTGAGCTGAGTTGAGACGAGTTGAGTTCTTTATGAATAGTAGTGAGTTGAGATGGTGGAGTAAGTTTTGTGGGACACACTAAAAATAAAGATGAGTTTAAATGTATTTATGAAAAATTAAAAGATGTTATGGATCTCGCATGTAAAGATTTGTTGAATTGAAAAGGTTGCAAGTCTCACGTATAAAGAAGTTTTGAATTAAAATGAATTTAATGATTTAAAAGTTGGTGTTTGAATATTAAACTTAATTTAAAATTAGACTAAACAATTCCAAATTCAAGTGGACCCTTAAAGAAAATGACCATTACACTCAAGTACAACGACCCAAAAATTCCTTCCAACTTTGAATTCTATCACAATTTATCATACACAATATGTCTCAGGTCGCTTCAACTGTTACCTTTGAAAATATTCCCTTAAATAAACACTTTTTCTCTTCCTTTTGATTGATATTGACAATGGGAAGGATCTTCCCTCCGACAATGGGAAGCATCCAGCTATTCTTTAAACACTGCTAAAGATTATCTTATGATCTTATACTTGTAAGATATCGTTATATTTTTTTAAAAAGAAATTGGAGAATACATGGTTCTTAAAAAATAAAATGACCGTGAGACACAATATTAAGTAAAAATAAATCCCAAAAGGGCAAAGAAAGAATTAAGTATACTGTATATGAGTATATGATCGAGATCAAAGATAAATATTTTAGTTTAAAAAAGATATCATAAAAGTAAATTCATAAATAAACATGACTTCATATTATACATTAAATTATAAATCTACTAGTAGATTTAACGTAGCATATAAAACTATGGCAATTTATGAAGTTATTGTTATAAAATCTCTTTATAATTGTAGGACTTCTCACTACAACAAATATCAATTTTTGCCGCAATGGATTTTGGTGTAAAAAGGCATGAAATCAGTGGGAAAAAGCCTTTTCCGACTTATTTCAGTCATAGGGGGCTCATGGAATATAATTAGCAAAAAAAAGGATTTTATCCCACGAGTTTCTTGACTCATCGAAAGGAAATACCTTTTTTGACAAGATTAGGCGTGGGGAAAAAAGTTTTTTACCATGGAAAATATGACAGCATTTGGTTGGAAATCGTGAGAAAAAATTATTTTTGACAACACAAATTCGTGGGCAATGATATTTCCGACAAAACATTTGGTTGGAGACGTTAATTTGTGAAGAACTCTTATTATGGAAAATAATTACTCCCAGCAAAAAAAAAATTATTTTCTCCAAGTAATATCTGTAGCAAATGGTAAAAGATTTTAGAAAAATAAAATTGTAAAAGCAAGAAAATGAGATTGAGATTGAGCCAAAAATAATCAAAAGAAATTGTCTAATATAGACTAATATATATATTTATATATGAACCCAAGAGATCCAAATTCACACTCATCACAGTTTTATAAATATATGTAAAAGTTTGCTTCATGAAGGATACCATTGCAATGATTGTTGTCTTTTAAGCTTCTGCCCAAAAATTGCCTCTTTGTCAATCACAACAAAACATAATTAGTATTGCCAATCTTTTGTCAAATAACATTAAGTTAGAACATCCAAATTGCTCCAAAAGAGAATTGAGAAAAACAAATGTATTTGAAAGGCAACAAAACAACCATATTTAACATAAATATGGGCCAGAGCCTCCACTTGCTCTACTTCTCCCTCCTTCCAAAGACTCTACATTATATAATGGAGTAGCTCTAACTTCTATTTATCTCAATGTAAATTTAAAAAAATTACACAACATACTTCGAACGAATTTAAACAAACCTATTACATTCGAGACCAAGTGATATAAGAATGTTAACGCAATTGGATAACTAGCCCTATTACAAAGAAAGTGATTCACAAGTGGAGAGTGAATGAATGAGCTAAAAACAACACATACATTGTTCTTTGCTTCTTGGTATAGTGCTCTAACACAAGAAGAAGTTTATGCCTGCCTCACCAGCCACAACTTTTGCCAGTAAAGTCTTCCCCGCACCATGAAGACAAAGAAGTATACCACCTGATTAAGAAACAAACTCTACATGGTTTCCAATATTCACTAGTCGATTCAATACATAACACACTTGACTACTTAACACTAAATTCACAAATTCCTCTACACACTTCCATATACATAATTCAACTAATAAAACATACAATATGCTTGCTGCCCATGTAATTTAATCTAGCAAAATTACACATACTTCATCCATCTAGTACTTGAGTTCAACACAAACCCATTACACAACAATATAACCATAAAACTTCCTCTTACATACATGTTTCATAAAATCTGTCCAACCAACATTTACAAATACTCCACACAATTTATAAGCCTCTTCATAATACATACATGTTTCCAAATTACCATCCAACACAAGCACACATACTCCATAACAAGCTCCTAACCAATATATCACTTCCTCATAGTTAATCATAACAAACATATTCAATACAACAAATCTATCCAATTCTAATATAGAGTATCTTTATACAATTTTATGCTAGTTAATAACATTCATACATCTCTAAAATTTTACTATCTTACAAATATATGTCATATATACAAATACACCACACAAACATAAACTGAAAGATTACTAATTTAAACACAATCTGTCCGGCCACTTAAACCAACACACTGTTGGCCTTTTTAACTTCATGCACATACTACCAACAATTGAGAATAAGATTAAATTGTTGAAGCTATTCCTAGATTGGGTATTTGTTTGCAATTCCATTATGAAAATACATAACAATTAGACATTTCATAATCCAACTGGTTGCAATATTAGAAATGAGTTGATAAGTTTTGTCGCAATTCACGACACTCACATATTTCAATTTGAAGGCCAACTTAAAAATTTGAGTTTAATCAGTTGTGTTACCCATCATAGTGAATAAGAACCACAAGTTAGGAGTTAACAAATCATTTTTCTAATGACACATGATAAAATGAAGACGACAGGACAAATTGGTTGTTTCCTCCAACAAGCCAAAAGTGATTGTTCTATTCAGTGGTAGGAATAGAAATATTACAACCATTATCTTCCTGAAGTGTTTGAAATTTAGAACTCCATTATTGGCAATGGTATTGGCACGAGAAGGTAAATCCATATACTGCACAACTAAATCTTGGCTATAAATTATATCTACATTCCCACATTCGGGCTCATCAACTTTGTCTCTTTCCACTATTATACCATAACTACCATCTATGCAACTCATAAACTTAATGACTTCATCATCGCAAACTGTGGCATTTGCATGAATTGATATGGCTTTTTCCTCCTCTACATCGGAATTTGCTACTACTGTTTCATCTATGGAGCAGGAAGATGAAACAAAAATTGCAGAATGATAGAGATTTAGCTACATCACTTTGGTATAATAAAAAATACATAAGAGATGAGACAGATAGGCACAACATTTCATTTTAGACCACATCATTTTTTTTATAAGTAAGAAGAAGTTTTATTAGAAACGAATGTATAGGTAAAGTATACAAAATAAAACACCTAAGTACATTTTAGGAAATGGAAAGCAACATCAAAAAATCATGAACGTAAGATCCGTTAGTCACTAAAGTAGAAAACCAAAACTCTTAACATTGAACCAATAAGAGTTGCGTGTTGATAACACATCTTATTCCATTCCCCATATTAAACTCTTAGATTACTAATATTAATACAATCTAGTCTGGTGCTGAGCAATCTAGTCTACGTATTGAGTTCTCTTTTTTCTCAAGCACAAGCTAGTCACTATCATATGGTTGGTGGAAAAAAATTACAATCATACTATCATCAATTTCTATCATTCAATAAGTATATCCATCATCTCACAATCCTTATCTGTAGCACTAAAATGCAAGATGTCGTTGTTTATGAAGCTGCATACTAAATGCATTTTGATCTGACTCACGTAGAAGGGGCAAAAATTTAACAAATGTAAGCTTGGACTATGTTAGTTAATGATCCCAAGACAGAGAATATCCACACAAACGAAAAATGAACAATTGAGCGTCACTAGAGAGAGTTAATTGATAATGACTAACGACAATAGTATATGTATCTTAATGAAATTACACTACGAATGTGTCAACCTAAATTCAACTAAAAAGGAGAATTAAAGATTTAAAGAGATCAAGGATGAAATGTTACAAAACAAGGTCTAAATAAAAAGTAGCAAAGAAAAATGTCACTAACCCCATTTGCTTTGAGTAATTTACAAAAGCATATAGAGAGTTTTGAATCCACAACTTTCTTAAAAGTAGAAGAAGCGCCACATGAGCTGTGTAAAGACCAGAGAACATAGATGCTTTTGCAAGGAAATTTTCAGTATCTTTGGTTGTATAACAGTGATGTATATATACACAAATAATGAGCTGCCATGAGCTGTCCTAAACCTTACTGCAAGCAGTAGGCGTGCATACATTGAGGTAGTGCTTGGCAGAGTTTGTTATAGTGCACTGCCAAGACCGTTACAACAAATTTATAGAGAATCAAATTCACAACTTGTCCTATGTTATTCCTAAAGGTTCTAGAGAGGCTGCTGACTTGGAGATTCCTTGCAGTGTGCCTTGTGTTGTGGATGACAGGCTTGATGCTTCAACATGCCCCCGTGAGCCTAATGGGGTGTCAACAACAATGAGGCTCGTCCGCATTGATGAAAACCGAGTGGATACAATAGGCTTGGTGAAAATATTAGCTAACTGGTCTTTGGATGGGAGAAAGGCAACTTGAATAGTTTTTACAGCGACTTTATCATGAACAAAATGAAATCTATTTCCATGTGCTTTGTGTGGGAGTGAAGGATTGGGTTGACTGAAAGATATGTGGTTCCAAGATTGTCGCACCATAATATGGGAGCTTTGGGCAAAAAAATATGAAGTTCTGTTAGGAGGGACTGGATCCAAAGTAGTTCAGCTGTGGTGTTTGCAAGGGCCTTGTATTTGGTCTTAGTGCTTAAGTGAGCATATGTTTGTTGCTTGCGAGAACTCCATAAAAACAGATTACTTCCAAGAAAAATGCAAAAGCCCCTATGGAGCAACGGTCATCTGGGCAACCAGCCCAATCCGCATTTGAAAATACTTAAATTTGAAGTGAGGATGATTTTTAGAGAAAGATGCCAAAGTTTAAGGTTTGTTTGAGAAGGTATCTGAGGAGACGTTTGATAGGCTGCTAGTGTGGATGTTTGGGATTATACATGAATTGGCAGATTTTATTCACTGCAAAGGCTATGTCAGGTCGGCTTAGAGAGAGGTATTAGAGGCTTCCTACAATGCTACGGTAAAGGGTGGGATCAGGAAAGGTGGGAGTATCTCGACTTTACACATTGCAGCCTCTAGGAATGCCCAAATGCATCATATATAATTTTCAAACCCAGAAGTATGTTTCCTGATCACTTACCTCTATGTGCCATTCTATATGTTGGCCCAGTCTATCTGTATGTCATTTTTTGATAAGCCATTCCTATTTTATCATATGATGACAAGCTTCACAAGGTACCTAGAGGTACATTCTTTCTTGATGTTCATGAAAAAGAACTAAATAAGCCATGATTTAAGTCAAGGAATAAGATGGTCCACGACCAAATTTCTTTACCAACACAAGTTATTGGTTTTTCTTTCTCAAAGAATTTGCGGATAGGGACTGCTGCATCTCAGAAGGGATTTCAACTTGTAAAAAACCTGCAGTGTAGATGCTCTCCACCAACTCAGGATTCTCTCAAACGTAATGTTGACAGGGCACTGCTTTTTGAGTTGAACAAGGCTGGTTTGGGGATTATATTAAGAAATCATGCAGGGGATGTTCTGATGGCAACTAGTTGTGCTGAATATGTGCAATTGGAACCTGAGCAAGTAGAGGCAGTGGCTTTATTGAGAGATCTGCAGTTATACTTGAATGTTGGTATCTCTAAACTGGTTATTGAGAGTGGCTGCTTGTTCTTGGTGGAAGAAGTAAACAAAGAGGCTGATTCTAATGCTTCCATTAGATCAGTGGTTGCTGAAATTAAAAGCTTTATGCTCCGATTCCCTCATTGTTTTCTCTAGCATAGTTACAGATTCACAAATGAGGCAGCTCATCGATTGGCTAGACATGCATGGTCCATTAAAGATATGAATATTTAGTAGAATAGTATTCCTCCTTTCATTGAGAATGTAATTTTCATTTATCAACACTATTGTACACCTTCTTAAAGTTTTATATTTAGATGAAATGAAGTTCTTTTCACTATCAAAAAAAAAAAAAAAGTGAAGGACGTCCTATGATTTCACCTTATATAATGGATACCAACTTAGTTTGTGAGACCAAGGCTTATCAGAGGAGGCCCAGGATTTCCTTTGGAGCTTCCAATATTTTTTTTAGCCTTAACCAATAGGAAATGGCAATATCATCTGTTTTTGTAGATTTAGGGGGTTGCCTTCGTAGCATAATAGCATACTTCTTAGGCTTTATTCACCATGTACAGAGTTGGGCTTGAATGGGAAGAATATGACATTGTTTCAAGAAACCACTTGGGGCAGTATGTATATATATATATATATATACATATGAATATAGAGTACCATTCTCTTTTTAAACTCAACTACTATTTCAGTGATCAGTATCAACAAAAACCAAAAAATTATATGAAAATTTTTTCATTTGCATCAAATGTGCACAGCTTGCCATCTCCAAATTAAGTTTTAAGTGACCCTTTACCAGAGAAGATAGACTCCAATTCCATCATAACAGATCTTTAAAGAACCTCTTGCTCCCATCCTTGTGTTAAAAAGAAAAGTCTGTAATAGAATTTGTTTCCCTATGAGAATGCTCAAACTTAGCAGAAAAAAGTATTAAGCATGCCCATGATCACTTCCTGTCATCCCAGAATAAGATCCAAAGAGTTCATCAGAAACAAATTCTCATGGAAACAAAAGCAAGTACAGTACTTAAGGTTGGAACTTGGAATCATCCTGGGTAGGAGGTGATATTAAGTATGCAGTAGTGTATTTATAAGTATAAATTTGATATCTTTACATCGTTTCAACTTTCAAGCTGTAAATTTATATGATCTTTACATCGTTTACATAAATTTAATTTTTTTTATAAGTGTCATAAAACCTGCTCGCCATAAACTTATACAAATCATTTTTTAATTATAAAAGAAGACTTTGATTTGGAATATAGATTATGTTTTCCCGTGATAATAAAACTTTTATTCTATAAAATTTGCATACAATTTAAAGTTTGGATTTTAGTTTCTTCTTTCTGTTAATTCAAACAAAATTATTTATAGAAGTATAATTGTATAACATTGTTGTCACTCACCGCTTTAAAATGTGAGACTACTTTGCTACTATTTATAAACAATTTATTATTGTTCACAAACTATTTACAGATCATCTGAAATCACTTCAGTATAACCTAATTTGGATATTGAGATAATCTCAAATGATCTTTGAATAATAATGAATAGTAATGAAAAAATAGTGGTGAACTATTTATGAATAGTGGTGAACTATTTATGAATAATAGTTACTTCACTCATTGGGCTATCTTTGGAAAGGTAATGAGTTGATAACATCTCATTTCATCTTAAAACATCTTATAATTTCCTTCTTAAACATCATTCAAACACAAAACATTTTTCAATTTAGATTTTTAATTTTTTTCATCTAATCATTACCTAATTATTGTAACTCCTCCAAACTTTTATACACAACACAAAAAAATACAATTTTTTTAAAATATCAAAAAAAAAAAAATAGATTCAAACAACTTTTTTATTTTATAATATATTTATTCAACTTTTTCTCTATTATCTTTCAAAACTCAATAAAACATTTTAATTCAAATTATTTTACTACTATTCACAAAATTTTTATCTCCTCTCATTATGTCTTAAACTTAACATATGTTTTAAAACTGTGTTTGGTTGCTTAAATAATTTTATGATCTAAGTTGATCTGTGGGTCTCATTGAGATGTGTTTGAATGTATGTAGTAGGTTGAAATATATATTTAAATGTATAAAGTATGTTGATATATATTTAACTTTTTATGAGAAGTTGAAAAAATAGTGAGTCTCATCTATAATTGGTTTGAGATAGACTGAGATAAGCTTAGCACCCAAACTAACTGTTGTAGGACCATTATATAATATCTATCTCTCTCTAAAAATTAAGAACTGGTTTGGTTAAACCAAAACAAATCATCTCATCACATCTCATATAATCATTACAACTTTTTTAAACTCTCACACAAAATATAGTAAACAATTCAAATTTTTCAAATCCCAAAATAAAAAATAATATTAAAAATTTATATTATAACAATATTTTATTTAACTTTCAACAAAACATCTCATTTCTTTTAAACTTCGTAACCAAATGAAGCCTAAATCTTTCTAAATGTAAGTCTCGTTTGATTATGTAGATGAAATAAAATGAAAATTTTGTGAATAGTATTGAAATATTTTAAATTAGTATTTTTATAAGATTTTGGAAAAGGAGAAGGAAGAAGTTGAATAAAAAAATTATTAAGGGCCTGTTTGAGATTGAGGTAAGAGTCTTAAAAGCTCTTTAATAGAAAACTTAGATTGTTTGAGTATTAAAATACTTTTAAATAACTTTTTAATAGTAAAACTTATTACTTAAGTTATAAACTATCAGTCCTAAAACTATAAGCTATATTTCTTACCGCAATTCTAAATATGCACTAAGTTTAAAGATGTTTAGAATATAATTATTTAATATTATTTTTATTTTAGAATTTAAAAAAATTAAATTACTTTTTATGTTTTATTTGAAAGTTTGTAAAAGTTGTAATAATTATATAATGATTAGATGAAAAATTTAAGAATTAAGAATTAAAATATATTTATATTTAAATAATGTTTAAATATTGAGATAAGATGAGATTGGATGACATGCTATCTAAGTTTTGTAAACCAAACCAGATCTAGTAAAAATAAATAAAAAACAAGATTACAAAATTGTTGCCTTCCGCACCGGATAGGAACCCAAAAGAAATCAGAAAATTCCGTATAAACCCCGAAAGTATAAAAGGGTAAAGACTGATTTGCCTGGAGGATCCGATCACATGGCCTCTTCTGCTCGGTCGGATCAGGCACGCATTCCTCTTCCTTCTGACCCAGGTTTACTCTCTCTCTCTCTCTCTGAATATTTTTTTAGTTCGGTTAGGTTTCACTAATTTCCTTTGTTTTTTTCCGTGTGAGAATTGTTTTAGGGGTATAACGTCACTGTAACTGCGTGATTTTCACAATTTGATCTTTTCTTTTTAAAAGAAATTATAGTTGTAGACCGGTAGTTTTTTGAAATTACAATCTTTTTTCCTGTTACGCTCTGTTTGGACGGCGGGAAAATGCGGAAACGGAAAGCATGGCACGGGTTTTGCGCTCGCTAAATCCCAAATGAACGTCTAATTCAAACTGATCTCTGATTTTCGGGAAAATGCGGAAACGGAAAGCATGGCACGGGTTTTGCGCTCGCTAAATCCCAAATGAACGTCTAATTCAAACTGATCGCTGATTTTCGTTAGTTTTCCTCCTTTTCTACACAAACAGATGCGGGGCGGGGGGGGATCATCGATCAGCGATCATTGATCAGTGCTCAGTGATCAGTTTCTTTTTTGCTTTTTTGTGGTTGGAGCTTTTGGTTTGATGTATGATTTTCCTGTGGTTAGTGTTGGTCATGTATCTACTTATCAAAAAAAAAAAAAAAGTGTTGGTCATGTATCTGTCAAATCTACATTGATACTTCAGAAGTCAATCATTTACTTAATTTTCCTGTTAGCTGACAAATATGTGCACTTAGCTTATAGACCCTTAAAATTCCGGAATTCGTTTCATTTTGTCTCTTTTTTTATTGTTATTTTCTCATGCATTTCCAAAATTTGCTTTCTGAAATTCTTGCATAATCCTGTATGGCGTTGTAGTTATGTTTCTTTGTTTCTTATTGCTGTGTTCGTATGTACACCTCATCTAGTGCTAAGTGTACTTGGATCTTAAAGTATATTTCAACGTTGAACTGAATTAGCTCATACTCTTTTTATTTTTTATTTTTTATAATAATAACAGCTCATACACTTTTCAATTGCATGACTTGTACACATTTTTGTGTGTGCGCGCGTGTGTGAAGACCGATCTAAATAGTGAAGAGGTTAATTCTGGTACTCTGTATATGTTAGGTGACAAGCCACTGGATGATGAAGCTCTCTTAAAATTGGTTCCTATCCATATTGTGACCCATGCTTCTCAACTTCCCACTGCGTTTTTGGAGCCATCGCCTGAAAGTCAATTAGTCATTGGTTTTGATTGTGAGGGTGTTGACCTATGTCGCCATGGAACTCTCTGTATCATGCAGGTAAACTTAAATATATTTTTAAATCAAATCTAGACTTACTGTTTTACCTATATATCAAATTATTTGTGCATGCATGGAATAATACCGATAATTATATAGGTTGGTAAGGTTTTCTTTTGGGTAGTTTAACGGTTTCTTTTAATAAAGATATACACCAAATTTTTCCTATATAAGATAATATATCAGGGGAAACCTGCAGACAGCTACCTTTTTTCTTTAGTTTCCTACTGTTTAGTTATTTCCTTAAGTGGCTGTTCTCTTTCTGGTATTTCTCTTTATTGTTATGTGTGTGTGTGTGTGCATGCGTAATGACAGCTCATCTTACTTGGATGTTTCCTGATGATTTGTTGCTTCACTTATGAATTTTCTTACTTATTTCCAATGATCAGTTCAATTAGTATATCTTGATATCTTGTTTGTTAATTATAAGGAGTTTTACGTTTATGCAGCTTGCACTTCCAGATGCTATATATCTGGTTGATGCTATTCAGGGTGGAGAGATGCTTATGAGAGCCTGTAAGCCTGCACTTGAATCTGCTTACATCACAAAAGTTGTTCATGATTGCAAACGAGATAGTGAGGTCTCTAATTAATTTATTTGGTTCTGCATCTCAGCTTGCATCAACTCTATTATGACATGCTCTTGCCATTCTTGAATTTATCCTTATTCTGTAGGCACTATATTTTCAGTTTGGCATCAAGCTGAACAATGTTGTGGATACCCAGGTGAGTATCTTTATTGAACTCGAAAGCTCATTGAAATGTTGACATTTCCTTATAGATGCATTCTTGTAAGGTGAAAAGCCAATAATCTTTTTGTGTGAATTTTTCAAAGAAAAGCCAATAACCATTGTACTTATATTTTATGTGATTTCATATTGTGTTTTAAGTTTTTCTCCTCTTTATATGGGCATGTGTGAGGTGTTGGGTTAGACAGCGTTTGCCGTTTGATTTGTAGGATTGAATGACTTGAACCATCCAAAATATGCAACCAACCGAGTACTCATATAGAATATGCATTCCATTGCCATTTCTAATACATAGTATTGAGTTTCTTTTTTCTTTTTCTTTTTTTTTTTGGGGGGGGGGGGGGGGGGGGGTGAATGAGGATCCCACGTTGCTTGGGAGGTCAAAGTTCTTGTCCTTTATCCTTTATTGATTAAATAAACTCCGAATGCAACCTTTGCTAGTCCTTCTGGAGTGTGGGTTTAAATGTGGCTTGGGCTTTCCTTTAGTCATTACAAATTCTATTAGAGTCAATTCCAGCCAAAAGTGTGAGACTTGAACCATGCCATCTTGTAGCGCCCCAAGGGAGGCTCAAGCCATATCTAGGCCCTACGCTAAAAGGACTAGTCAATGGTACTATTGGAGTCCCATTGGAATTAATATAAAGAGCAAGAACTTCTCCCTCCCAAGCAATGTGGAGTCTCATATATCACCTACACTTGTTAGTCTGTATGGGGTATCACACACCTACAATGGAATTGCTTAACAAGGACACTAGGAATTTAAGGGGGAGATTGTAATGCTTGAATTGAGTAGAGGAAGATGGTGAATGGGATCCCACATTACTTGGGGATAGAGAAATTCTATCCCTTTATAATAATTCCAAGGAACTCTAATTGTAACCTTAATTCTTTTGGAGTGTAGACCCAAATGTGGCTTGGGCTTTCTCTGGATCATTACACCATTCCTATAGATAATTTTTTTTTTTTTTTGGGAAAATTATGTGTTCACATGATTTTTTACTTAAATTGCTTCTTTTGTTTTTCTTTTTGGAATCTTTAGCTAGACGGTTTAGCTCGACTGTCAACAATAATGATAATTATGGCATGATTCATATAACATCCTGTATTGAGTATCTTAGTAAAAAATGTGGGAATTGAATCATGCTGCATGGAATCACCTGATGTTGATGCTAAGGATTTGATTGGGGGAGATTGTAACACACTACACTAATTCATGGAAGGGTGGCAAATGGGATTTCACGAGGTATTGGAGGAATAAGTTCTTGCAGTTTATAATGATTTAAAGGGACTAGTTATAACCTTGACTAGTCCTTTTGGAGTCTAGACTTAGAAGTGGATTGGGCTTTTCCTTTGATTGTTACAATTCAGTAGCTACTGCAATGTTGGATCCATAGGGAATAACCACAAGACCATCGTTAAATGTGTTCCTATAAAACTTTTACGCGATCACTAGTTGATTGAGCATGTGTGTTGGCCATAAAGTCAACTTAGTGTGGGCGTAATTCACACTTAGTACTTATAAAAAAAAATATTCATACTTAAAGTACCTTTTCCCATGTTTTCAAGGATGGTTAAATTTTTAGAACTAAAATAAATTTTAGTTTAGAGGGGTTGATTTACTGTAAAGTACTTTGATATTGCCCTTTTCATGTTCTTGTTCTTTTACTTTTGGTTTTCAGATTGCTTATTCATTGATAGAAGAGCAAGAAGGCCGAACAAGATCACCAGATGACTACATATCATTTGTTGGCCTCCTTGCAGATCCACGTTATTGTGGTATTATATATGTCGTGGTATCACTTTGGATTTATTTATTCTTTTGGTCAATGAGCTTTATGTTTTTTCCCAAGATTCTTCTTTCTCTGGAAAGGTGAGGGTGAATTTTATCTCCCCCCCCCCCCCCCCCCCCTTCTCTTTCTTCATATACCTCTTTGTATGTATCCATAAAAAAATATACCCAGATCCTTATATTTATTTACTTAGTATCTTGATGTGGTGTCAGTGTGTGATGATTTGATGCCCGATAGTTACAAGATGAACACAGGTGAATTACGTGTTAAGCTGGTAAAAAATCAATGTAAACTATGTAGTTTAGCTAGTATGGAAGGTTGTCACTAGGAATTGACCATACAGATCTGAGTACCTGTTTTCCTAAGTTTTCTATCTACTATAGATATAATCATGTTCTCATGCTTTTTTTGGTGGATGCGGGGCTTTCTACCATTGAATTTGGACTATTCCTTTATGTTGGTTTTCACTTTCAGTGTTTGGATGTAGGCATATCTTATCTTGAGAAGGAAGAAGTTCGTGTCCTCCTTCGGCAGGTTAGTTTTAAACATTTTACTGTTGTTGAAAGACCTTTTTCTTTGTGCTATGTTTTAGTTTTGATTTTTTGGTTGTTTATGATTATTAATTTTTTTTTTATATATTTATTATCTGTCTTATGTGGTGTATTTGAAATGAGAGGAACGGGCGCTTTCTTTACTCGGTGGAAGTGATTAGAACTTTCTTTTATCATACTTTGTTGCTTTGGGCTTCAGTTATTGTATTGGATGGGATTAGTCTTAATGATTTTTGTAATGTTTTTCAGGGTTAGCTTGTAATTAGGTGTCTCTCTATGTACACTTCCTGTGTATTTGGGTTATGCTTAATTACGTTTATTAATAAATTTCTTACTTATAATTTTATTTTATTGAGTATTTGATTAAACATAAAGTAATTGATGAGAAACCTAACAAAACCTACTTTTGTTAAAGACTACGTGTAGTTACTCTACAGTGGTAACTAAACATGAAGGTTGTGCTAGTTAAAAAAAATTAAAGACTGTATGTCAATTTTTTTTTTTTTTACCTTGTTTTAAACTTTGGCCATCTGAAATATAAGCAACATGCAATCATATGGATTGTTGTCAAACATGCAACAACTGCTTAGTTTTGATTCTACAAAACTATAAGACTATATGCGTTCTTATTAGTAGAAAACATCTCACTGTAGGAAATATAATACACTATATAAGTTTTCATCGAAGGTTTGATCTTTTACTCTTGGATAAAAGGAACTATAATGTCATGGCTAGACAGCAGTAGCTATCACTTTATAGTGGTGGCCACATAAGCATTGCTGTTATAGACATGTAGTTCTGGCCCAAAAGAAGTGAAAAAAGAACATTTAGAATTATTATTTTTTAGATAGTAACATTTAGAAGTATTTTTAAAACACATTTTCTGGGGATGGCTTAATAGAATTCAGTGCAAAAGCTCATCATTTGCTTTGCAGAAATATTCCTATTGCACCTGCTTTCTAATGAATGTCGGTTGTTGAATGATATTTATTTCATTTGCAGGACCCCAAGTTTTGGACCCACAGGCCATTATCAGAACAGATGGTCCGTGCAGCTGCAGATGATGTCCGCTTTCTTCTCCACATCTATCATAAGATGATGGAGAAATTGAATCAAAGATCTTTATGGTATCTTGCAGTTCGTGGTGCTCTGTACTGCCGGTGTTTTTGCATCAATGATAATGATTACGCTGATTGGCAATCTCTTTCTCCCATTCCAGGTTTTTATAATTTGGATTGTAAGAACATATTATAAATGTTTGTGTTCAGATCTTTCTCGACTTTGAAAATTCATTTTCTTCCAGACATGATTTTAGATCCAAATAATGCCATCCCACAGATCTGAAGCTCTAAAATGAGAGAGCTACTCAATATAATGATGCATGCAATAAGCCTAAATTTCAAGAAAATGGTGGGTTTTTATATGATTAAATCTACAAGGATGAATGCACCTACATAATTCCAGCCTAGAGTCATACAGGGAAATATGGTATAGACAATAACCCCTTTGATGGCTTAGCAAAACTTATGGGGGAAACTTAGTAGTTAGCTACCTAAATCAACTTATGATACATATGAGGCTACCTACCAGTTATGACTAAAATGTGTATGATCACCATACATTTAATCAATCCCTAATCCAATTCTGATTTATCTTCATAGATAATGTTTTGATGGAGGGCAATGCTCCTGAGGAGGAAATCCTTTCAATCCTAGATGTTCCCCCTGGAAAAATGGGACGTGTTATTGGGAAAAAAGGAGCTTCCATTTTGGCAATAAAGCAATCTTGCAAGTATCTCTCTCACTCTCTCTCTCTCTCTCTCTCTCTCTCTTAGGAGTAGAAAATTTGTTTTTCTCGTTCTTTACTTTAAATGCATAATACTGCAGTGCTGAAATTCTCATTGGAGGTGCTAAAGGGCCACCCGACAAGGTTAGTCCGTCATTTCTTCATAGTGAACACCATAGTGGCTTGCTCACTTTCATTGTTAAGTTTCTTATATTTTATCTTCAATAGTCTTGAGCCAACATGATTGCTTCTCCATTTTTCTCTCTCACAAAATTGTATTTACTTTCTCCCCAAACACCTTTTTCATGATACAGTTTGGGTTCTTTCTGAATTTCTAAGTTTTCAAGTGCCAAATAATCAATGAATCTAGGAGTCTTTCCTTGCATCAAATCACTAGGATTTAGATACAAACATGGTGCACAAATGAAATTTTGTGCAGGAAAACGCGTAGTCGTAATTAATTTGGTTAGATTGAGAGTAGAGAACCTCGAACTTGTCGGGGCTGGTAATCACAAATTAAAATTAAAACCATGAAGTTTCCTCCATTTGAATATCGTTCATTATATGTTGTGGTTTTTCATGTGTAGGTATTCGTCATAGGACCAGTGAAGCAGGTGAGGAAAGCAGAAGCTATTTTAAGGGGAAGAATGTCCTTTTGATCTCGAACTATCTTTAAAACAAAAACGAGAGATTCTGAAAATTAACTGTTCTGCTGTGTAAATTGTTTGGGTCGGGGTTTTAGTTTGTTGCTGGGCTGTGGGAAAATGGTTGTTGTACTCTCGGTTGAGGATCTGCTCCATCTAATCTAATTAGGACATGGAAAAAAAAAAACAACAAAAAAGATAAAAAGACCTATATATTGGCATGTGATGATTTACCATGTTCCCTTAATTATTGTAAAAATAAAAAGAAATATAGCCGTAAAGTCAACGTTCATTTTATTCTAAGAGTTGATTTGTCAAATCAAATTACCATCAAACCCTTTTGAGTATTATTGGAAAACAAAATAGCATCGTCAAAACATTTGTTTTTTTTTTATCAGTAAATAAGAAAATTTATTGATAATAGACAAAACTAGGTACACGAGACATATACAAGAGCGGATATAGTCAAATATGGTGGCAGGGAAACTTCAAAACGAAAATTTGAGGTTTTATATTTGACCACGATGAAAGTTAGGTTGGGACCGCCAGCCTACAGCCTTTGAAAATGAGAAATGCTGTAATTATAGACAGGTTTTACAAAGTCAATATTTTATATGATATTGATATGTAAGATCTATTCTAAAATAAAAATAACTTTATAGTTTATGATACTTCACCAAGTCATGATAATTTATGAGTTTGTTTTTGTGTGACTAACACATTTCTCCTTGAATGCCAGCACATCAAGATTAAATTCAATAAAGTCTTTATAAAATGACAGGAGCTATTTATTGTCCATCTAACAGGCCCTACGAGGGAGTGCTCGTTTCCTAAATATAAGCTAAACAGAAGCGCTTCTAAATGGTCGGGCTCTTAATCGCCCAAGAGCAAACTTAGTTCCACCGCCACCATTTTTGGAAGAACATTAATATAGGAGGCATTTGATAATACACTTATTCTCCAGTCTGATATAATTTTTCTTCTTATAACTTTTATCAAACATAAAACATGCATCCCATTTTCTATGGCTTCCATCGTGTGATTTCTTTCTTCTTCACCAGTTTACATTCCAAGCAAACATATTAACACTAAAGGAAAGGTCTCAAACACAACATATACCACCATGATGACAGAGGAAAATCGAATTTAGGATTTTCTATTTAAATGGTGAAAGGGCATACCACAGAGGGAGTTCGAGGGTTATGGCTACTTCAGCAGTGGTTGGTACCAATCCTTCGTCCTTGGCTTCGAGATACACAGAGTGGTTCACCAGATCAAGGGGCATTAGCCTCTATGCTTCATGCAAACTCCCAGCCGTTCGAGAAGGATCCGAAGGGGCAACATTGTTCGAGGGGGGTGCAAAGGGGGCTGAGCTTCGAAGGGGGTGTGAAGGGGCTGCATGGGGCTGAAATCACGACGAGAGGGGGGGGGGGGGGGGGGG